>CAESWR010000084.1:632716-648370 GCA_903171835.1 Mullus surmuletus | reverse complement strand
CACAGACTCGGCCGGGTGCAACGGCGAGGACGCGAACTCAGCTGATTTGTTGGGAGTTAACGGGAGTTCAGAAATGGGAAGGAGAAGGGGAGCATGGGACCACTCCAACCACTACACTGTCCAGGGATAATACATATACCACTGCCAATGATAGCCTTCCAACAGCTTCTAATAGATAAATATCGTCTTTATAACGTAAATAATAGTGCTGCAATGCATTGCTGGGAGTGCAACAATAGTGCCTCACTCAATGGGCATTAAATACCCTCGTCTTTGTCGTGGTACAGTGTCTGCGGTACATAATTTGTTCCCAACTATTTCTCTTCCAGCCTTGTATGTGATTGAGCGTAAAAAAAGGTAATTGTCTCTGTGGCAACGGCTAATCAGAGGCATCGCTGTGACACTTAAGCATCATGGGTAGTGTTGTTGTAGTTTCCTTTAAACAAAGGGGACGTATTCTCCTGGCTTGTATTGGATTATCTTTTATTTCTTACATTCCTGCTCACAGTCACTCCACATCGGAGGGCGATGACCTCCAGGTACAATACCTGGAAATATGTTACTTCGTGATCATCATTTGTGTGGACCTGCTAATGCAAGTTAATAGTTTTGCTTTTAGTACGTGTATGGATATATTGTTGAATAGGTGTAGAGTGGTTTGTTTGTATAGGGGGGGAAATGTGCACAATTAGAACATCTGGTAATTGAATCCAACCACATGATGTAAAAAGTATAAAAAGAAATCTTGTTTACATTTCAGCTCATCTTTAATCTCTGTTTACTTTGCCTCTTCAACACAGTTGGCTGGTTATCTTACACCAGGCACAGTTTGTTTAAGGTCACGCTGGAGTTTCATAACATGCCTTATCTGTTGCCTATACTTGTTGCAATGGTAATATTTCCCACACTACACTCAAAGTGGTTATACTGGGTGGCACTGGGCCACTTTGAAGGCTCGCCTGAGTGCAGAGAATGAATACGTGCAAGAAGTCATGATTTCAGCTGACAGGGCAGCTTCCTCACAGCGACGTGCCAGACTTTTCCCGTTTGTGTCCCGCGCGAATGTACACACAACACTCACGCGCTCGTGCGAATTCTGCGCGTTTTTAGACCAATCAGAACATCATTTTTTTCCTCCTTTTTTTTCGGCGCCAAGCTGCGCGAGGCGGCGGAAATAACTGTCAAAACCGCAAAGATAAGTTGATTTTTATCTTTTAATAGGCGCAAAGTCGAGCATCTAGCTTCGCCGAATGTTAGACGAGTACTTTTACTGCTGTTTATCCCGAACTTTTACAACTTTACGCCGCGCGGTCGATAAATTAATCGTCGATGGAAGAAAAATCCGAGCTTTTCCTAAGCGGGTTCGGCGCCGCGTCACGTGCGCAACAACTCCCCCCCCCCCACCCTCGCAACTACCGAACTACGTGGAAATTACGCGCGCACCGACCTGTCCTGGTGTCGTGGTCGTGTGCCGCCCACACGTGCTGAACGTGGACCGCCTCGGGTTCGGTTCCGGCCCACAGTCTGTGGGAGATGGCGTCCCTGACAGCTCTGGCTCCGCTGCCGGTGACGGAGAGAATGTAGTCCATGTCGCGGTGCCGCGGAGCCCCGCTTTCAGCTGCGCCAAACTACCGCTGGAGCCTTCAGGAGGGGGTGGTGGGTGGGGGGGCTCAGAGGGTCGCTTTCATGGCCCAGAAAGGGCTGAGATTAAAGGCAGAGAGGAGCTGCAGCGCTGGCGTGGACAAACGCTCTCTGACAATCCATGCATTCCAAAACAGGAACTATTTGAAATACGTCAACAAGTGGAGACTTTTTTTGTGTGCCCCTAGTGGAGTTAAACTGTGTTTACAGCAGTTTACCTCCTACAATATCATATATTTGTTGTGGAAAGCCTAATGGTTTCACTTCCTATTTTCTTCTGACCATGTTACTTTCTGTTTGGCCTGTTATGCCAACACAGAACTTCTGCTAAACCAGTTTGAATGTGTTGAGGGGGGGAAAAAGGAGTCTATGCAAAGCAACAAGTTTAGATGTGGCCTGTTGATGATTACAATCCGGGTCGGTACGGCACCAAAAAACAGAAAAGAAAAGAAAATCTCTGCACATTAACCGGCCTGCATCCTCTCTATGAGCTGTTGCTAGGATATTTCAGTGCCGTCGAGTGCAGCCCCCGTGAGAGTGACATCCATCCAATCTAACCCACCTTAATGTTAGATATTCTAATAAATTGAGACTCTTCCCATTCAGAGTCCCGAGTACACTCCTGCTTAAGGAGGCACAGCGAGAAACCGCGGTGTCAGATCGGCACAGATAGCAGGAGATGGCATTTGCGGTGGCGTAAATGAATGTGGAAAAGTGAAAAAACCAACGGAGCAGAACAGGGTTTAATAATTGGGCAGCCGAGTCAGGTAGTGAACTAGAAAAAGCTGTGATCCATTATTCATTTAGTGGCAGAGCTATGGTGAGTCGGGAGTCACGGGCGTAAGAGAAAATCCTGTAAAGTGTCATGTGAGCGGCGGCAATCATCACGACGCTGCACCAGCTCCATTTGCTCACGTTGGAGGAGGCGAGTCTTGTCGGAATGTCTCTCATTCAAACCGTCGCCTGACGAGAAAAGTACTTGTGTTTTCATCCCGGTCTGTAGGTGGGCTGACATTGAAACAGCTGCTGAGAGTGAGTACACTGAGCCTCAGTGTCAGGGCCACATTCAATACAGTGTGCTCCATCTGCTGGTTACACCGAGTAGTGCCCCCCCCCCCCCCGCCCCCCGTAGTGAGTGTCAAGGTTTAAGTGACGAAATGAATAAGTAGATATGATGAGAAATTGAAAAAAAACAACTTTTCATCATTAGTATGTAGCAGGAAGTCAGGCGGTCCTCTGCTCTGTCGCCGACTCAAGGATACCAATCTGATCTGCCTTAAACTGGTTCCCTGAATGCGTCTGGCTCTATGCAAATGAGCGAGGCTGCGGCTAATGATATTTTCATTGTCAATTACTTTATCAGTTAATTAACTCATTGCTTCATGTGTAAAATGGTGGAAATGAATGCAAAATATGGTCTATCTAAGAGCTTACACACAGAGACCATTCCCGCTTGCGTTCACGCCCACAGGCAATTTACAGGCTCCAGTTTTACTCTCCTGTGCGTTTTGCGGCCCGTGGGAGAAGCCCACTCGACGGTGCCCTGCACAACCTGCACTTTTTTAAAATCTCATCCAAATAAATTCTGTCATAAAACCGCTAACATAATGTTTGCCACCTGCGTGTTTGATTTTATCGGACCCTCTGTTCCTCTGTGCCCTTGCACTGGGCACCGCTGGTACACTTGGCGCTGGGACAGTGTGTTTAGACGGGTCTCAGACTGGCCCGGTGCCACCCCGCAGGGCCTTGTAGCTGCGTGATATACTGTGTTGCCGTACAGCTGCCCAGAGTGCTCATCAAATCATCCGGAACATCCCGAGAGGGCGACGGGCCGGGCTCCTCCTCCTCCTCCTCCTCCCCCTCCTCCTCCGCATCCTGGCCCCATAGGATGCAAGATATACTTTTTTAGCAGCTCGCACCAAACTCCACAGCAGAGTGTGGTTATGAGCCCACGGTGCTCAGAACTCCTAATTAAGCCTTAGTGAGACCAAATAAGGAAAATGAAAGAAACCCCTCTGTGCCCATCCAACAACACGAGCCTCACTGCAGAGAAACAGTGTCACTTACTTTGTTCCTGTTCCATGTGTGACTGAGACTCTGAAGCCAATCAGTTAAATGGCGTCCGTTACAGCTTCAAGTTGTTCTGAATTGCTGCAAATTACAATGTTGGGGTGGAGCTGTTGCACTCAACACCGCTCTAACCAAGAGCAAGACTTTACGGAGAACACAGGGTGCTGAGACATTTGGGGTTTGAGACCTAAGCAAGACCAAGACCACTTACATCATCGTACTCTTTTTAGGTTTTCTCGTTTAACCAAAATACAATCTGGATTTGTCAGGTGAATGTGGCTTCTAAGTTGACAGAAATCATATTTAATGAGAAAGCAGTTATTGCAACTTGGGGAGAAACAATCATTTTACCAATGACAGGAAGTTATCTTTTTGTTTTTGAAACGTAACAGAGAGAAACAGAGTCAACGTAATGAGAGAGTTAAGACCAAGACCAAGACCAATCTCTTGTACTACTACTACTACTGTTCGTTAACTTCAATAGCTTTATATGCAAAACTCACCGCCACAAGGGATTGTGGTGTCAACAAACAGGAAGTGGCCTCTGAGCCCACAATAAAACCCCAAAATGACAACATTACCCGCAACTAGATACTTTTCATGGTTGAAAAGTACCTCAATTGCTACTCTGGTAAAATACACTTTTGGTTTTTACTGGAGCGTCTCCTCAGTGTTATATAGTACCTTTGGTTCAACACATGCAGAACCAGTCAGGCAAAAAAATCCAGTTTATTGACCTCAAAGTGGTGCAACGTCACCATACAAGCCCCTGCATTAAAACCGCCTGGTGTCAGCAGCTGCCACAAACACCAGTGAGGGGAGGGGGGGGGCTTGTTTGTGAGGCTTTGTCATTGCCGAGGAGCGCAGCACTGGGGAACGAGTGTTAATCTCAGCAGTTTCCCATTGAGAGCCAGGTAGGCTGCAGCCTAATCCCGAGAAGAGGAGCGCTTTCATTACGGTACAACAAACATCGAGGCCACTGGGGAGCTGCCACTTTTCCACTGTCAACGAAGGGAGTGAGAATACAAGCGAGGTTGCGTAAGCAGGGGCCGGAGCGCGCTGGTGTGAACGCCATGCATGTGTGCGCTGAAAAATAGCTGCTTTAGCATGCGCACCTTACTCCAAACCCATTTTCCACACAATCTGCTTTTTTTTCCCCCCTTCCCCTTTTTTTTCGCCCTGTTTACAGCAAACGTACAGGACATAAACGGAGCAGAGAGCTCACTCATGCGACACGAATGCACCTGCTGGCAAACACAAACAAGCCTCTCAGCGTGTGGTAATTGGGGAGGCTCATTGAGGTATGCAGCGCGAGGCAGGAGAGATGGCTCGAGATTGTTTTCTCACAAGTGATGGATCTCGCGTGGCATTTCCTTGGAGCATCTCCTCCACATTGTCCTGTGTTTTTGTGAGCGTTCCGGTCTATTATCCGGCAGCCTGTACAAGAGCCACGAACGAGATGACGCCCCGATGAAGACATTTAGCTGCTGGAGGAATCAGGCGGCGGCATCCAGACAATGGCGGCAATCACAGGTGTTTAACAGCCCTTGTCAGGAAATCCCACCCTCTCAGAGCCTTTTCTTTTTCTTTTTTTTTCCCCAAGTGGAGCCTCGCTTCTTAAAAGCTGTCAAACACGACAGCAAATGAACATGTTTTTGTTTTGCTTTTTTCCCCCACTCGGAGAAGGATCAAAATATTCACAGGAGAAAAACATGAATTAAACCGTTGCGTGGCGCCTGGGAAGGCAGCGACAATGCCAAGCTGATTCATCGGGTCATCTGGAGGAATAATGACTCAACCCACAGCTTACATAAGTAACTTGTGACACTTGGATGCTAGTCATGAAGGCTTCATTTCTGTTGATTTTACATAAGAAGCGTACATTTTTTTATGTTGTACAGTATGTGAGCTCCAGTTAGAGGACAAACAAAATTCTCCACTGAACAGTTTGGCCAGCTGGTCAGCGGTGTGTTCCATTAGGATGCTTTTAAAATCATCTTTTCAATCTTGGCTTCATTAATGAGCAGTTTGTCCATCCACTACGCCCAGCACATCTGTTCCGTATCCCCCGCTATAGCTCGGATCGCCAGATGTGGTCCGAGCGCTCTTAAAGGAACGTGTGTTACATGAACACGTGCTAAATGCTGAAGAGTGCTGTGTCGAGTTCTCACCGCTTTACCTTCATACTTAACATGTCGATACGTCTAAAAACAACAGCACCAACAGCAACAAGCCCAATCCATTTAATCAATTCTTACAATTCAATTGGTTTGCACAAGATAGCACGGTGAACTATAGGAGGCCTCGGGAGCAGATGGTGTAAATCAATGTTAGCATGACAACAACATGGACATCCTGGTGGTCTATAGGTTCTGACACATATAGCTGGTACGGTTCCAGCTGGGGACCTCAGTTATATCATGCTCTCCCGCCGTAGTTCTGTCTGTGTGTTTCTATGTACTGCCATCCACAAAAGATACAACATATTGTGACTCATCTCTCAGCGGTCTGTCATCGCAGCACAGTAAGTAAACACCGTCCACGTCAAAGGTACAAACCTGTCTTTAAGAAGCAGCCAAAAAGTACTGAGACATTAGAGGAATTCAAACTCAGTCCCATCACTATCTAAATTTGAGCCATTTCCATCACCCTTAGGGCAGATGTATGACCTAAATTCATGGCCAAAATGGAAGGGATTTTATTTTCTATAAATGTAAAAAATGTATAAAATTAAGGCTGAAATGAGTTTGTTGGATGAAAGCTGTGACAATGTTTACATGCAGTCAATGTTCGGGTTAAGGTACATATTCCCGTTACTGAAACATCGGAAATAACCCCTTTACACATATAAGGGTTATTCCTCTATACATGGTCATTGTAATCAATTGGGATATCCCAATCAAATCAGCGCCGCAGTGAGAACGTGTGGTACAAATCCTGCTTGTCATAACTTTACGCTCACCTTTTGTGGATCTGGCTATCCTGGTACTTACTACCGTCTACAAAAGCCAAAAATGTTTGTGTCTTTCATAACACTTATCAAGTGATTTGTTTCCTCCCAACTCCAAAAGTGTGGAGTGGTGTTGTTTTTGTGTTTGCCAATATTTACCAGTAGTTCCTGTACTCAAAGGACCAAGATTCCTTGCCAATAGAACATGCAAGCACAAAGTCATGTTCCGTTTGATGGGGATATCCCGATAGGCGTATACATGATCAAATATCCAGGTTAGAAAAGTAACCCAGGGGTAATATTTGGGTTTTGGTTATTCAAACAGGTTACTGTTGTTCACGTGTCCACACACAGCCGGGTTATTGCTAATATTCCGGTTAGAAAAGGCTTATTGACTGCATGTAAATGTAGCCATTGATTGATATGAAGGAGTGGATGGAAATGCTCCCCCTAACCTGATGGTTTTAAAAAGCGAGAGAAAACGAGGAGGTGATGGCTGAGGTGTTACACCATCAGCTCTGACACCGACCCGCCGCTGCAACAATTCAATCCACTCTTATTGCCTGGGCCTCTCTCTCTCTCCGGACAGTTCTACGGGGTGGCTGTGGCTGATCGATGAGCGCTGGCGTCAGAGCGGGCTATCTTTCACCGCCACTTCCACTGCCCCCGCTCATGGTCATCTATCCTCTGTGGGTGTCTGCACTGTCTGAGGCCACCCCGAGAGGCGAGGCGGCCCCCCGACAAATGATAACCACTGGCTTAGGAGGAAGAGCACATCCATCTGCTAAGCTGAGGACTCTCTCCTTCGATCTTTTTTTCTCCCTCCTCCTCCTCTCTTTACATCTCGTTTCATTCCCCGGCGAGCGCGCTGTTTAGGACGAGGAGGCAAGTGGCGAATGCTGTTTCGCTGACAGCCGAGAGAAGACACTTTATTTCGAGGCGGAGGAGGAGGGGGGAAAAAAAGGGAATATACACTTTAATGCAATTCTGGTGGTGCAGGAGGAGGAAGAAAGGGTGAGTAGGGGGGAGGAAGGGCATCAACCCCCAGACCACCGTGATCTTCATCGAGGACAATTTATTAAAATAATAAAGCCCGAGCTGAGGCTGAAGGTTGAGCCCACAATAAAGCTGACACGGACACAGAGAGAGCGTCGGCGGGCAGCTCCACAAAGCAAACACCCTGTTCGGTCAGTGTCCGCTTCATTATCTGCCCTGAACCTGTTGGTAGGAGTTAATTGCTTTTTTTTTTTACTTCAGACGCACTCATATATTTCATCATTAGCCTGAAAAAAGCGGCCCATGAATCACTCGGCTACAAGAGGAACACAAAAGCGCAGACATAAGCCTCCTCGCCCCGGCGTTCCTCCGCGGGAATTAGGATCGGACTGCGAGCAGACGCGGCGCGGCAGTCCGGGATCAGAGGGAAATTACAGCCAAATGGACATCTTAAATCCAAGGAGGATGCCGAGGGGTTCCGCGCCCGCTCCATCCGCTGTAAAGCTGTCCTCGCCCCGGACACTCTTCATCTATCAGCTGATATCGTCGGCTGCAAAAGTGGGCTAAATTGGATAATGAATCACCCCCCACCCACGCCCACCCACCCCCACCCCAGGAAATACAGTACATGGAAATCTGTTGGCTAAAATATGAGCTAGGGACCTATTGCATCATCTGAGGTGTGTGCTGCTTATGTAGTTAAATGGATGCAACCTTTCGGAGGAGTGCCCCCAGAACCGGGGGCGGAGGGGGGGGGACTCATTAGTAGGAGTCGCGCCGGAGCCGTTAATGAAGCACACTTTACTTTGAGGCGGCGACGAGTCGATGCAGAGGAAACACTGCGGTTACTTCAGTGGGGAGAAAATGTTTACCTCGCCGTCACATGCCAGACAAAAACACAAATCAATGTGCGGTTTTGAGGGAGTATAATTTTTCTCCCGATCGGACAGAATAAGCATTATTACAGCCTTTTATTACACATGGGACCACCGAGACGCCGCCGAGTGAGCGCTGAGCGCAGTGTTTTCGTCCGCCGACTTTGAAACAATTATACCCTCCCAATGCTGCAATGACATTTTCAAAGTGGCAGTTTTTCCCTGAGTAAAAACTTTTCTTCATTTGGCTTTTTCATAAATATATATATATATACCGCGCCAGAACCAATAAAGTCTTTTAAGGACAGAGAGGAGAGACGGTGAGTGAACAAGCAAACAAGACGGTGCGAGCCAGAGAGGGGAAGAAGACAAATGAAAGGGGAAACCAGTCAGGGTGGCTCGGTGTTTTGAAAAATAAGCTCATTCATTTTCTTCTGTCCCTGAGACTTGAGCATTGTGCTCTTGGACCAATTCTTACCGCCATTTAATAGGAAAAAAAAAAGAAGCTTTTAATCCAGCGTCTAAAATGATTGCTAATAATTCCCCCAATTCGGTTCTTTCCCTTCAGCATTTAACTTAAACTTGGGTCTCAAAAACAAGCGGATTCATCGGCACAAAGTAAAGTTATTGTGATTCCCAGTTTAAAACAAAACTTTATGAGTGAACGGAAATACCGGTACTCGAATTTCCTCAAACAATAAACTAGAAAATGCAAAGTCATGGTTATCAGGCAAATCACAACAAAGAGCGAGATGGGTAACTGGATTTTCTATACGTAGAAACTGCACTGTTTGGATCTGTGTTATTGATTTTTTGTTGACTCGATTTATATTTCTTTTTTTTTGTGATTTTCTGCTGATGGCGTGCAGCCCACTCCTCATTAGAATATCAATCACACACAACAGAGAACGGAAAGAACCAAATAAATCTCTCGACATGAAATAACTTGTCTCTGACTCAGAGCAAAACTTTACAGCTCATGCACCCCCCCCCCCCCCCCCCACCCCCTCGCCCTTTCTATCATCCTCCAAAAATTGCCAAAGTGCAGCCAGTTCTCACGGAGTGACACAGTAGAGACTAACGCGGCCTTTTACATCCTGCGGGCGGATATGTGACTCCTCCTGCCAGCGTTTTGTGTTGATTTTAGAGATTTTGTTTGCTTTTTTTTTCTCTAAGCCCTCGTGGTCTTGTGACAACCTACGTGTCTGGCATGTTTGTGTGAACCAGCGCAGCCCGGAGGTATGTTAGCTGTTCCAAAGTCCAGGACAAATACTTTTTTCTTGGGCAGCTTTAGTCTGCATGATCCGCTCGAGCAGTCTGCCCGGGGGAGCGAGCGCAGGGGGAAGTGTGGGTATCCTTGAATTCAAACAGTGAGCCGCCATCTTTCCACCGTCTTTTCGAGATTTAAGTGTAGAGTTTGAATTGCAAAAACGGGTTCAAAAGGGCCACGTTATGTGAATTGTGTTGATGCTAAATTAGTCTTGTGTTTTGCAGAAGAAAGCCTGGGGAAAACTAACTTTCTCTTTGTAAAATAAATCACCTCATCTCACTCTTACTAAAAACTAGTGTGGCCATGTACGTTTGGCAAAACAGACAACAATGTCCATGAATCGGCACAAACTCACCTCATCACTGCTCAGAAACACACTTCCTTCAAGACAAACAATCAGAACTTGCCATTTCTGCCCTCTCGACGGTGGCAGGCTTTTCCAACACTGGATAATTATGGACAAATCATTTATTCCCAGTCTATTATTGGAGCCTTTGTTTTTGTAATTACAGAAAAAGCTCATAATAACGTGGTTAAAAACTGTAAATATTGAGCAAAATTAATTAGATCATGGCACTTTAACTAAATAGACACTACTGCTAGAAATTCCTCTTTGAAGTGTTAACTCTGAAAGCGTTTGTAGATGTTGTTTCGACAGACAAACATCAAGACAATCAATGCAGCGCAGTAATGCCCAGAAAGTGCACTTTATCTGCACAAACACACACACACAACCACTGACAATCATTTTGTCAAACAGAAACTGTGTTGTCACTTTAAATCTGCTGTGATTTGCACTTCAGGGAGAACATGCTGAAGATTTGAAGACAGAAAACACTTTTTTAATGAGGATATTTGCAGAAACAAAGACAACACGCATCTCCTTAATTTCTCACCGGAATGCAACCAGCTCACTGTAATTCTCAAATGTCATTTCTACATTCTGATTTTTATTTCCAGTTTGTGTATCGGTACCTCTGTTATCTGGCCCCACTGCTGTATGTTTGGCGATGCTTTGCACAGTGGAAAAAGCGGGAGCGGGTCAAACCTGATGAATGTTTCTCTTGCCATTAGGCTCCTTTATGACGGTTCTCCCAGAGCTCTGCCATCCTGTGAATGTCCAGAGCAATGACCCGTGTGGAGAAGACAGTGCACTGCACTGGCCGGCTAAATCCTGTCCTCCAGCTATTCTTCCTCTTGGATAAACCGGTGCATAGCAAACGCGGCCCCGGAGCATGTGCAGCACACAAAGACCTCCACGTTCTAATAAGAAGAGCTAGAGGACGCGCGAGGATGGAGGGAAGCGGGGCTCAAGGTGGATGCGGATGAGTCATAATCGAGGTCTGTTTGAAGCTCCAGACGCTTTTTGGCTGCGATTCAACTTTACTGCCATTTGTCAACATACCTGCTGCCGATGGAGATAAGATATCCACGCCGCAAAAAATTAAACCCGACGGGACTCGAAGCTTATGATGTAATGCCATTTTGCTAAAAGATGCAATTGAAATACATTTTTTTCACTCAATATTGAGTTATCAAAATGGTAATGGAACTTACAACACTGTAGCACCGTGTTCAAACATTGGGTGTTGACATGGATATCATCATGATACCACCGAATACAATAGAAACTCATTAGAAAACAGAACATATTTCCATAAAACACTTTTTTCTTGATAAGTAACTGGCAAGACATCACAGTTGAGGCTCTGCGGCCACGCCAGCAGCTCTGATGCAGCAGTATGCACATCAGTACGCCTGCACACTGATTTGCGCGCTGCTGGAGGGCTCTCAAAATGTGAAGGACCCCTCTTCAGCAAATGCGCAAACTCCCCTCGCCCGAGGAAAATGACTGGATATAATAAAAAGCTGGCACGTGGCCCCCCCCGAGTGATGGTCCTGTTCAATCAGAGTGTTGCTTTAACTATACATTTCTGCGACAGTGAGCCGGCATTAATTTCACTTTAAAGTTGAAAGATGTTTCAGCCATCTGCGTCCACTCTGCGTCCGCGCAAGTATGTTTGAGCCTTTAGGTGGGGGTCTGCATTCCAAACTGATGTGGCTGCAACTAATCAGTTTCCATTGACACTCTGTGCTTCTGCAGATTCAATTAACTATTATGTCTGTATCATCCATAACTGTGTAATGGTTTATCTGCTCCTCAGGGGCGCCGACTAATTTACTCGGTCCGGCAAGAAAAACACTAGCTGACATCACTAACACTTTTTTTTTTAAGCTCCATCTACCTCAGTACAACACATGTTCATTAGATGCAGGGAAAATTGAGTGCTTTTTAAATAATAGTAGCCCATAAATTCATGAGTGAAAGGGAAACAAATATCAACAGTTATGTGAAGTGGCAGATCTTATTTTCTCCTCTGCTGTAAAATGAATCAATAGCGAGGGCCGGTCCCGGCGTTCAACAGTGGAAAACTGCTTACTCTTCATTTGAGCCGTGTGTAATCAATCCTAGCCAGAGGATGGCAAGAGCCCTTTCCAAACTAAGTGGGGAAACAGTGGGATTACTAGCTCTGTGGCATTTATAAATTGAACCCAACGAGAAGAGGGCCACCAAGAGACTCCCGGTCAACGTAATTACACAAGCCGGCCAATAAATCCGTATATATCTTTTACAGTAGCTCTGCAGTAAATTCAGCTTCCCTCTTTGCATTGCTTGCACTAAAGAAGGAAATGTTAATGTTTTTTTTTGCTGTCCAAGAGAGAGAGAAACAAAAACAAGCTACAAATCTCTGCAGCCCTGTGGCCAAGCTGTGAGTCAGTGCAGTTGACTCATATCTATAAGCCGCGCCGCGCATGGAAATCTGCATTCACCCTTGGAGCAGGTGAACATGCGGCGCTCGTGAAAAGTCCGCCGTCTTCATATCATCCTCTTTTGAAAACAGGAAGGTCACCGGAGCTGCTTGAAAGCCCGGGAATTGATTTAAGGACTACATTCGACGTCTCGGGGGACATTTAGCGATGAAAAATGTCAAACAAATATCAAAAGGACGTTGGTGGGAGCTCTGATACAAAAAAACGATCTGTGTGACTCCGAGGCCGCCTCGGGAAAATAACTGTGTAATCCCCAGGTGTGTGTCTGGCATGTTTAAGTCTGCGCACGGGAAAACACAGACCTTGACCTCCTCTGTGCTTTGCAAACCTCTACGTCTGTTTGTCGGTCACGCTTGCTTGCATCCCCGCATGGACAACGAGTTAAAAAAAACCTCCCGTTCTGGAATATCTTCCGGAGCGGCGCAAGCCCAAATGGATGTCTCCTTAATTCAGTCAAGAATCTTTCTCCCGGATGCAACCTGTTTAGCGCGCGATTGATTGAAACAGAGGGTACCGGGCGCTTTGTCATCCTCTCCGGGGGGACAAATAGAAACAAGGCCGGCATAAATCAATCAGCAACCCTCTCTCAGCCTTTGTGATGCAGCGGAGCATCTCTGCTTTTGGAGTCAAATGGGGCTTTTTTTTAAACATTATTTGTGTCTCTTTTTATTTGTGGTCGTAATAAAATCGAATAGAAAAAAAGCTTCTAGATGGCATGAAGCAGGGGCTGCTACGCTCTGAATAAAAAATAAGAAGCTTTGAGAATAATAAGGGAGGAGTATGAAGTCAAAACCTGGAAAAGCAGAGGTGACGTTCCGCGCCTGGAACCAGGTTAGTTCCAAAGCTGCTCTGGTGACACCGAGGGAAAACTAAAGCAGACCATTAACCTTTGAAGCAACGCGCTCTCAGCCCTCCCGGGATGATGCGTAGTTTAGTTGTTGCTGCTGTACACGTGTGCATCTCATGTACTGTGCGTTGCTCAGCTAATCACCTGTCTGATGCACATTCAAATGCCTAATTCAATCTCACCTGCGCCGTGGCAAAGGCCGCACGTGCCGCAAGGAAGCACACGAACAAAACAAATCACAGATCTTTTTGTTTACAGAGAGAGAAAATCCAAACGCATCAGATATCCCAATTACGGGATGCGAGAGCAGTGTGATCTGGCTGCCTTTGGTGCTGTTTAGTGTGAATGCAGCCCTGGAGGCATGTTGTCAGGCTTTTCTTATCAACGTGCAGTTCAGGCTACGGTGCCCCGTGGGCAGCACCACTTTCACAGGATTAACTGTGGAGGTTCTTGTACAATATTACCCAATCTGCTTTAAACCCCAGAGTGTGCAGAGAATACTGAGTGCGTGTGTGTGTGTGTGTATGTGTGGCCCAAGTTCTGAGGCTCTCTGGATTTTGTGAGCTACAATATATGCGCAGAGCTTGTTTCATTAAAGAACAAACCATATACGAGACCCTCCAGAAAATGTTCAAATTATATAATGTACCACCAAAATCTCATCCAGCTATAACATATTATGAAATGGAGAGGGGAATTTGATACTCTAAGATTTTTCCTACTCTGACTGAAGTTATCTCACTCATAAACAGGAGTAACATGGATTTGGTGTCTGGACATTCAGGTTCCATTGATTGCTGCAATTTCATCATCTGGAAATGTCTTCTCCCTCACATTAGCTCAGGAAAGTTTAAAGTGGCCCGGCTGTGTCTTCTTACCATGTTAAGGAGGTTAAATAAAAAGGAACTGTAATAGAAAACAAAGGCCAATTTCTGCACTGCCTCATCTGGCGCCAATAAGCAAGCCGCTTTTGTCGCAGATTTGACACAGGATCTGCATTTTATGAAACGCAATTGGGTCCCAACCTATTAATGTCACATAAAGTCAACTCTTACATGACTACAAGCTGTCTCTCCGAATTAGATTTGCCTTATGCCTTAAGCCTAATGCTTGTCAGTATAAAATGCCTAGACTTTCCATGGGATTGCAAATTTCCAAAACACTCCACAACTATGAAGAGTAAATATCAGGTTGTTGTGGTACTCTGACCTCTGAACTGCATTTGAAAGACAATCCACCACTTGGTTAATGTTCATTCAGTGGTTGCTGGGAAAGGCGCAGTAAAAATCCCAAGAAGGTCAAAAGTCACAAAGTTCAAATCAGACATGGAGACAGTGGGATGGAAAAGGTGCGTGGGAGAAAGCCAAAGAGAGAGCGGCTGAGAGAAAGGCCCCTCCATTGGATTTGTGGTGTGGCTAAGCTGCCTCCTGGTGCTACGTGACCGGCCTGCACCGCCAGGGAGAGAAGGCTCGGGCTTATCGCGGCGCACACCAGCCCCTCTGCTGGCAGACGGGCCGTGGCATGGCTGCGGATACCGCTGTCGGAGTGCGACAGATAGCTATTACTCGCGCTCCGTCCCTCCCTCGTACTCGCTCATTCACTTCGGAGGGGCGTTTGAAGGTTTGATACTGATGGGCCACACAGGGGCGACTCGCACTTAAGTGGGATTTTCAAAACAGAGGAGCGGCCTCCTCTTCCTCTCAGCTGTCATCCTACAGCATCTGTTTATGACAGCACGGGGGTTGATAAGACCGGGTCCTTCCATTTGTCTGGTTTAAATGGTAAGACTTATGGTCAAAAGCATTTACATGGTGGGGATTCCTACGACAACAGTTTTTTCAAGTCTCTTTTCCACCGCACAGATGGTCATTTCTTCGTTCAGTTGATGCTGATATTTATAGCAATAGTAGGAAAAACAACCTTTGGAATTGTCACAACTACACTTTCTTATTGTGTCAAGTAAGAGGTCAAAAATCTCCCTTCCGGATACATGCATGAGTCATGTGAGAACCTTGGAACACCGGCCTAGATTTTGCTAATCCCTGTATCAGACTTTGAGGTCATGTCAGTGTCTCTGTCCAGCTCATTATTGGATTTGGGGAAGTTTAACCGAGGATACTTTGAGAGACTAAGTAGCCAGTCTTTATTTGAAAGACCTGAAACAAAAATCTGA
>CAESWR010000084.1:611279-632616 GCA_903171835.1 Mullus surmuletus | reverse complement strand
TACTCAGGAAGACGTCGCACGGTGGCTAGTGCCTAATTGCTGCCCCCGGCGAGGCTTCGGATGTGTAAACACGAGTGATGTGCCACCTGAGACAACAACATCAAACGCAAAAAAATAGAGGAGAGACGCCGTCTCGCCCGCGGTGCCGGCTATAACTGTCAAACCTCCGCGGTGATTAGCTCCTCATGTGGTCTTACGCTGCGAGTGGGGGGAAAAATTACTGTTTTCAAGGACGAGTGCGTCCCCCGCTCAAACAAAAACCACAAGCAGCACAGCTGAGGGAGCAACAGGACGGCGACTTAGCAACAAAAGTGACGCCCTCTTCAGCGTATTGAGCAGCTGCTAATTCGATTGCAGCCACCGTGTCCCCTTACATGAAAACTGCATATCAAGCAGAGCCGGTCGGTAAGCCCGGCGAGTTACCGTATTGCTGCTCCAGCACCGATTCCTCCCCCTTTTTCGACCCTGCAGCAGAAATCCAATGAATAACTAACAGGAGAGTAATCAGTCACATAGCGTCGGCTGCAGCGCCACTCTCGGGGTGTCGGAGGTGCGCCGACATGTCTGGCTTTGTCTTGTTTATTAGCATTTCCTGTCAGGTGCGGCGGATGCTGTGTAGGCAAAGTCAGGCCGCCCACATGTAGCAGCGCGTGCAACCACTTTATTCACATCGCAGTGGATTTAATAGATTTCAAAGATTATGTAGGACGTGATGAATAGATTTTGTGGACTATAAAAGAAAGATTCTGATTGGCCTCAGAAGTGTTGATGCTGGTCGGACCAGAGCATAATCTGATAAAAATGCCTCGCCTGGAGACCACGGCCAAGGTTGCCGCTTGGTTTTTTTTAGCGGCGTGTCTGTCCTGTCCATCTGTCCTTGAGACAGATTACCCTTCTGCCAATGCCCCCCCCCCCGAACCCCGACCCGCTCCCCACTCCAACACCCCCTGGTCAGACACGCAGGAAATACATTAGAGGATAACAAGGTAGAGGAGTGTGAAGACAGAGAAAAGCAGGAAGAAAAAGAATAAGGGTTTGTGGGATTCGGAACAAAATGGGGAGGGGTTGGATGGGGATGGCGAGGAGGGGGTTCAGCAAGTCTCCTTAGAAGCCATTATCTGCAGTGACATGCTGTGAAGGCTCTCCCTCTGCACCCATACAAAGACATCTGCAGGAGGGGGGCATATCTCCCGCCTGCATGTGTCAAGTGCTTACCTGCTAAGGCATAGTTAACTTTAGACTGCGCGCACACACACACACACACACACACACACACACACACACACACACACACACACACACACACACACACACACACACACACACACACACACACACACACACACACCAAACAGAATCAGGACCTCGTGTGCTGCATGTAGATGCGAGGAGCATGAGTCAGCCTCGGAAAACAAACAGAAGAGTACTTAAAAAGCACACATCCAATACGAGCGGCAGTATGAAAGCCCTCTAATGCACCCGACAAAGACAGGGAGACTATAGGTCATACTTAATGAGTTCTGTAGCTTGTGGAGACGCTCGGGTTTCATCTCCTGCATGTGTGTGTGTGTGTTCTATCACAGTGTGGAGCTCATTGAGCGCCGGGAGTGGAGGCTACAGGCCGGCTATAATGATGTAAATGTCAGACGTTGGCGGTGGTACTCGGAGGTTGTCAGACAGACATGTTGGGAGTCTGGGGAGAAGCTGTTGTCAAGTGTCACACCCTCTCAGGAAGCCACACCGCAGGCATCCGGGAGATTACACACTCTCTGGCCTTTTTCCCCCACTCTCTGTTCCTTTTTCCTCCATCTCCTTCTTGTCACTTTGGCTCATTTGCCTCTCTTTTCCACTCTTTACAACATCTATATAAATGTCGACTTAATCCAACGGTCTTGTGCGAGTACATTTATTACCTATGCACAAAGGAGGTTGTTTTTGGAGTGTTTGCTTGATGGCTAAAAGGATTATGCAAGAACTACCCCTGCAGAATTGTGTCTAATCATGTGGAGTGATGCTGCATAGATCAATAAAGAACCAATTTTCTTTTGGGGGGGGGGCGGCAGGCAGACTTTGCTAAAAACTTTATACAGTTCATGGTAGGGCTGTCACGATATCAGATTTTCACTTCGCGATTATCGTCAGGATAATGATATTGATCATCACAATATCAACAAAAGTGTTAATAATCATGGTACAATCAATGAAATTGATCTTTAACTTTAACAGATTAATTACAATCAAAATCCCTGTCTAAGGGATAAAGACAATATTAAAACCATAACTGCACAAGTACATACAAAAGGTAGGCCGTTTTCAATGGTACTGGATCGTTTACATGATATTATCATATTCACATTTTTAACATTTGACATTGAAATTTCATTTTTTAATACCGCATTTATCGTCAATACCTGTATATCGCAACAGGCCTAGTTCATGGTGTCACGGAGCATCGGAGAGGGAGGGGTCACCCATATAGATTGGGGCAGATCTGCATATTGGCTATCGTTACACAAACCTTGGCTAAGGTCTACTCTTCTTGGGAGGAAAATATACTCCACACTTGGAGCTGCTGGGGAATTTTTCTTTCTACTTCCTCTCCATCATTGGCCACGGTCATCACAGCATGTTTATACGCTGCATGTCTTTGTGCCGCGTTAAAGGGATGTCGTGGTATGCACGCTTTTGCTCGTAGGTCGGTTTCGGCCATGCGGCGCAGCCTCGGAGCTCTGAGATGCTTTTATGTGTCGCTAATGACAGGTCCGTCTGAAGCCCGGGAGACGGCACAGCAGGCCGCCAGCCACGTTATTACTATCCCATTAGAATAAATTAGCGCCATCAGCCCTGTAGCAACCGCACAGCCCGACTCTGACTGTAGGAAAATGCCACGGGGGCCCCTCGTTGTCGGATCCCATCTGAAATGGAGGTAAGGGGCAGCCACTAATCAATGTCCAATTATGTGATACAACAGCGCAAATGAGTGACAGATGCAGTATTTTCGTAGTCGTGCGGCGAAAGCCCAGGCCTTGAACTAAACGCGGTTATCTAGGTCAATGTGAGCAACTCGGAGCAAATGATTAACTGCCATGACTCATGTGTGAGACGCTTGTACAATTTGTTACTTTGTAGTTAAAAGCCATAAAAGCAAAATAAGTCACAGTCGCATTTAATTTAATGGCTGAGCGACTGACTTCCGACCCCGCTCTTTCAAAAGGGAGACTGTGGATGTCATGGTGTGGATAACTGATGGGGCTAAAATGCCAACGGGTCGTTCAGCGAGCCCCACTACTTTTATCCAGCGATTTCCTTTCATTGATTATTGTTCGGCCGAACTGATGCAGATGACCGCCAATCAATCTCTCCCCCCACGCCGCCGTCGATGCCTCACCCCCGGAGCCGAGTCGATACGTGATGACTCTGTAGAAAGCTTATCAGAGTGTGACACCAGCAGGCGCGCTAGCCGGGTGACACACCTTCACCCGCTGCCGGCTGCTCGGCGAAGCAGCCACTGACCTCCGACCCTAACAGGCATAATCTTGCTGCCACCCCGTAGCACGGTCCTCACCACTGCTGCAAGTTTTTAATCTGCCGCACTGATTTACATGCATTAACGGCAGACGGCGTGCTCAAGGACATGCGAGAGAGATCCACATTTGCTCTCAATCAAAAAGGGCTGCATGGAGTGACAGATGAGCAATTGCATTTTAACACAGTTGTCAAGCTCCGGTCACAAATAGTTGAGTGTTCAATGAGGGGTTTGTTTCATTTCAGTGAACACAAATACTATTGGATGTATTTTTCAATGTGCATTTGTGAACCATCTGTGTCATCAAGGTATTTTCCGAACCATCTGTGATGTTATGCTTTTTCAGATCCACACCAATAAATAAATGTTGCTGTTGTTGTTGATACACTGTTGACAACTGAAAATATGAAACATTTGCATTATTTGTTGAATTCAAATATTACAATACTGATTGCATGGTATTGAATTGAATTTTAACAGGAATTTAACAGCTAAACTACAAATAAATATGGTTGATACTTCCTTTCCTCTAAATCATAAATTAGCAAAGTCACTAAAAGCCTATTTTCATGATGATGACGCACGACACCAGTCAGAAAAGCTGTTTTATGAATTGTGTAACTAATGATGCACAGTAAGTGAACTGAACAAGAGGTGTGAAAATGGCAGAGCGAAAAGAGACACAATCAGTGTACTCAAATTACATTCTCACAGGATTACCATCCTTGAGAAATAAATACAGCAGTCGCAGCAATAATAAGTGTCAGACACTGTTATCCAAAAGGCGTCACTCGCATTTAATGTGTTCCATCGTGTGGGACACAAGAAGTGTGTCCCTTTTCTACTTTTAGATACAGTTTCACCTTGAGTACCTCCTGATCAGTCCTCATCTAGTTTCCATGGTGCTGAGACATAGTTCATAATAATCAACCCCTTCAGATCAAGCTCCCTTGAGAGCTATAAGACCTACTTTTTCATGCATTTTCACTCGATATACTCTGAGCCTGAGATATTTGCAACTCTTGGTAAGGTTTATTGATTGATGGTGATTGCGTGACATCTTTGGACAAACGTTTGAGGATTTGTATAAATGTTTGAAAAACAACAATAAAATGACCTTTAGAATTATTCACAATCCCCTTTTTCCAACAAATCCCATTGTTCCGACTTTCATCAGAGGAGCTTGCTAAACAAATCACATAAACACGCACGTTGCATTTATGAGTTTGGAATTAGTTTAGTTCAAACCCATTTCATCAACCCTGAGAAGTCATCTCCCCAAAGTGTACTTACTCTTGCAGAGGCAACCTAGCCCCCGATACAGAAATAGAACCACAGCAGACAGTTGCAGGAGTAAATCTCATCAGTCACATAATTATAATTTGTAGGCAGGAAAAGAATTAGGAGATGAGCGACGGGAAGAGCCGGGCGGTGGATGTGACACAGCCACGTTTGCTCGGGAGAGAGGTTCGAGTCAACAAAGACTATGCAAACACCAAATATGCTCACACCCACAACCAACCACACACACACGCAATAATAATAACGCGCCGTTTCCACTAAGCCTGTAGGGATTGGTAATGCAATAACTTTTGGAAAAAGTAATAACTGGTCATTAAAATCAAATAAAATGCTCGAAAGGATAAACTGAGAACAAAGTAAAGAATGGCTTCATAATTATCTAAAGGTGTAAGTGATATGTAAAGATGGATTTTAAACAATATGATTCCAAAGTGAGTTAAAGTGTTAGGGTTATTCTCTCTTCTCCGCAGAGTTAAGATAATATGTGGGAAAGCGAGTCACAGTCTGGTGGATTTTGCACCATGGGATGGATCAGAACCCCTTGACACCTACCTATGGTGTAGCCTCTCTTCAGCTCGCCACAGCGGGGGCTGCGTCGCTGCGAGTTGGTGGTGTTGTTTTCCTGCACGGCGAGGACGGTGGTTGTCTTGGCAACAGGTGGTGCAGCCTTGTTGAGGGGCGAGGCTGGCACCAGCGTCGGGGAGAAACCTTGATGGGCAATGTCCACCGACTGAGACTTCTTCTTCAGTCTGCGGGGACAAAAGGGGGAAAAGGGAAGAAAACATCGTGTTTAATGGACTCATGACTTCCAATCTCTTCAAACTGCCGCCAGAGGCTTTGTGAATATACGGCGGAGCCGAGTGGGAAATGTTGCATGACCTTCACTTTTCAGGGGGCGAGCCAATCAAAGCATATTTGCATCTGCGTCCGCTGATGTCTCAGAGATGTAATCATGCAAGACCATTTTTGCAGCGGCAAGGAAGTTGTAGAAAGGAATCAATAGGCTAATCACACCCTTATTAAAGTGGAATTTATTAGCCGCGCTCTTCATGCGCTGTGCTGAGCCTCCTTTAAAATGAAAAAAGGGATAAACAGCGGGAGACCAGAGCAAAGACTTTTCTTAAGACAAATGTAAGGCCGTTTAATATTCCACAACTCTGCCAACGCCAGACAGCAAAGTGTGGAAAAAAATGTGTGAATGCGTGTTATAATGAATATATGCATTCTTGAGCTACATCCAGAACTGTGTTTACTAAATAATAGTGACTTTTCCCTTTGATAGCCCATATATTGATGTTTGTACAAAGGTAGAGACAAAAAAGGAAATGTGTGAGACATTTTCCAACCACGTAGCAGCCACGGTGAAAAGAGAAATATCAGACGCAATTACGATAATTGATAAATTGGGAGTATAATGGTGCCAGCTTCCAGACAGTCTCCCCGGCGCAGGAAAATCATGGCAACCACGTCTTTAACAAATGATAAAAGCGGTGTTCTATAAACTGTGAAAAGTTCCAAAACTTTTGCAGCACTGTCCAGCGCTGTACAGTTTAAAGGCCCGACAGGTGGCAAAAATGTATCCAATGGAAGCGGCTAAGCAAGGTCAAATCAAATCTGCCTACGACAAGCCCTCAAAGCCTATTAAAAGCATGACGATATCCGAGGTTTGGGTTGGCAGAGTTTAGAAAGGAGTTGACTGGGCTAATCAGGTAATCCTAAAACACTCAGCAGCAGGTCGATCCACTTACATGTTTTATGTCACGCCCACACAGACTCCGAGACACATCTCAGTTAAAAAGTTTACAAAGCCAGATCATTCTCAGACACGCCAGGAAAAACTTGAGTAAGAAAAAAAAGTGAAAAATGGCTCATGAAACACTATCTATCTATAGTCTGAAAAAAGGCCTGAAACAGCAATACAAGATTCCCAGCACTCCGCTCCCTCGCACACACTTTCAATCATTCCAGCAAAACTGCTGAAGCGAACAGAATCTTTCTGGCCATTTCACCCAAGTGCTCATCCCCTGATGGACCCAAAGCAGCACACATGACATAGTATCTAACTGCCTAATGAAAATGCATAATCTCTATGGAAATGCTGTCTATCACCGCATGCGTGTGTTTGTGTGTGTATGTGTTCCTTCTAAATCCATCCCTGATGTTGTTCCGGAGCGGATAAACACCAGGTGAAATCTGCTCA
Source organism: Mullus surmuletus (assembly GCA_903171835.1). Lineage (NCBI taxonomy): Eukaryota > Metazoa > Chordata > Actinopteri > Syngnathiformes > Mullidae > Mullus > Mullus surmuletus. The sequence goes on along the minus strand of CAESWR010000084.1, from coordinate 625,588 downwards.
GCGTCTTCGGTTACCAAAAAAGAATAACACTCGCTGACCAATTTCTACAAATACACTCACTAAATGGAAAAAACCTCTTAAGGAGCACATTCACTGTTTATTTTTTATTGATTCTTATTCTCTCGCATTGTTTTTCCACTCTCCCTGCAGACCGAGGCGTGGTGGAAGTTTTCTCCAACCAAACAAAGCGAGACAAAGTTAGATGGCTGTAATGACTATTTTGAGGGAGGTCCGCGCTTGTTTAGGTGCCACATAATGAGGATGGAGAGAGTGAGGAGGGAAGACGTGCTGCTGCCATGATTGGAGACAGAGAGAGAGAGAGAGAGACCGGGAAAGGGAAAGGAAAAGGGAAAGGGAAAGGGAAAGAGAAAGAGTGTCAAGCTGCTTGAAGTCTATCTCCACTCCCTTAGGACTTAGTACTAATTACTGTCTCATCAGTAGAGAAGAAGCTCCCTCTTATAGCCCCGTTTCACTGAGCTACAAGGCCAAACAGTGTCGGAACAGTGTGTGTGGTGTGTGTGTGTGTGTGCGCATGCATGTGCAAACGTGCGTCAGTGAACAAATGAGAAGGAAGATACAGGATTAATGTGGTAACATGTGTGTGTCTCACAGAAAAGTGTAAACAAAGATGTGTAAACAGAATGACAATGAGTGAGTGTGTGCATGTGTTTGTGCTCGTGTGTGGTGAGTCCGCAGCTGATTGATGCTCATTCCAAACACACCTTTTACAGTTTCCTGTCAAAAACATACTGTAGTTACAGAGGTCCTACTGAGCTGCTCGCTTTAGCTACTGCAGTGATTACCACACAGGATGACAGTACAACGGGGTATGATTTTAACATTTGATGATTTTCTATATAAAACCCATTCAAAGGGTCGGCATTGAAGAGACACAACACTACATGCAACTAAATCATATTTTGTTTTGAAGATTTTTGGTAGTATCCTCTAAATCTTTTATGATGTAGGCTGATAACATTCATGGTCTTAGACCAGCCCCACTTTAAATAATAATGAAAAAAAGCTAAAAGGTTTTCCTTTTATCATCATTATCATGTATGATTTATGCCACTGTGAAAATAAAAAAAACACCTTATAACAGCTCGCCTCATTAGGGGTCGAGTCAAATATGACAATGTTGGTATAGTATTTACCTATATCAAAATTTTAATGGCTGTTTGGGGTTTTTTGTTTGTATTTAGCTTTTCTGATTGAAATTATTCAATTTTTCTGTAAAGAACATTCATCTTCTTTTGATTGAGGAAAAATCTACTCACCAAATGAGCCAGCTGCTACATGTCATATAGCCTTTGTCGGTTTGACGACAAAATGCCGCCGGTGAAAGGTGAGGTTTTCTCTGGGTTTATTCTGTGAAATGGGCTGCTTTGTCAGAAAACCGCAAACAGGAACAGTGATCACTGAGGTAAACAAGTCCTGACATGTGACTCTCTCCTGTAACCCAATGTCAGGTCTCCCAGCACAGGATGGCACTACTCACTCTTCTCTCCCCTGCTCCAAAACATTCCACCTTCATCTCAAGTGTTTTTTTCTGTGATGTGTAAACAATGATCGGTCAGCATTTTCTTGTGCTTACAGGTTTGCGCATTGCCGACATTTCCTCCCCGCCTCAGGCTCCGCTAATAATGTCCAGCTTGCAGATCACCTGCGAGGGCCTCCCATGGGAAGGCAGCTTTGAATCGTGGCTGAATGTCAACTATCATATACAGGATGTTCATTCATTTTTGTCCATGTTTAATCATGATTTTGTCCCAAGGTCCTATTAGACAAGTTTGACCCCTGACAGCTGACAGGTCAGCTTAAATATTTTTAAAGTGCATTTCAGCCATGTTTATATTGGAGATAATCTGTGTTTACAGGAGGTGAGAGGTACAAACAGTGCACACCTTTTGCAAACTTCTAGCTACAGTCCTCAGCAATATATATTCGTCCGCAGCTAATGGAGCAACACGTGACAAGGACCATTACAGCCCTTGAATGGAATTACATTGTTAGTCCTAATAGTGTCGTATATCTTCTTTAACAATTCACTCTACAACCCATTGTACACAATTAGAATCCAATATTGTCATTACCTGTGATTATAAACTTCATGTGTCGTGGTCTGAATTCTTAAGTGTGACTTGAAGGCACAATAACATGAAACCATTACAGCATAATACATCTCCTAACCTTTGACCTCTTGCCCCATTTAACAACATATTTTATGTGGTGGGTGCTTTGAGCTGTGTGTGAGGTGTGAGAAAGAGAGAAGGTGTGTGGAAAATTAAGATCAGAAGTGGTCCTGCCAGATGGTAAAAAAACAAACAAACATAAAAATGAGCAATGCAAACGGTACATGCAGTTTTGACCTCTCCCACAACGTTTGCAAAGTGGCCCACTTTGCAAACCAAACTCGTGATCCGAGTGAAAGCAACACCGCTATCTTGCCCCTTTAAATTATGAAAACCAGAAGAAAAAAAAGCCCCTGCGGGGAAAAATTGAGGCACGATAAAGAAGCTTTTCCTCTCACACCAGCGAGGAACTGGGACGCCAATGGCTTAATGTTGGGGTGCGTTCTGGGTAAATAGGCTTCGTCTTGGGCTGTGATTGCACCAATCTCCGTCTCCCCTGCAAGTGGAGAGCTTGCGAGCATCAGAGAGGAGATGCATGTCAACAAAGATTCCGGCTCTGACAGATTCCTATCAATGAGCAAACACTAGCACAAACATGAATAGAGGGAGGGAAAAATGATTGAAAACAGACGCAGAGGCATTTTGTTTTCCACCCCGCTGTTGGGATCTGACCTGGGCCAGGAGGCTGTGGTATATTTGCAGCCATGCCAAACTGGCATCACTGAGATTATCCGACTGTACGGGGATCCACGTGGTTTGGCAAAGGATGCATAAACAACAGGAAATTTGAGGCTAAGTCAAAACACGCTTATCACTCCCCCACTAAGAAGGATTAGACCTAGAAAAAAGGGGGCTGCCTTTGCAATGCCTTCAATTCCTCCTCTTTGCTTCGCTTCCTGTTCCTTGCCTCGAAGCAGAAGCGCAACACAATTTTTCAGGGAAGTGGTGTTTACATATAGCTGTAGATACGGTGCTGTGCTATATAAAGCCCATAAGGGTAGGCTGGCTTGACGTCATATTCAGTACTGGCAGCACAATGACCCATCTGACAGTAATGATGCCTTAGAGTCCCAATAGTTTGCATACCGCTTATGTAAGTTTAAAAGAAGGGAGAGGAAAATCACATTTATTCATTACAAAGGAGCCAAACTTAGTGAAAAAGCTATGAGTAAGAAGGTGCTGGTTGGTGTAGTACTTCCGATGCAGAAGGACTTTATGGAGAAGGACTTTTGTAGGGGCCCCAGACCGCGCATAATGGGCCATGGTTGTCGGACTGGGGGGTCCCTGCAACCTGACTATGCCCCCCCACCCATAGCTCCACCGCTGCAAGAGCCTACGAAGGGCGTTCATGACTTTCAGCTCTTTGTTTAGGTTTGACAGCTTGCTATTTCGTGTTTCTAGCTCCAGTTTGACACGCTGTATTCTGTGACATTTTTAGAGAAATTGAATTTTTAGAACCTGAACACAACCGCAGCGCAGTCACAGCAAGTAAACAATGTTTAAAAATCTGAAGAGGTCAAAATTGTTCACCCCATAGCTGGAGGATACATAGCCCAAGGACCGACAAGGAGAAAGGAATGAATGTTGCTTTCCCACAACTTGAGGACTGAAACCGTGAAGGCGTCTCTGCCATGTGTTGTGTAGCAGACAAAGCGGGTTCCTGATACTGAATCAAAAGCTGATCAGTCCAAGGTCTAGCAGCCATAACTTTGAAACGTATCCCTACTATTTGGTGTTTTAGACCGAAATTAAAGGGTTGACAGATGAAGGTGTAAGTCATGCAGATACATCGCAATTTGATGCACTGCTGCGACCACAACAAGGGCTTTTGGAGTCTCGCAACCAAGTCCAACGCGTGCATGCTGGTTTTGTATCTCTAGCACGTCCCCGTCATCAGTTACATATGTATGTTAGGGTAAGTGCAACTGCATTGACCAAGGACCCTCAAGACCCCAAAGTCCATCTTCATATCTCATACAGATTCTGGACCAAAAATAGCTTGTTTGGTGTCCGATATCTTGGTAGCTTCATAAACTGAGTGACAAATTGCTTTTCACATGGTGGAAGGATTTTTCATTTTGAACATTGCAAGGAGTCTGAAGACACTGTTAGCTGCTCCTTCTATGATGTACTTGAAAGGAACGATCAAAGTGCTCAACAGTAATCCTTGCACTGATTTGGATTTGATTAATTGTAAGTTTCACAGTCAGACTGCCCAAGGATGTACTCCAGTGCAACATTTATGAACCATGAAGATAATATGGAGACTCAACGCCTCGTTTTGCAGCCCTGTTTAATTCAATGGTGATTTATATAAACCAACTCATTACAAGAACATACAAGAAGACGAGGAAATCCACTCCAGAGGGAATGAATCTTATGAGTATCTACTAATCATCACTTGTCAACATCCTCTCATCTTCTCATCATCGTTTGTATGCAGGAGTTTATATTCCGAGCTGTCTCTGCGGCAGGCAATCAGAACATAACAATCGGACAACAGTGGCCGAGCTCAAGCCAAATAAGGATGAGTAAGTCACTGTCGAGACTGTGAGACTGAAGCTGTTCTCCTGATGGTGACACACACACACACACACAAAGAGGGCAACAACAACCTGTGGCCCTGCATGCTAATGAGGCACTCTATTGCATCCAGAGGCCTAATGAAATACGGCTGGACCCCGCCACACTCTGCTCCGCTGTCAGACACCTCCGCATAATGATGTATGGAGCTCTACGCCACATTACACTCATCTGCCCTTGCTAAATGCCACGGCAGCAATTTTGTGTCAAAGGGTTGTGTGGCAGTTTTAACCAATGAGGCTTTAAACTTTCAGCAGATTCCATATTACTGTGGCGCGAGTTAAAGGCCAGCGACATCATAGACGGAAGGTTGAATGAACGGAGATAGTAATGGAAGCTTTTGGACTGTGTTAGTTATTCCAATATTAAACTGTTGGGTATGTGTTACCTGAGAACCAACCTCAATCTCTCAATCAGAGCGGCTGTAAAAGCGTGCCTGGAGTGCTGCACGACAGCTGGAGTTGAAAAATGCAATCAAAAAAGTACAACAAACCTTGTTATTAGTTATGCAAGACATTAAAGAGCCGCCCAATTACGGAGGAGTGAGCTCCATGTGTCGCTGCACCAAGAGGGTGTGCATATTGCATTCCCACCTCAGCTGGATATGTAGTTTCATGTGATTTTTAATTTGTGACACATCTCCCATTCAAATGTTTTCTCGCTTTTTACCCCCCCCCCCCAGTGAAGTCAGACAGAGGGCAACTTCTGCAGACTGGGTGGTTGGAATGACAAACTGTCTCTGTGTCTGCATGTGAAAATGAGCTTCAGTGAGTTTCTGCGAGTAAGTGAGATGTGTTGCTCATGCAAGATAGACTGCAGTAAACAACTACAGCAACCTTTGAGCGACCTTACAGTAGACTATGAAGGAGTAGGTGTTGGCTTATTTTTTGGTGGAAGGCGTATTCATTTAATTGCCTATGTAAAAGTACCAAAAACACCTGACTGAACAACTTTTTTCATTTTCTACATTTTATTTATCTATTTATTTTTTTTACAATTTTCAGATGTGTACAGTCAGCATGAAGAGCACAATAAGTGCGGTTGAGGGGTGAAGAAGTACATAAACATTGAAGGTGTTTATGTGATTGAAATTCTTTTTTATTTAAATGTTATTTATTGGTTGAATTCCCCACCTTCCTGATTTATTTTTCCAAGTCTATCATGTGTCAGCAGAGTGATTACCCCTCCAAATATCTCCATTCCTAAATATCTATGTCTAATGTGTAACATATTGATAAGACCAGACAATTAATGTGTGCCTTTGAAGTTGCATCAATGCATCTAAATTAGTAACTTCAATGATTTTCTAGGAGTTATTTTCCAAAAGACCTTGAACTTTTGAGTATTTAAGAATACTTCTCTAGCCTTACAATACTTTAATTTTGAATACTGTACATTTACATGAATTTGTTTTGCCATTCTGGCATTGGCGCACATATTATGCGTGTGTATGTGTAAGTGTATGTGATACTGGTACTGTAAGTGTGAGTGACAACACAGCGATAACACCTGAATTTGTGATTGTGGTTGTGAGTTAAGAGAAATCCTCAGACACCAGTTTGCACACTCAAGTCACCCCGCACGCACAGAACAAACAACAGATGAAGACACAAGCGCACAGAACGCCTCACCAGCCAAGCAGCCCTCGAGCTGCGTCTAATGATTTCTCCATCACTTAGCAGCATCTGCCAACAGCGTTGAACAGCTCCATTTTGATCAAAACCCCGGTCCATAAATCAACAGTTTTGCACATATGCGAGGTTGAAGGAGGGGTGGGGGGGTGGAGGGAGGCTATTATTCATTTTCTAAAATGTATCAATAACACCCAGAAACACCCCTCAGCCACGGCCTTTCACTTGACTAACAGAGGAATTATCTCCGCTGACACAAGGCGGGGAGGGAAAGGGGGAAACAAGGAGGGGAAAAAATGCTTCATTATGTGCCTGGCTCTGACTCCCGGGCACATTTTCTCTTTTACTTTCACTCAAGCAGCAAAACACAGTGACATGTGGAAGAAGAAAAAAAAAAAGCACACACTTGCTCTCTCCGTCCTCATCTTGGTGACAAACGCAAACACACCCGGTCAGACTCAGCCGCTCAATCATACACAGCCTTCAGCATTTGATTCAGCGAGCATCCGTGGGGGCCTTGGGAGTGTTACTGCCTTTACTGCAATCTTCCACTGTCCTCCTCCTCCTCCTCCCTCTCCTCCTCCCTCTCCTCCTGGTTGCTAGCCTCAGTCCTGCTCCTGCCCTCTCATTTGCCGAGAGCCCGGCGACAGGCAGGGATGCGATTGGTCAGCGGGAGCAGCGGATGCGACGTCATGGCGCTGTGGCTGTGGTGCTGTGCGCTGCAGAAATCAGGGATGTGTCGAGTATTGGCAGCTTTCAGCTGCGTGTGGAGCATCGCTCAGATCGTTACGGCTGCAGGGAGCAGGGCGCGCGGGCAAAGACGGCAGAGATGAAAAGGAATGTTTTAATTATCATCGTCATTGGCTTTCCCAGTTGCATCTCATTTGTTAAATAAAAGAAAAAAAGAATGTGTGTTGTCCTATAGCAACAAAGCAAAGCTTTCCCGCTGAAAAGACAAGGGAAATACTTGACAAATTACAATGTTCACTGCTTTGTTGTGCAAGCCTGTTAATTCCTTATAATTTCGTGGGAGATTACCGGGGAGAAATAAGTTAATTAAAGGGAAGGGATGCACAGATGCACCTGCCATATCAGTCGGTATTGGCTGAGAGTCACCTGCTCTCCTCTGTAAACAAGATGACATTGATTGATGAAAGTGGTCAGTACTTATCTGCAGGTGTGAAGGAAGGTGATATTAGCGGCTGTTTCACAAATTTGCATGATTAAATTTATGTTTACTATAATCATGTCATCAAGGACGGTCAGACTTTAAAAAGTAAACAAAGATATTGGAAACTGCAATTGGTTAAAAGGCATTTTTGGAGGATTGTTTTTAGCATTAAATCTCACTTTTTCTAGTTTAACTCATTGATTTTGGCACTAAGTAAGTTACTTTTTGGTATAAATGTTCATGTTATTTAGTTCAGACAGCAAGCACAAGTCGAACACTTCTATTTTGGTACAATGGATGCTGGGATGGAGGATGTATGGCCGCTAGTGTATATATCGAATATTTGTTTTTCTCTGATTCCAGAGTTTGTTTTCTGATGTACTAATGAGTGTAGAGGCTTTGGAGGCAGTGTGGAAGCAGTGTGGGTAGAGGGTTCGCTGATCTTGCGTGATGAACGCCCAGTTTTTTTAAACAAGAGGCAAAGAGCTAATCGATAAACAAACTTAACAAAAACATTCTTGCCTTCCCTTCTGCTTGGTGGATATCTGAGAGGAAAAAACACGACCAGTAATGTAAACATCCCATCTGACTCAGAACAGAGGGGGCTGTGAAACCATGCTTGTTTGTTGAAGCACAAACCTTTGATTGGCTGCCCAATGTAATTAGCTCAAACAGCGCCGGTGCCGGACCCCGACCATCTCATTTGTGTGCCCTTCAAACAACAAAGCTTCTCTGAGAACGGACTCGGGTTCCACACATGAAGGGCGCTACCAGAAGGACTGGAATGGTGTCCTCTGACCAGCTACGGTTGGGCTTTTTCAGGACACAGGACGTCCATCTACACTGCGCCGGAATTACACACTGCTAAAAATTCTATGAATTCATACACAGCTACAACATTGTGTGTGTGAGGCTGCTTTCATGCACTTTGATATGAAACAAATTGAGTCAAATCATGCATATTTACTGAAATGCATGTACAATTTACTCCTTCTGACTCCATCTATGCTACATGGAATATGAAATGCGGGTGATGGCAGCCATATTTCCCCACTGTGCTATAATGCTCTGTTGTTATCCAAAAGCTATTACTGCTGCTGCAACACATCACACAATGAGACGGCACTTTCATGAAAATGATCACTCCACACTTATTTTGACTCGCTAGACTCTAAAGGAACAAATGTACATTAATCCTCAGCTGAAAATATTCTGCAAGTATATATATTTTCACCCATGTTTAAGTAATTTTTTGTTTTAAACTACAGTTCCCGCTTGGGTTTCTGAGAAATGCAGAAATGTGGTATTTTTTTAATGTGTATTAATCAGCAGCTGCAAACAGCCGCCTACGAAAGCGAGATGTATTCCTGTTTGAGGGAACTTTTGGTGGAAAGTTTATTAAGAGCTGGTTATTGCACAGTTAGAGCCCCGAGTCCTAAAATGAATCTTCTACTTTCCAGTTTGAGCATTTAGTCGTGATGGGATCTGGGTGAGACAGTGATGGTTGAATTGCAAGACTATAAATTGCATTTACTTGCTGAAAGTTAAAATTCACTGTTTTAACTCACATTTTAGAGCCAATTTTGCACCTAATTTTGAGCTACTTAGATAGATGATTACACTTTTGCACGTTTTCTTCACACGTCGAATATCCCAGTCTAAAGACGCTCGGGCCGATTGTGTTTTTTTCGGCTCTCATATGCACATCTGTTCGTCGTGGGGTAGAAAGCTCCGACTGACTGGAGGCGTCAACATCTGGTGTCGCTGGCACCAGCTGATGAGGTCACACCAGTGTTAACGGTGGGGGTCAGAACATAAGCCGGGATGTTTTGGTTTGGGGCCTCTCAGCTGGAAGGCAACGATGTGAGATGAAATGTGTGGCTGCAGTCACCTGGAGTAACCTCNCCCCAATCACCGCCGTCTACTCCGTCTGTCTCCACTCTCCTCTCTGCCACTTCCTTCCTCAACAGTGTTCATCCTCCCACAATGCACATCTCCTCTTTTTTTTTAGTGTGTTGGCAGCCTGCTTGGCTCAAGCTGGTCAACCTGATGGCCTTCTGCAGCGGGTACACTTTGGCAGCAGTTGGCACATTTCGCAGCTCGCTGAAAGGCATCGGGCGCATTAGCTTACTCTAGTGTGATACAATTAAACTGATGTAAAAGCTGAAATGCGGGGGAAATGGGAGTTGTCTCGGAGTCGTGTTAAATAAATCTAACACGGTAACTCCAAGATGGTAGTCATCTACATCTGCTGTGTCTGATCAATCAAAGTCATACCAACCAGCAGAATGTAATCATTACGCTGCATGGCCATCTATTCAAAAGAGGAGAACCTGCTGCCTTTTCCAGCATGTAAAGTTGTTTTAAATATAGCGCCACTTGTAGTTGATGGTTGGCAAATTGGCAAATTAGTGCAGAGTTCTGGGTGCAGGCCACATGGAGGGAGGTACAACCCACACTGAAGATCTGCAAAATATTACACTGACTTAGAATGAAAGGTTGTGATTATATCCTTCTACTAGATGACTAATTTGACACATCACAAGCAAATATTTGACCTTTTAAAGAGAGGAGCTGTAGGAGGACGCGGAGGGGGGGTGTCAGGGGCTAGATCCACATCTCTCAGAACAAGGCTGAGACAAAAGGTGTTTGACAGACTGGGAGAAGAAAGAACAGCTTCTAAATGGCGAGTGACAGTTGAGATGGACATGGAGAATGAAGACGGAGCTTACAGCACTTCTGGGGGCAGCTGTCAATCACATCAAAGAGACTTTCACACAAAATCGTTGCACAAACACCGTAGCCCACTCCTCTGACTCAAGATCCAATAGTCATGCCCAGTTATTAAAAAAATGAAAAAACAAACGTCAAGAGGGAAATTAAACAGCAGAAATCATCTTTTTTTGGCCATTATATGATCTAAAAGTTGAAAAACCAATTGCTGCACCATTCATTTCTAGACGAGGAGTTTAACTGAGCATGTTGTCTTACAGTAATTGAGTTCATTAAACTTTTAATTCGTCACTTTAATTCCCCTTTTTATGAGCCCAAAGATTAATTTAACAATCAAGCCACAAACACTCCTACACAACTAAGGGCCGTTTGCACCGTTTGACTGCTCAGGTCATTTAGCAGGACCAGAGGGACGCGTCGTACCCCATAGATCTTCCGTTGCAGCGGCGGCTTTTAAATGTGTCCGGGATCAGTGAAACCGTAAATCAGGCTCGGAATTTCTCAAAGACAATCAATGCGTTCTGAAGGCGGAGCTGATAATAGCTTTGATGGATGTCGCCCCTCTTGCTCTAAATCCCCGAGACAAGACGCCTCATCGCCGCGGATGTGTAAGTTCACTCTCTATAACATGGCTGAAAAGACACCATTAACGACTCAATTAAAACCGAAGATGTAAATGGAAGATTGGACTGGATTTAAGCGGCACGATCATCCGGAGAGCTTTACAATGTCTCACAATCACACACTAATACTCTGACGGCAGCTGCTCGTTCCTTTGGAGCCACAAGAGGGGGCAGCTAATCTTTGGTGGAGAAAAACAATTGGCTGAACAATGGCAGAGGCAAATCGTATGAGCAAGACGAAAATTGTAGCCTCATAGTTTGGCCAAATTGTGACTAAATATCCCAATGCTGACAAAAATTTAGATAGGGATGCACCGATACCACTTTTATTCAAAGTGACACGATACTTGAACCTGAGTACCGATAACAAGTACCGAAACCGATACTTCTACAGCACCCAAAAAAATTGACAGTTACACACACAGTCTTGGTCTCCAGTATCGGAATCGGTGCATCCTCATAAATATGACTCTATTTTTGTACGACAAGAATCCTTTTAAATAAAACAAAAACTGTGCTTTTGAACAGAATTAAATGCACATATGTCCTGCAATTCACACATGTGCCAATAGAGGCTGCTGCAGCTCAGCAAAACTACCCATCGCTGCTTCACGGCACCAACACGCTACTTCTAATTTGCGTCGTCTTGAAACCGCATGCTGACTCATCACAACACGGCGAGTCACATGCGAGAAAGAGCCCGAGTCGTGACCTCCGCTGTCACTTTGGGCCTGGAGAAAGAGACAGAGAGAGCGAGGGAAAGACGCAACTGATCTCCCTCATCAGGCGGCACTTAGTCGACAGTCTGTCTTCCCGCTGCCGCAGCCAACTAGCAACCGCGCGGCAGACTACACTTGATATTCCCGGCACAGCTCAGCTCAAACGGGACATCTGTTAGCTTCCTGCAGCTCAGCCTCCATAACCACCTCCCTCACAATCAGGTATTGTCAGAGGAATACGGATGAACTACCCAGCTGCCGCTTCTTAATTAATTAGCAACACAAAGTGACGGAACACTGTTTAAGATAATATTTTGGCGCACCTGTATTTGCTGAGTTAGCCGCGATAAAAGCTGCCCGCGGGTGAAGCGGGGCGGCGCAGCTGTGGTGTTGCAGCAAGTGTTTTTGTTTGTAAGGGCGAAGCGCGAGGCCGTTCCCTTCGTGGATTCCATCTTTATTCGGGATGCAAAGATATATGCAGATGCGGAGAGATTAGAGGACCCGGAGCCTGAAAAATCGATCCGACACCTATTTGTGTTGATCCCTTTGAATGTGAGAGTGGGCTGCCCTGCGGCGGTAGCGGTCTGCACGCCCGCTGCCAGAGGAGTCCGAGAGTGGATGCTGCTGACAGAAGAATCCAGCACGGCGCCCTCTAATCTACTCGTCCGCGTCTGAGAATCGTCCAATTGCTCCTCCTGTGCAAGTTGCCGCGCCACTCGTTCTGCCCCCCCCACCCCCACCCCCGTCTCTCAACTCAATCAAAGCTTTTTTTGGATGAACTGCGGTCTAAGATGTCAGTCCATCAAGAGAACAATTATCGTTGTAGTGGACAGGGTTCCGGGGCAAGGGAAATAAACCATTCACATGAAAACATTACTATTCCGAAAAAGACCCGTGATTGCTCGAAAATGGGTGTCTGAATGAATGAAGGAGCGAGAGAGGCCTCGCTTTTACAACCCCTCTCCTTAACCTTTCCTCCTTCCAATAAATGCTTTCCACATCACTTACCTGCAATCACAAACCAAGCAGAAATTGAACAATTTTCAAGCTTCACTTCATTTCCCTCCACATTATAGATCCATAAAGTACGTACATAGTTACTGCCTTGTCGAAAAAACAAAGCAAACAGAGATGCACATAAGAGAACATTATTATTAATAAGGGGCTGCTGTCATTATGGGAAAAAAAATAAATAAAATTGGAGTGCTGTATCACCGTGGAGGAAAAAAAATAATAATGAAGAAACTGCACCGTGATCACATTCAAAACTTGTGTTTATCGCCCCTCACTGACCGGCAACAAAATTCTATTCTCCGGCCACAGTAGCTTCAGGACGTTCACGTTGTGCAGAGGCTTAGCTGTTTCAGCTCCCAGGCCGACAGTAAAGACTGAAACCATGTGGGTGACCTGCTGGACAGATTAGCGGTGCTACATGCACAGACACACACTAACACACACCGACGCAACCTCTTATGTTACGCATTTGCTGCATATCTATATAATATAATTCTACGACTTGTAATGATAACCTTGGCTACATCTTTCAAATTCAGAAATCAACATTTACCTGTATTTTGTGTAAATTAGAAAGTTATGAATACTGATGAAGAGAATCCAGCTAGAGATACCGTATTGCAGGCATATGGAGAGTATATATTTATCTATACAATATATTCTGGAATTGACAGGGACCACTAAAATAGCAATGACTGTCTTATTCAATTCTTTATGTCTTCAAACGATCCAAAGCCCTTCAAATGACACATTGCTTCACCTGCGTAAAAGGACTTTTGGAAGCCCTCGAGGAAAGCTTCATGATGTGCTTTTAGCTTCATAATATGCTTTAAATCAACTATTTAAAAATAAAAAAGTAAGCTGAGAACTTTGGTAAAACAAAGTGGTAAACAAAACAGATGTCTCGTAAGTGCAATTTACACAAGGTTACGATTCTCCAATGATCCTTTTAAATCATACCATCATCCCCCCCGCAAGTCTTTGTGCCACAGGATTATCTTTTTAGTGGTGGGATTAGAGTTGGGATTGGGTTAATTTTGGATTGAGGGTGAAGGTTACGCGTGCGGCAGTGAGGGTTGTGGTTAACGGGTTATGGATTAAATCATCAGTTGGAGGTTCTCACAACAATAAAGGCGGCAGGAAGGACCAGCTGCGTGTGCTCCGAGGGCCGCAATTTCAGTGCCTATTACAGTGCAGTCATGAGGGTGCTCAGCGCTCTCTACTTGTGATCGGATCACACAGGACGCTGGTTCATACCAGGTCTGAAAAGTGCCTTTGATTCCCCGGTGAGTCTGGTCTTCCTCCTCCCCCTGCTGTTGCTGCTGATGTTACAGAGACAACATGCTGATGTGGAGAGCCGGCTGCTACTTCCCACGCCCCCAACGTTACAAAAAAACAACAACAATGCACCACAAGTCCACTCAAATATATAACCAGGGTAAAGGGCTGTGCCACCTTTGTTGTACTCTCTACCTCCGTCCTCCCTCCATCTCTTTACTACTGTCAACATTATTACTATTGGGTTTATTGTGATTGATTGTATTATTATCATTATCATTATTATGGTACACTATATACTATACTACATACCTATCATATTACCAATATCATTACTGTAATAATAATGCACAATTATCATTAAATATAATTATATTAATCATTATTATTATTATTATTATTATTATTATTATTACCAGATCGGA
>CAESWR010000084.1:589210-607205 GCA_903171835.1 Mullus surmuletus | reverse complement strand
TGTTCCAGGTGGTAAAAGCATAAGGGCTCCTGGTGGCGGAGATGTGTCACACTCAGCCATCTGCTGATGAGTCACTCCGTCTCTGCTCTTGTCTGCACTGATTGGGCACAGGATTTGCTGGCCATCAGTGTGAGTGTGTGTGTGTGTGTGTGTGTGTGTGTGTGTTTGTGCCAGTCAAATGCATTAGCACACCATTTAATGTGACAGAGACAAAATAAGTAGAAACTGAAAGCATACATATCTGGATTCCATCTGCGATATCACGACGAGAGGCCTTGACAACGCATTCAATTTAGCAAGGTTGTGACTCAAAAATATAAAGTCCTGGAGTATCCAACAGCAACCAGGCGTGCTACCAGCAAGACACATGAGTGTGGCATTAAAAATCCCATTCCCGCATCGGGAACAGAAGCGGAAAATATGCTAACTGGGATGGCATAATTGGTAAAAATGATAAGGTCATGGGAGAAGGGGGGGGGGGGGTTATACGGCATTCTAGATTGCAGTTAGATTACATCTTAATACAGCCACAGCACTGCAAATAAAATGTGAAAATTATCGGAGAAGGGCTGGAGGCGATGCATGCGGTAATCTGCTGCCTGATGGGGGCATGCAGATAGCTGCAGACAACTAACAGCCCTGCTCCCGTGTGACAGCCCCTCTCCTCCAGGCCACAGCTAACCCAAATCTCCCCCCCGCCCCCACATCGTCCTCCACTTCACCCACATTTTGAGATGTGGGTGAAGAGGAGAGGACAGCGGGCACACTACAACTCTCTCACATCCCAGGATCACTACTCGTGCAATCATTATACTTCTACTGCCCCCTATCCTCCAACATGGATCTTTGCTGCACTGCACAGAAATTACAGTCATAATAGCTGTGGGGGCGAAGACACAGTGCAGTGCTGCATATGAAAGTCACTGCTCAACATTTAGAAAGTTTGAATTGACAGTAGAAGAGCGAGAATTCAATGTGATAAGACAGATGCAGAGGTTCATGGTATTTGGATCCCTGCTAAGAACGTTTTTTTCTGTCTTTTGACGATAAAATCTTAACTTGTGCGTCATAGACATCAGGTTCCACCACATGTATTGTTTGTGTTAACCAGTATGAGTAGTGATAAAATATCAGTCTTACTCTGTGCAACTTAAGTGGCATCAGTCATCAGTCAAATTAAATTTCACATCTCCGGTCAAAGGTGGTTTGAGAATTGACAATACTGACTTGTGGTCTGTGACCACTGATTGATCCATTACCGGTCAATGTGGATCAACCCTGTCTTGCTGTTTACACACACTTGCATTGTGTATTCAGCCTCTTGTCAATAACTACAATGAAGCAATGCCAGTTAGACATTTCTATTTGTCACTTCAAGGATTAAATTGCATAGAAAATTGCTTCAAAGTGAGCCTCCTACGTTTGGCATTATATGCAAATGAAGGGCACAAAGCTGCCAAGTTTCTGCTTTTCAATTACCGCAGGTTAGTTGAAAGGAAGAAAATATACATCTCAGCTCTACACAAAGTGAAAAAAAAGCATAACAGACACATTCATGAGAGCTAAGCACGGACCCGAGATCAGTGCTCTGACAGATCGACTAAGGGCTGACAGAAGCCTTGAGCATGGTGTTCCCTTACGTTACAACTGCAAAGGAGAACACAATGTCAGTGTGTTTTGAATAACTGCAAATGTAATACTTCCATCAATCGAATATATATATTTTCTTAGTCAAAACTCAAAAGCACACTGGACAAGATAGAGATTGCTGCTGACTCATGAAGTACATCAAATAAATTGGGGTTCGTTTTATTTCTCTTTGAAAGTCAGTCTAATCTCAGACTTGTGGCTAATGTGTCTGTCAATTTTATGAGTTTGAATGAGTCAACTTTGTCACTCAAAATGAAATAATTATATATTTTCCGACTTCTAACTTTCTTGCCGAGAGAACTGACAGTACTCTCATTACTAC
This sequence comes from Mullus surmuletus, assembly GCA_903171835.1. Lineage (NCBI taxonomy): Eukaryota > Metazoa > Chordata > Actinopteri > Syngnathiformes > Mullidae > Mullus > Mullus surmuletus. The sequence goes on along the minus strand of CAESWR010000084.1, from coordinate 605,233 downwards.
AAATGAAGCTAAAGCTAGCAGCTCTTCCCTCTTATCTCAGCCCGATGAAGGGGACAGCTAGCCTTGTTATCTAACAGGCTACAAAATATGCTTTCTGAAGTCAAAAGAAAAGTACAAAATATGAATATCTTTTTGTTAAACAATGGGCAAAAGTATGTGAACCATAAGGAAGGCAACTGCCCGAGTATAGTTTCTTATGTTGCTCCCAGTCAAGAGCATCAATCAATTTGACTTGCAGCAAATGTTTTAAGGATTTTCAACAATTAGTGGAAAAGTTGGCTCAGTCAGTTAATGCTAATGTTTCTGAGAGCAGCCGGCGAGTGTGATAAAGTCAGTCAGCGAGATTGGACGGCAAAGGAATACTTTCTTACAAGTCAACTCTGCTGTCTTTATACAGGCTGTCACTGGACTGGTTAAAGAGTCGTATGGCTCAGCAGTTTTTATGGCTGACTAAACCACAAGGCTCTCCATCACTGTGAAGGCCTGCCAGAGTGCTGCAGAGAGCTGACTGAAGAGCCCGGAACAGTCTTAAGTCTCCATCTTCGTGAGAAATGCCACTTGCACCCTGAAGTATTTTGGGGTAATATTTTGGGTAATACCGCTCCGCCTGGCGCCATCTGTATTCTAGCCCGTTTGGAGTTGGGGCGGCGCATAATGATGTTTCTGAGAGGTGGGTGAAAAATGGCAGAGCTCTGTAATGCTTTCCTGAGAGACAACCACCGCTGAATACTGATCTACTCACTTGGGTGTAAATACATTGAGCGGAGTGAGTTGTAAAAGAGATACTCTGGATGGCCAAAGGGGATAAGGTATAAAATAAATGACCAAGTATGCTGAAATTGTTTAAAGTAATAGTTCAACAAAAGTTCTAATCGCTATAAGACAACAAATTAAATCCCTACACCCCATAAATTCCATCCAATTGGTCATTTTTCTACTTTTCTTTTACCTACTACTATCTATATAAGTGTCCACCTTGTGGGGCCTGCAAGATATTGGAATCTGTCCTAACAATAAAAGCAATCAAAAAGTGATTCAGCTCTTCTGTCCTGAGAGGAACAGATGGCTGTGGTTGGGTGTACTTGTTCCTGATGCTCTCTGTGTTGTAAAACTGCCTAATTTCAGAAATATATGGTGTTCTATAGTTGAAAAAGAGATGCCTATGTCATGTCGAATGCAATAATTGATTAAAAATTGAGCATCTGGTGTTTTAATCCACCCAAGAATTTAAGAACTTTAGGAGATTTAACATGAGCCATAGTAGCATTTGGTTTTATTCTGAGGGTTTTTTTGTACCATTTTCTTCTTTATGCTTTCATCAGAGGATTATTTTCATATCAATTATATAAAAAGCTATCTAGAGTATAAAGTAGAAACATAACATAAAAGTCAGATTAAGTTGACTTCAGAATCTTGCATCAGGTTTCTATTGTGTGGTCTGATAGTTGTGTAATCTGTGTCACTAAAGGTCACAAAGTTAAACTGTTGGGAGAATTACTGGTGTAAGACTTTAAGAGTTCTGCAGTGGGTTAAGCTCCGCCCCTCCGAGTACACAGCAACCGCTAACTAGCTGAACGGGACTTTTCCTCTTGATTTCTTATGATGTGTTCCTTTTTGTTTTCTGACCCACATCCCAATTATGTCTGCATTAGCAACAGCATAAGTAATAACCTGTTAAAATCCATTCCATTTGTTGATTCAAGAGAACATCCAGCGTAAACATGAGCATAATCCTCTGTTGGCAAATAGGAATGCAAGAAGCTTTATCTTCATCTCTCTCTGTGATGTATTGAGTAAAGCCTGTGACAGGGGAGGAGTGCAGAATGGGCTTTTAATAAGAGCGGCCGAGGCCTACAGCTGTGTGGGGAGGGGAGAGGGCGGGCGGGGCACATTACATAAATAGTTTTATACTGCATCAAAATTCATTATCAGGCCAGCCATTAATCTTGTCAGATTTATATTTAGAAAGGGATTACATCACGATGGCCAAACCCGGTCTGTGTTTTACAGTGGGCATACACTAAACTTTTTTTTTTTTTAATGCAAGCAACAACATAAACAAAAACACTCAATATGGGTGAGTTTATTTTTCATTTTGTTACTGGCCCCTAATGGTGACTGAATAGAATTGCAACATAAATAAAGATGGTTTGTCTCAATCAGGTCAAGCATCTTCCACACTAAAATAAAATGTTTTTGTTTTTTTAAATAATGCATTTAATTTAATTATAAAGAAAGAATTGTACTGCCTGGATGAAGCCTCAAACCTGCTTTCTATCTTAATGCTCACTCTGTGTTGTCCTGTGTGTGTCTCTCACTCACACACAGCCTGGGTTTCCTCTCACTTGTGCAAAACTGAGAGGAAACCTAGGTGTGATTTTTCTCTGCTCGCACACTTCCAAGTACATCCTCACACGCACCTCTGCAGGCGACTACTCACAGGTACAGCGAGAGGTGATTCTTCATTAGCAGCAGAATGCACTGAATAATTTGTTGCGAATCAATTCGAGACACACAAACACGTTACATTAGCATTCACAATGTTTCCTGCTGAGCTCCTTCTCCGTCCCAATTTTAGGACTATTGATTTCAAACACTGGACGAAGCATCCAATTTCTTTGAAGACTAATTTCATATATACAATTATATTTCTCATGCAGTTTTCAGTAGTCTGTACAGCAACTGTGCATTTTTCACTCTTGTAACTCACACATGGGCCGTTTCAACTTTCTTTTATGTGATTATCATACCGTCAAGTGTATGTTTTCTCCCAGTATGAGTCATCAAACATCATCTGGAGGCCGACTTCATTTCGGAGTACTGTAAGTGGAGACTCCATGGGGTGAAAACTGAGGGCTAAAAAGCCCTGCATAATGTGAATCAGGCACTTTGCTGCTATTGCTGTGACTGCGTCCTTCACCCGTTTGATTCTAACATAAACACCGCAGACATTTGCCCTGAACGCAGTCACAGATATCCATCCTTTATCACTTAACCAGAAGATCATTTAATTCATCTGAATAAAAATCTGAAAAACCGAATGAGTTGGGCCATCTTCGTGGCACGAGTGTGAGAAATATATTCTGCCCCTGAGCAACTCTTTCTGAATCATGTATGCAATGGAGTGAATGTACCATGTTCCGCTGCACTAAATGACCTTTCATAATAATTGTGGCCCAGTGTCCTTGGGCTCTCAGCCTGGCAGTGCATATTATGCAACTTGTATGACTATGTTGGGACTATATGTTAGTTTCAAATGTCAAACATGTGAAGGGTAATGAGGCCAGATTAGGAATGAACCTTTTGTTTCTTCATAAATGGAGGCAGGCACAGCATGCGGTAATGAATTTTCAACATAACACAACCTCTGAGAAGACAGCCGGGGAATCTGCTGCCTCCTAATGAAAAGACGTTGATTGCAATTATACACAAGGCTCCGCTAGTAATCAGTGCGTAACATGGGCCTGCATCTCTATAATACTGCATGCTCTTTATTTTTCATTTCATCTCTCCTTTATCTAAATGTGTTCCCATCTACCTACAAATACCAAGCTAGCTAAACATGAGTATATTGATAAGTGGGTGAATCTGCCTACAGTTAACAGTAATGTTCACTTATACAGTCATAATGTAGTCAGGACTTCCAATTGAACAGCCCTGTGTATGATTTGTGCTATACAATTTAACTTGCAATACCTTTCTTTGTTTGACTTAAAAACACAATTTTGGGGTCCTGAAGTAGCCATCATTCAGGTTTCTCCTTTGCTAAACCTAAAGAACAAGTGGAACTTAACTGTACCAGCAGGGATACTTTTGATGTTGTTGTGATCTTGTGATAAAGGGCTGATGCAAGTCTAATACCACAGAGTATTGCTGGTGGTATCTCTTTTGGACAGGTTGACATATGCGGGCCACGACTGCTCAGGTCTTTTCACTGCCTCTGTGTGACATTGAACTCTGGATGACTCCGACTACTTAAAACCAGCATGCTACTATCATGCAAAGACCAGACCTCCAGTCACAAGCTGTCTCCAAGGACAATGTTACGATCCCTCCTGGCAGCAGGAACTGTGATCTTGTGGAAATTGTGCCAGCAGACACTTCTTGATCTCTAGGAGTTGTGATGTGCATAAACATACAGCACACATAGCTTCTGAGATGGTAAAAATCAAAGACAGTTTAGGTTTTGGGGGGGTACTGTCAGACAAGTCTTTACAAAGGTTTCCCACTGCTGTTGTTTCTCCTGAGCTTGCCCCTGTGATTCAACATAATAAAAGAAAAGGTTCACTAAAGGAAATTATTTCACCCTGTCACATCAGGCCGAGCCAGCTGTGTCTACAGTTGTCACATGTCGCTTGCTCCATCCGACCGTATGGCAACAACGCCAGGACGTCCCCTGGACAGGCTGGCATGCTACAGCTGCAGCACACTTTGATACTGGAAGCAATATGATATATGAATTGCCAACATTGTGCTTTTGGACATAGATGTTGTATACAGATCCCTTCACCTTAAACTGTCCCTAAATTTGAGTTTTATAATTCAGAAAAGGTGCATTTTATATCTTCATCTTTTATTAATAGACCCAGTTTAATATTTGAACATTCTGCATCACACTGCTTTAAAAATAGCAGTGTCCTTTGAGTGATGATATCAATGTGAGGACGACCATCAAGGTCATTCGCAGCTGTTAGATAATACAGTGACTTTGTTTTGTTGTAATATGCTGCTTTAGCACCAGCAGCAGTCATAAAATTCCTAGTTTTTTCATTGAGCTCCATGTAGCATCTGCGTCTCGCACTGTCCCTCTCGGGTCAGTGACACATCATTTATTAGGCCTTGTTAGAACGACTGTCAGCAACATGCTGACTGCTGAGAAGTGGCTGTGGATATTAAATGATCTGTCCTAAGCCAGATACACTTATGCAATTCAGTAACTGACACACACAATCTATATCACTTCAGGCCATACATGTCTTTTCTTTCTTTTCCTGGGTGATTTATATTTGAGTGAAATCAAAATCTCTTCCGCAGTATGACATGATAGTATGGTTACGTCTCAGATGACTCCTGAATTGCTTACCTACATAGAAGTGGGATGCATGTCATTTTGAAATTATGCATATTAACATAATGCACAGTAACACAGTTGCCAAATTGAAATACTGAAAGTTTTGGCTTAAACTACCAACGGATCTGCAGGGAGTACTGATACGAAATATATGAAAGTGAGAGAGCAGGACACTGGGTATAAGATATCACACCAGGAAATGTTGGAGCTACAATAACTAAACGATAAAGACGTCCTATGAGGCAAGATTATTCATACGCAGCAAGCAGAGTGGAGCATCCATTCTGGAAAAGCCATTGCCCACTCAATTTTGCCTGTTGTCAAATTACAGAGAAGATTTAATCGCTTAGCGAATGCTGCATATAATTAATTTTAGCCAATGAAATAACCAGCTGAAATAAAGAGGCAGCGAGCTAAACATTTTGTATTCAGTCTTGGTTGTGCTTGCAGTCTTGTTATTTCTACTGCCATGTTGCACAAATGACCTCAACATGACTGAATCAACACAGCTTTTCGAAAGGAACACTGACTCAGAGGTGCGTTTATCGCTCAATGTCAGCACTCGAGCTCTCCTAATGCTCTTGCGGCTATATGGGAAGTGTTGTAAAGCCTTGGTGGGAATTGTGGAGGGGATTATAACGGCACCTTTGACGTCACTGCATGGTGAATTGGTCCCACAAACAGCAGTGAGAATTGAAGTATCCGAGCACAAACAAGCGGCCCATGTGAATGAAAACAGGGTGAGCACTTCCATGGTGGTCAATACTGCAGTTTATATGTCTATAAACAAAAACAGTGACGCAATAGAGGAGACCAAATACCATGAGTCATTCTCTGATTTTGGCAGCTGATAGGGAGATCACCAGACGCCATTCTCCCACCACCATTAAATATGATGCCAACACTTTCCTATGGACACAATCTCTAACTGTATCACAATTCTTTTCCCAAGAAGGACAAAGCTCATTACAGCTCAGTGTCTGTGTTTGAAAAGGACATGGAAGCAGCATCATGGCCTCCACGATTGAACGTTCACGCTCACAGCACTGAATCTCACTTACTGTTAACTTGTCTAAGATGTCAACACTAGCAAGTGATGCTCCATCTATGCAGACTGCATGTGCCTCTGCATGCTATCAGCCGGATTGATTTCTAAAGCCACGCTGCCACATAGACAATTTAATTCCGGATTTAACTGGTGCTAGCATTCCGGTTCTTGCTTAACATGTACTTTTAAATGGGATTCATGAATTTCTTAGCACCACACTGACGAACTGTGAGGGTCCGCATTGGGACAGTATTGGAAACAGATGATTTGCATGACAGGGGAGCGGGGATGGGTCTTCGAGAGGGAGATGCTCTCGGAGAAACACGAGCAGGGCATCAAATATGGATGTCTCAATTTCAGAAGGCATATGGGGTTAAAAAATGAATATATGACGCAAGCATCCTATAGCTCTCAGACAATATTGAACATCTGGAAACCATGAGGCAATTGGGACCAAGGCTGTTCTATCGACTGGAAGGTATGGAGTATAGAGAGGAAGAAAAATACACTATATTTATTGTATACGCTGTTCTTTGTGGAAGCAGGGTTTATGATTGTAGATATTCTCTGTCATCCACGTTGTAGTATATCTCAAGTGTTCAGGGCAGGTAACCAGGCTTACCTAATACCCAACAATGGGCCAATGGTTTGGGCCAATGACCATCCAAAGTGGCACCACCCTACTGTGGGTAAACAGAAAACAGAATGGAAGAAGCTAGTTGGATGAGAGGCGAAATGTCATAGCGACATATTCTTGTTGAAAAACAATGTCTAAAGTCAGCTTATTTATGAAGGAAACCTCAGTAATCGAGGTCATGTTTTAACTAAAGCTTTGCTTCATATAACAGCACATTTTAGTTGCCTATAATACATTTAGGCAAGGTTCAGAGTGACTGAAGGTCAGTGATGACAGTGATGGGTAGAGAACCAGATAATAAGATTAAGCCAAAATGTTGACTTCCTGCTATTAGCCTCCACATGCATGGCAGCATCCAGATTTTCAAAACCATAAAGCCATGTTTTGGATGACTATAATCGCTTGGCTTGGTAGCACTCATAAATGATGATGATACAACAATTTTTTTTATCTATCTCAGCGCACCAATTCCCCATCATCATAACAGGTGAGCTGCTGACTGTGTCAAAACTCGTCCAAGGTTCTAAAGCTGGTGTTGACAGGCCCCATCTCACCTTCCCAATTTAATTTAGTTGTGGCTGGTGGAGAAAAACCTGCCCAGCACTTAATCAGCAGTGTAAGACTGTAAACACATCACGGCCTGCAATCAGACTCCAGAGAGCTCATCACTCACATGTGAGGGGAATTAAATCAATTAATTAGATTCAGATAGAGGGGATAGAAGTCAGCATACACATCAGATGCACATACACACGTATTTTCCTTTACAATACTACGTACATGCAGAATTTAAATACACAGATATATTAAGGGTCACAAATACAAGGTCTGTATTTTCCCCAATTTGAGACTCGTCCAGTGGACCCTTTTCCTCTTGGCGTTTTTTTTAATTTTTTTTGTGTTATGTTCTTCACTCAGATACATCTCACTATAGATGGAGCTGGCAAAGAGGTGCAATATTAAGGCAATGCAGTTTGCTGATTTGAAGATTTGCCTTTGACAACTAAGATATGCAGGAGCACATCCAATGTAAAGTGATTTATAACAGGGATTTCATGCTTATTTTCCGTGCGCCATGCTATATGAACTATACACTGTATTACATCAATGCCTAATGAGGAGCATGTATTACATCTTGATTGCAGCAAATTACCCACATTAAATCAGTCAAAGTGATGGTGCATTTGCAGAGGATACGGCGAGGCACTTCACTGTCATTTAGAAGTTCTTTTAATTCGGGTAATTCCAACCATTAACCTATATTAACATAACACCTGTTAGAATGCAGAGGAGTAGTTTTCTATTCTCACTAAAAAAGTTACTTAATTGATTATTTAGAATAATTAAGATGGAGCACATGAGTAATTTATGACATTATTAATAAGTCATTGTCATGATTTATTCAAGACACATTGATCATTAACCTTTACATTATGTAAACAGGAAGGTTGTGAGCTAAAACATACACAAACAGATGGATCTTTTAACAATTTATCCACTTCCAGCTTCTAAATACTTGAGAAAAATATTTATACTGTATTCTTTAAGGTTGACCACGTAAAACTGTAACAAAGCCGCCATGATTTGATCCATCTTTAGTCTTTGTGTTGATCGTGTAAGTCCCACATCCACAAACAGTCATTAGTAGAGTTCTGCTGCACTGTAGCTTCTCCTCATGTGTATTCACACAATGTCCAACGTGGACTCAGTTATTGAACTTGACCTTCTGCCTCTGCTCTAATGTAGTCATTTTTTATATGCAAGCCGTGCACCCAATGTTCAGGGTGGCACCACATTATCCAACCCTCTACTTATGATGAGTCACACACCCAACCTTAGGCAACAACACTCGGGAAAGGGTGGGGGTGGGGGGGGTGGGGTCAGCACTCAGGAGGACATGGAGGGAAAAGGGCAGTTTATTTTAAGATACCTTCTGTACCACTGGGTAGATTTGTCAGAAATAATCTGGCGATGCTTCAGTGGATCTCAAAAAATAAGATTTGTGCGATGCTTTGTCAGTGGCCCGGTGCTTCAGACCGCGACAGGGGAGGGAAACCTTCGGCAGAGGTTTTTGATGTGCATGCTCCCTTCAAAATATGATGCCGAAGGTAACATTCGGGTTCCAGAGGTAAACCGCCTTCCAAAATAAAATGCTTCCCGATGTTCCAGTGCTCTGACTGGGTTCTGATAAGATACTAAAACTACGGGTAGGTTTAGGAACTACTTGTTAGCGATTATTAAAAAAAAAGAACGACCGCTGAGAAATGAGAATTCATAAATAAATTTGTATACGGAAATTACAGATGCAGAGTCCTTTCTTTCATGACTCGCTTTCCTAAAACCTGCCCAGCTTTTTACTCGTCTTTTCCAGCCAAAGTAGAGCACCTTGTTGAATGTCTTGCCTTCAAGGCCACTCATGTAGGCTGCGCTATATCAGCGCTTAAAGGAATAGTCTACTTTTTATCAAGTGGGGGGTTATAAGGTCCTTTTAACCCTTGAGGATGATATCTACAATATCAGCTCTCTTCCAGTTTGAAGTAGCAGCACTTTTTTACAATACATCAAAGTGGACCAGGGCCAGTTTTGGAGCGGGATTTTGCAGTCTCCAAGCAGTCCCATCTCAAAACCAGTACACAGTACCCTTTAAGCCGGGAAGAAAAACAGGTGGAACAGAATGCGCCGGTGGTAAGTGGGGCAAGCTTGGCTGCTCCATGTAGCACCAATGTGTCACCTTTAACACCACCTCTGCCTTCCTGTGAACCCAGTTCTACATGTGCAGAAATCGCTCCTATCCCATCTGCTCATTATGAAATTCAGTTTAACTGGTACCTCGAACCCTTCTGCTGTGTCTGTAAAAAGGGTGAAAACTGGGTGCTAATGGTCGTGGCAAGAGGATTGGGTGTGTTATTTCATAGTGTGTTAGTTCATATCACATTCATAGACCAAAACAATCAGCTAAAGAGCCACATGTGTCTGTCATGAATGTTCATTGTGAAGGTAAAACATTCTTTGTTGGGTTTTTTTTAAACATTTACTGCTTTGTTTAAGAGATTGGCTTTGAGTAATGCGATCGGGGATTTACTACGCCATCTGTTGTAAACTCATAAATCTGAGTCTATGGTTAGGTTAGCTCTTGATGAATACACGTATGGTTTTCAGTTTTTAATAGCGCTCTGAGACCACGTCCTCCTTTACGTTACAACGACCTGTGAAAAGAGCCTCCATAATGAAGGACCTGGGTGGGCTGCTTTGCACTTTGCCCGGACTATGATCTCAGCAGCCGGAATTACAAAAAATCCATACGGAAGTGAAATCCATTAATCATATCTTAAGGCGTAATTCATACAATTGTCAGGGGAATAAACATGTATTCAATTTCTATACAGATTAATTTTTTTACCCTGCATTGGCCAACATGTCCGACACAATCTGATTTAGTCACCTCAACTCCATGTTGTCTCTACACATGCTGGTGTCATTCGGTCACTTTGAGAAAACGACAGAGGAAGGTGAGATTAATGATCTTCTAATGGTTTCTGCCTGATAAAGAGTTCAGAGCATATTCATCACCCCCCCCCAAAACAGAAAAAAGAGGCCCAGCAACAGTAAATTCAGCCACTGCGCAATTTCCATGATCACAAAAATGTCACAGCAGACAGCAAATTGAGTTAGATGCAGCGGCAGGGGGAGATAGCCGCACACCAACACCAGATAGCGGTGTATAACCGACTCCTAAAGGCAGGCTGTTTGAAGCTGTTTTGTCTGTCCTATCTGGGCTTCTTTTTTTTTTTTTTTTCTTTTTTTGGTTTTTATTTATTTTCCCCTTAATCTCTCCTCACATAAGATATGAAATAATTCAAGCCATGAGCATGAAAGCCCAGGCAGAGAAAGCCTATCTTTGAAGCAGTAGCAGTTTTTTTAATTTATTTTTTGGCATTCTCACCAGTGAATTACCACGCTTAACAAACACATCCAACCACCCGGAGGTGCCCTCTCTGCTGCTCTCTGGCGACTATTGGCCCAGTCTGTTAGCTTGACATAATACTGGAGCCTCGGAGATAAAGAGGGGGGGGGGGGGAGACGCTGTCGGCATCACTGCTAACAAACACCTGCCGGTTATTTAGGCTACGATGAAATCTTTAAAAGAACAACCAGCACCATTTCCGGTGGCGGTTGATGTAAATTTGCATCTTCCTTCTGTGTTGTGATGCAGCTGTTTATGTTTTTGCCCCCCCCCAAACCCTCTGGCTGAGCGGTCTTTACCCTCTGCGTGACATTGGGAACGGTCACCGCTGCAGCCGACGTCTGGACGTGAGTAATGAAATAAAACGTTAATTTGACTGTTCTCCGGTGCTCACCCCGGGTCAGGCATCTCCTGGGGCGCCAGCTGCTGTACCTGGATGAGCTTCCCGCCATCCATCCAACGGGAGGACGCGCGGAGGGAGGGAGAGGCAGGGAGGGGGAAGAGAGACCTATATAGAGGCACTGGCGAGGTTGGAATGAGAAGGCCAAGGGTTGACTGTACTTACATTGATATTTATCATGTGCCAAGAAGTCCTGTGAGAGCACATGCACCGCATACTTTCCGTTAATGATTTAATGCGCTTTCTGAATTTTATATGCAGAATCAGGCCATTTCTCAAAGCAGAGATTCCAAACATTCCTCTTTCTAGCTCCTAGTTTGTGGGGATGTGCAGCTTTTCTCTGCAAACAGACACTCAATACCTCTCATTATTGGAGTGTCGGCTGCAAAAAGTGAGCAAAGATGTCACCTTGCACATCAAGAAAAAGAAACTCTCGAATCTAAGACAATTAAGCAATAAATAAAAACTGAGGCACTCCAAAGTTTTGTTATTTTCTTTCCTTCTTTCTTTTCATTATGAGCTCTCTCCCGGTCGGTGGGACACTTCCACTAAAGTTGTCAAAAACTGCAGACAGAAAACAAACTCCCTGGCGCCGAGTGTTTTTCATCCTCAACAAAATATTGTGAAAGCCCACCCATTCAACCACACAATCTTTTTTTTTCTTTATAGAGGAACTGAAGGGAATTTAAGGGAATGAAAAAAAAGGCAATATTTTCTGCGTGCACACAGTTCAAACAAAAGATAGAGAATAAATCGAGGATCTGGATCTGACTCATTTTAAAAAGGCAGACAATTATTACAATACTGATTATAAAAGATTGTCTGGACATCGGATTAAGTGATATAACATGTGCATTAACCCCACCACCCTCCGTGGTAAACAACTTCTGTTCGGCTTTGCATTATGCTGGGCTTAATGGAGATGTTTCGGGTTGTGTAAGTTTGATGTAGGTGCGTTTGACACTCGTTATTGTCTTTACACACATCCGCTGAGGTTCTCCACAACATTTGAGGCCACGGTGTGAAATGTCAGAACTCGGGGCTGGAAATGGGTATCCGCTATCTGCGCATCCCTCACCATCGCTGATGAGAGAAATATGAACCTAAGAATATTATGTGTTTATTACGGGGCTAAAGCTGTCACCACACCAGAACTGTTTTAATGGAAAGCAGCCAGCTATAATCATTCACACACACACACAAACACGTCATCCCGCCTCTCATCTAGGCCACAAGTGATGAAAGCAGTAATCTAATCTAATCGAGAGCGCCACACACAAACTCACAGCATATCTCACTTCACGGATTACCACCGCAAAGTAGGAGTTGGATGAAAAATAAAGTGAGTAAGATTAGAAGTGACCACTTGAAAGCCCGCTGACTGATAGAGGAAGGAGGGAGGGAAGGGGGGAAAAAAAAGAACTGTAAATTTGTCAGGAAACCTCCCAATCGCGGGGAGCGGTTACGGCAAGGGCTCACTACCCCCAGCAGTGGTGAAAGCTGGTCTTTGAAGTGGGGAAATGGAGCCGGGAACGTAATCCTGTAAAAATATAGTTCTAAATAAAGCTGCATTAAAATTTCATTAGCTGGTGCCTGTGGCCCACGGGCTCACTTTCACCAATTTCACTAGGTGACATTCAACCTCTGTACATTGATCTAATACGTGATTCAATACATGTAGACTGATTACCAGCTGAGGATGCACACAGATGGCCCTTTCCCTCCATCAGAGCAAGTCCTTGGATGGGTTCCCATATTCTTTGTCATTAACCGTGCAGAACTTTCACTCGAAAATAAGCACGTGTTTTACATTGGTGACAAACCCCGCTTCTGGGGCGCGCAACATTTGTGGCTTTGCAGCTGTCAAGCGCGTAAAAGGTCACGGCTGCGATGTGCAGGGAGGACATGGCCGCAGGACAGGACCTGTTCAAAAACACTGAACATTTTCTTTGATTCCTTTTCCTCTGGATTTACAGCCTGCAGCCAGGGATGGACGGCAGACAGCTCGTCAAATGGAGTGACATGTGCTGCGTCGGGGAGGGGGAGGGACTAATAACATATCTGCCTCTGTCTGACTACAAGGCACATCAAAGCTTTGAAAGAGGAAAACAGAGCCCGGTGCCCGTTTTTTAGTGTTTTGGTTTACACGGTGGGCGGATCCATCCTAAATCAGTCACTTTGATTATCAAGCGCATGACATGACTGGGTGCCATCTGTCAAAAAAAGCAGCTTGGGGGAAAGGTCCGCACTCATCCTGGCAAAGCATTTATACAAGTCCAGCATTATTGTTACAGATATTTCAAAGCTAAATGCAAGAAACAACATTGAAAACCACCAACGAGAGGATGATGGGATGCGGTATAGCACTGTTCCATACCTCCAAGAGTCTATTTGTGATGTGGCTTTGATTTATGGCTGCTGCAAACGGTCTTGCTTGTGAACTCGGTCTTGATGAGTTCAAATTTTCAGAGCAGTAATGCCATCATTGCGAGTAAAGTCACGCTAAGGTTTGAGCTGCCATAAGTGAGATACATCAGGAACTGAGGGTTTCGTTCTGAATGCGTTGCAGCATGTTGCTTTTGTGCAGCATTTGTTTGTTTGCGAGTGCTCCGCCGACGGCTTTTATTTGAGACTCTGAAAACCAGTAAAAAAGCATTCATATGAATGCTAATGTTGCTTCGTGTCTCCAGCACGAATCAATAATAAATCAGGCAAATGTTTGTTATCATGCTCACTGTCACAACTTTGGAGAGTGCAGACGCTCATCAAGACCAACAGACCGCACATTTTATGCAAATCCAAACCATTGGAAATGTCTGGTAAAGGTCCATATTTCCCGATAAAAATTCTTAGAAATGTCAAAAAAAGAAGCTTCTCTTGCAATCCCTGAATGTTCATGCTGTCTTTGAATAACATTATGCAGGCTCTTATGCAAATGAGCTTCATTAACAGGTCTAATATTTTGAAATTTTGACTCAGATTTGAAGGTTACCATGGTTGTTTTTGCTCCACGGTACGGAATTACTCTTTCCCGTCACACACGAGGTTAGAAAACATTACACGTTCATCGGCCAGATTTGCATAGAGGTCATGAGGACGAAGGCCGGGGCTGCTTCTTTAACGCTTTTTCACCATTACAGACGAAGCAGCCATCACTCTGTGCGGCAGGAGCGTACAATTTGTCGTCAAAATGGCTCGAATGCACTTGAAACAAACCGCGGCCATGTGTTTGATTGCTGCCAGCGTGATGGTGACATATGCCCAGTGATGGTTTTATGAGACCCGTGTCTTAAACATCACAGACCGCCCATCCGTCCACACTCAACCTCATGGTGTTATTCAGTCCAGCAGCTGGTGATCTGCATAATTTCATCCCCTGCCTCTGATCATCGACCAGCACTTTGTTCGCCTCCACGCCGGAATCACAAACGCCCTTTAAATACCTGGCAAATGTCAACAAAGTGGCCGAGCCCATCACATCGACCGTCTTCAATCAATGAGAGAAGTTGGACTGAACAATACCTCCATTACACGAGGAAACTCGAGAGTGAGTGGACATTAAAGATGAATTTGATGGCACTCAAGATGCAGAGAAAAGGCGATAGCGGGATTTAACTCTCGGTTGGCCAGTTTGAGAGCATGCGTCTTTAGGTATAGTGACGCATTTAGGAGCTGTCCCTCTTCCAAACGAATCCAGTTTCAGTCATCTCTCCTGGGAGAAACAGTAGAATTAACGTGTTCCTCGGCATCCGATACCTCGCCTCTTTCTCCGTGTCAGCAGAAAAGTCCTCTCCTCATCACTTTAGTGCAGAGTTTAGTAGTCCTCAGGCTCAATTACTGACACTGTCACTTCCTGTGCGCTGGACGTGCCGCATGGAGGGGGGCGGCTGATCGGAATGCTGCTGCCGTCTGCACTGTTCAGCTCGGCCGCCGTGCAGTAATGGACCGACATCGGCATCTGTGCCACTGAGACTGATTATATCCACATTGTTCGGGCAGGGCTGATACGGTACCGCTCGGCCACTTTTTATATCACGGTAGAAGCCCAACACTAACCTTAGTGCACTAGGTTCAGTTATTACAGATAAAGTGCAGTTTGAATGTGCCATATGTCGTTTCTGCTCACTGATGTTGTTATTCCAAAACTGCTGATTAATCCAACGTTACTCATGCATAAGTTAGGTTCATGAACAAGGTAATGCATTAAAGTTTTTTTTTTCATATTAATCACATTGCCATTTCTGTATAATAGTGAATCAAATTAAAATGCTAAATCAACAGTAACTAATTTAGATCCATATTGATATTGCTTTAAAAATGTTTAAGGGTATTCAGCTTTTTTTCCGTACCATCAGAGTAGCTGCTGTGGGCGTGTCAGCTGTTCATCAGTGAAGAGAAATACTGAGAAAGGACTTCGCAGTCACTTACTCACAAGACATCATGTCTCGTGGCCATGCTTCACGCTGGTCTACACTTAGTCCTTGATCTGTGGAGGAACTGTCTGGATGTCTCCTCTGTCATAGATTGCTGTGTTTGATTGTTGAACATCAGAGCCCAAGCAGCCAGGAGAGAAATCGTCTCTGGTCTTTGATCAGCTGGGGAGTGACGTCAAAATCTGACGACCACCTCTGATGGATGGACTTTCATTAACCTTCTCTCCCTCTTCACTCAAAGATGACACTACGATCACTGCAAATCTGGTTAGCTAGTATCCACTGAAACCTGAACAATTTAATACAATAAATGATGTATGAAAAATAAAAAGGTTTTAACGCAAAGATGGAGTCATATTTTGCCATTGTTTCATATTATAACACTGCATTTAAAGTATTTGTTAATGTCTGAAAAATAAATGCCATCGGGCCTTAACTGTGTGTGCACGTGCGCACGTGTTCGGCATAAT
>CAESWR010000084.1:484079-494258 GCA_903171835.1 Mullus surmuletus | reverse complement strand
TTCAGAACTTTCTCAATAAATCGGTAGATGCGCTCATGAATCTGCGTGCGACCTAATCAGATATGGGGAGGAACCTGCGGAGTGGCTTTGTGGCGGAGGATATTACTTTTTGGAACGACGCAGCAGGAGCGTCCAAACTTATGTTTTCTGCATTTGTAGTTGTGGCCATAACAAAAAAACAAGGGTTTGTGGAGAACAAACTAAAATGTTTTTGAGACAAAAGAGAACAGGATTTATGAGTATGTTATTTCAATTCGGAGAATACACTGTAATCGTCCATATGCAATATGTATTCATTACTATTTGTTGTAATTGCATGGTAAAATACTACAGTTGGGGATCCAATTCTGCACATAATACTCTGCACCAGTGAGGTATTTGCAGCCTAGCTTCAACACCTGAAATGCAATGACTCATGCTGTGAGCGATTTCCATCTTTGTATTTGTGTTTTGATGTTGTCTGTGTATCATCTTTTTTTTTTCTTCTTTTTGAGTAAACGGTGCAGTCATTACCAGTGAGCACAAAGCAAATCAGTGAGTCCTGCTCTGCTTATCTGGGGACCCGCCGTATCAGTTTGGGTAGTTGTGTCGTGATGTAAGGACGGCAAAATGTCAGGTTCACTTGTAGATCAAGTCAACCATGCATTATCTCTCAAACAGTGGAGCTCAGCCGTGGCCGTAATAGCTCTGACTAGCTGACTGACTGAGTGCTTCGCAGCTAATACACGGAAGCTGTGGGCGGCGATGGGTTCCAGCCACGGAAACCTGCACAGAATGTACAGACGTGTAAAAAACAGAAGCAAAAGGAAGGGCAAATTTGAATTCTTTTTCGCCGCGCCCGTTCCCTATCTGTCCCGTAAACACACATCAATGGCCGTGCTAATCTGTGCTAAAAAGCTACACCAGCAGAATGTGCCGGGGACGCTTCCCCCCTTTTAACCTAACATGCAAGAACATGAAAACCATCAATAATGCCATCGCAAAATATATGAATGACATTGAGCAAGGGAAAGCAGGCCAGATAATTACCATTTTACCCATCTGAAGAGACCTCAGCCCTGATATTGGTTTAAACCCAAGAAATAATTGATGCATGCAATCACAAATTGGTTCGCTGCCTAAAATTTGGGCCCATTATTTCATTAGATGAAGCCACATTCTTTGTGCCAAAATTATTTGTGTGTCCACCACAGAAATTCAAATCCTGTTAGTGCTGATAATGTCTGGCGTTTTCAAACCCGATCCAAGACAGTGTGACTTTCAGATGGAAAGCACAGGCCACCTTTAAACACCAACATAAATCACAATGTTTGGACCTCGAAATTGTTGGGGTTGTTTTTTCTTCTAATTTAATAGTTTGTTTGTGGGAGCATATTCGAGGCTGGGTTTATACGTGTGTGTCATTTAGCGGTTATGCTACTGAGAGGTCCTATCCTGGGGTGCCTTCTTGCATATGTAATTGGATGTTACTGTAAATAATTGCCTGGGCATGTGCCAGTGTGATGATGGGGATGATTTGTGTGTGTGTGTCGGCTCATGTGTGACTGTGTGTGTGTGTGTAGGGCACGCGTGCATCGCTCGCGTATGTTTGTGCGAGTCGGTACATATGTGTGTGTATGTGTGTGCGAGCGCATCTGCCCCATCCGTACTCCACTCTCAAGTCCCACTGATTCTCCTTTCCAGCCATGTTGAATCCTCTTTTCCTTATCAGGCGAGCCCAGGCCTGCATCAGGCTCTCCTTGCTATGACAGAGGCTACAACAATAGGCCTGCGATACCGCTGCTTAGCGCTGCGTTTCGGAGGGGAAACCTGCCACGGGCGCAGATTAACTACAACACACACACACACAAAATAGATTGCAGCCTCCAAAACAAAACATTTTTCAGAATGCCTCCTCTTGATTAATGAAGCAATGACAAGAAGAAAAATATAATTTCTAAAACGGAAAAATCCGCCGCCACTTGTTAAAGTTTAGGGGTAGCTAACAATAAACATATTGGAGGGAGAGGGTGGGCAAAAAGGGTGAGATAAATGGCTTGAGTGATGGGCTGAATAATTTCTGGAGCATTTTTTGGTTGCACAGGCCCATATTCCTACCCTTGTACTAAATTACACAATAATCACACTCCATCGCCTGACAGCCGCTGCCTCTCTCTCTGTCCCAGGTGGAAATTAGGACAGTATCTTGACATTTTCGCTCCTCTCTAGTCTACAAGCTAAAGCTCTCTGTTCGCGGCGGAAAGCAGCACACGCGAGCCTGCGAGCGCGCGCGGCGATGCGCTCGCGTTCGCCCTCCCACACATGGGCACGCACACGCATCAGACACTGTGACCCAAAAATCACACCTTCGAGTGCGCGCTCGCCACAAAGCAAGTGGTTCACGGACGTTTTCACATGCGTATTATTAGCAGGAAGTTCAAAATAAATGAAAAAGGGCACGATTTAGTCGTGTATGATTTAGATTTATCCTCAAACGCGGCGCTGGACGCCTTCCTATTGCCTCACATGTTGTTCCAAGCCAGCTGTTTCCTTTAGATACACACTAAAAACAAAACACTGAATATTCCACCTTCTTAGACATTTTCACCATATCATTACAGCGGCGATGATGTACGATTCAAGGTTAACATTGTTCGACGATATCACTTTTGTGTTGAGACTAAATTGGTTTATTATACTCAATAAGCCAGCAGCGCTCCTTGACTTTTAGTATGTCCTTGTAACCTGTTTTGAGATTTTTTTTCCCCCTTTCATATCCGAGACCCTCGCGTGTGAAAGAGATTGCAGCGATATATCTATTTGTTTGTTTTTTTATCATAAAACCTCTGCTCACAGCAAAACCAGCTCATATATAACAAGTATATTAAGATGAAGGTGGCGATAGCAAAGCGCCTCGATGATAATCTAGAATTAAGCAAGTCTTATGCATTTTAATTAGCGTGTAATTTGCACTAAAAGGCCCTCAAAACACATAAAGAGCGGAATTCTATTGAATCCACACTCATTACAGTGCACCTTGACTAAGCTCCAGTAATTAGCATTGGTAAGGCATTGTACAAGAGGCGGCAACACCCTCATCAACACACATTTACAACAGAGCTCTAAATCTGCTGCTCATTAATAGCTCGCCACCCAATCAATTATTAACAACTACAATGGGAGCCAGGCTCACCAGGGCCAGGCCTCTCACTCCAGGCAAGCCGCGGCCCACCTTCTCCTCCCGGTTCTGTCCAGTATAGGTAATTACCGCTTTTAAAGACACCTGCTACTCAATAGCTTCGACCCAGACTGTTAATTTAGCTCCCCGATTGCAGACATTTATGTCTGAGTGTCACTATTAATTTGCGTTAATTTGGAGAGCGCGCCGAGGAGCCGGGGCGGAGGCGTTTGTCGGCAGCCGTCTGAATGTGCTCGTCGCTCACCTGCGCCGGGGCTGCGGCTGTAATTGGAGTCTAATGGTCTGATTGATCAGTGAGAGAAGTGAGGGATGAGACGGCGCTCTGGCAGCTCTATCAGTCAGACGGAGAGCAGAGGAGGAGGAGGAGGAGGAAGAGGAACAGAGGAGAGAAAGCAGCTGACAACAGCAGCAAAGCCAAGTCTTGGTTTTCATCCCTAGATTTCACCCGCGCTGTCTTTTTAAGAAATATTCTGGCAATTTGCTTTGAGCGGCCCGTCCTCTTCCCTCACCTCCTCTTCCTCGCTAAGTGGTCTGACCCCGGCCAATTACTTTGTGTTTAATTCGGAATTCGCCGTCTTTTCCCTGCTTCTGAAATTCCTTCTATCTATATTTGCAAAGTCGCAGAGATTTAAACGCTGACGTCTTCAACATTAAAGGGATAGTTCGGATTGTCTGACATGAAGTTGTATGAGATCCTCACCATGAGTGCGGTTCATTAGCAGTGACTTTCCCCCCACTGCGTCCCACAAGCGGAGTTCCAGCCCGGTTTGGTGTTGCAGAAAGTAGTTCCGTCTAGTTGCTGGGGTCACACGGATGAAGCGGTTTGCTCCAAAAGACAATATGCCTTTTGGCTGCAAAAATGTCCAACCTCGCAATCACCCAGCACTATTTTCCCTCACTTCGTGTCACTGCTCGCACCTTTCCATCAGCTGAAGGAGGAAGGAGGCGGAAGGAGACAGCTCTGACGCGAGAGAAGAGGCATAGCAGCTGTCTCCCTAGGAGCATGCAAACACCATGAAACAGCTGATGGAAAGGTGATACGAAGGGAGGGAAAATAGTACGGGGTGATTACAAGGTCGCACTTTTCATGATGCAAATGCATGACTTTATTTGAACGCTTATTGTTTTTTGGAGCAAAGCGGAACTACTTTCTGCAACACCGAAAACCAGGCCGGAAATCAGCTCGCAGGACGCAGTGGGGGAAAATTCACTGCTGATGAACACCACCGATGGTGAGGACCTCATACAACTTCATGTCAAAAAATCCCCAACTATCCCTTTAAGATGCCGAGGACGGTTCCGGCGTTATACGTGGAGAAAAATAAGGTGTCCGCGAGTGATCTAAGGCCGATAAAAGAGCGTAAAAAACACCACGGCGAGTCATACGAGCTCTCCAATACAGCGCTATGTGATTGTGTTAACAGGTCTGCAAGAGCAATAACTATAACTCCAGTCCCTCATGCCAGGCTGAGCCCCTGGGGTCTGCAGACCTGCCACGGCCGACCCATCAGCTGTGAAATCTGCTTTCCTCTTTGATAAACGCTAGAGATGTGACCCTATCTCTGTCCTGCAGATGCCCAGATTTCCTGTCATGCTTTTTCCCCTCTGTTTTTTCCTGCTTCCTCTCTCTCTCTCTCCTCTCGCTCTCAACCCCCCCCCCCCCCCACCATCATCGCTTTTCATTCTTTTTCAAGCTTTATGCCTCTCTTTCCTGGCTTGCCCGGACGGCTAGGTGTGTAACGCTCGCCTCCCCCGTTCTTTCCTCGGCATCATCCATCACTCCGGTCAGCTGCTGGGGTCCGTCGTCTACCAGCGGCCGGCCCTCATTGGCTCCCACCCCGCAGCAGCACGTGTAGCCAGAAGACCAGCTCTCGCTCTGCTCCCATTTGCTACCTCCAGGGACCAGTCGACCCCCCCCACCCCCCTTTTACTTACACACACACACACACACACACACACACACACCCTCCCTTCTAGCAACTCTCCATCTGACTCTGCAGGACTTACTCCCCAGGCACCAGCTGGACCTAACAATCTTTCCACCTTAATGGCTGCGCGAGCCAAAGTGCTGCTCCTGTCTGTTTTAATGCGTTAAAAAAAAAAAAAAGTACTTAAATTCTCTGTTTCTTCATTATTTACTGTAACTCCACTTTGAGGAGTCATTACAAGCTGGTGCCTCTCTGGGCGAGAGGCCAGCAGGAATCAAGACCGATGCAAAAATAGCTTGACCTCAAAAATAAGACATGTGAAGTAGGGCGGTGCATATATACCGGTATTGATAATAATCCTGATATTAAAAAATGAAATTTCAATATCTTGTTAAAAATGCGCATATAAATACTTGAAGACAGCCTACTTTTTGTATGCACTTATACAGTTACTGTTTGTCATATTGTCTTTATAGCACCTTAGACAGGTATTTTGATTGTAATTTATCTGCTAAAAGAGAAAAACAATCATACATAAAGTTAAAGATCATTGTATCGTTATCATGACATTCTTTGCACATGATAATTGTGAAGTGAAAATCTGATATTCTGACAGCCCTAATGGGACGTGACCCCGCCTCGATGAGGGGATGTTTGATTTTTCGGAGAGGAGGCAGAAGGGGGCGTATCGATATCTCACCCGCAGGGTCGTGTGTCTCGCACCATGAGAAAGGTGTCGCTGCTGTCATATACCTGGCTGCCTCCGGGTAATTCATTCCCCTCTACGGTTTCAAGAAATCTGAGAGAGTAAAGGGAGATTTAATAGTCTGCAGAGGTCACACTTCATAAGAATGACTGCCAGTGCCTCCTAGGTGAAGTGGAGACCCCACCAAGCAATGAGCCTTTATTTCTACCTCAAACGCTTTATACTGCCTGGTGACCCCGCTCTGCAGCACCGGCCGCCCTGACATGCATCAAAACTAGCCAGCTCCCCTATTTTTTTTTTTTTCCTCTCTCTCTCCTACACTCTGTCTCTTTTTTCTTTCCCTCCCATTCCTCACACTCACATTTGTTATCTCAAGTTTTCCCCTCTCCCGCTCTCCAGGTGAGGCATCGGTGTTTGTTCCTGTCCTCACGCGTCAGTGTTTGAAGATTTTCACAACTTTCTGTCCCCAGCGCTCCGCTCCGCTCCGCCCCCCCTCACCACCACCACCACCACCCCTCGTGCCTAGATACTTGCGGCACGCACCATATTCGGGGATGTTGCCAACGGCCAACATGTTTAACAAGGCAAACGAGTTTTCATGCACATATGCAAGAGTTGATGGATAGTTTCTGGCTTATTCACTGCGAGAATACAGTTTTAAAAAAAGTTGGAGCGGGCCTTAAAAGGAGGCTCAATGAAACAAAACATGCCAGTTGGGCCGACCTAGCCTTTAATGAGAGATAGTGAGAAGCTGCTAACAGCCAGTACCCCATTTGAGAGATGAAACCTAAGAGAGGAGGAGGGCAAGCAGCAAAGCACTGAAAGGGCCCCATGAGAATACACACACATGAGATCCTTAAAGGCAATATGCTGGAGCTCCTTCCTCTGCTTTTTAATTGCGAGGGAGGTTTGGCATATTCCGTAACCCCTCTGCAGCCTATTACAGGTGATGACCAGCACCTGCTCAAGAGAACCTGAGGAGGATCTGGAAGGCGGCGATGAATTCCACAGGGAGCACTTAGTTAAGAACTTATCGTTCTCACCAAGCATTCCTGAATCGCCATTTGAATCAGGCAAGATGATGGATTTCTTGAAAAGTTTTCAGAAAAATAAGTGTTGGAAAAAAAACAAACACGTCACATGACATATCATTTGAGGGACGGTTGAAGGTCGGTTTTTGGATTCCTCCGAGGGAAATTCATGCCTCAGATTGTTGGGAAATATATGGACTGTGTTACTTTGGAAAAAGCAAACTTGAGGTGTTGCTCTGTCAAATCACTTTTCCGCCCAAGGATAACTGGCTTTACCCCGAGAGAAGTCGTATTTCATGCCTATAATACGGCCTGAGTTATTTAAAGCCACTGATGACTTCAAAACCATGAGGGGAGCTTAGAAAACAGTCAAAACTGCTCCAAAAATGATTTAATAAAGTTGTGCGTTGAAGGAAACCGGGAGGGTGATGGGGGTGGGGACTCGGAGTCCAAAAATCCTCACGGACCCTTCCTTATGTTTCTTAACGAGATGAATGTGAGGCTGGTTACGGTTTTAATAGGAAATGCTTAATTAATCCAAGTGTAGAATGGAATATCAAACCCACGGAGGACTCGTCACTCCACCAGAGCAGCAGGTCAACACAAACCTCTGCTGGGATCTTTGAAACAAGAGATATAAAGCTGCCGGGTGCAGGGTAGCATCAAAAATAATGGGTTGTGACTTCATTCAATTGGAGCCCCCGGACTGAGTGCAATTAAAGCGTTTTGTCATAAAATATGCAGATTGAATGGTTAAAATAGATGCACTTCAAAGGGCTTTGTTGCGGGCCAGCTGGATCTGGGAAGAGGCACCTCTGTAGGTTCCAGTGTCACAGGGATTATTTTTGCTGGGGTCTTTATGGGTTCCTAGAAGCAAAGTTTGATCTTTACTATTCCAGTTTTACATATTCTACACACTGGGGATTCCTCTCATGAAGGTTTGCCAGGTTTAATGGGTACTAAATCACTAATAAACCAATGCAGTTGGCTATTTACAAGGCAAACAGTTTGGAAGTGGATCCCAAAAATCAAATCATCTTATTTTCATTTCCTAAATATGATCACTGCCAACTCTTGGGTTCTCACTGCGACACACTATACCTGCACAGTGGCTTCTAGGATTGATTATTGTTTAACTTTGCACACTTAAATGGTAATGAATGTCATCTAAATGTCCCTATTTGTAATTTTATTCCCTGCTCTACCTGCAGTAATTAGGTCTTTTGCACAGTAAGACAGAGTTTCTTCACACCAACGCAAGATGACTTAGCCTCTTAATTAACTAATTACCTCTCAAAAGACACATTCGTGGCAGAGTTTTCCTTGATTTTGGTCAAACTCGCTGCCCGTCAACGTGTTTCTTATGTCAATCTTGCCGTTTATTGCACAGCTGTGCTCGTTCAATGTCAGAGCCGCTGATGGTGACGGAGACAGCCGACCATAACAGGGACGTACCAGCATGCTGTTGTCGTTGCTCATCTCAATCTTCCCCTCGAAGGGTCCCCACGTCGTCCCCACGGGGAGCTGCTGACGGCTGTGGATCCGACGTTCGCCGTCTTTGAGAAAGGCATCTAGCTCTCCTAAAACAACACACACACACACAAACAAAACACACACACCAGAACCAAAGCAGTTAGCCACAGTGCTCTTTTTAGTGTGGTGGCTCCAAGTCAAATCACAGTGACATTCGTTCATTGTCCTTCCTCCTCAAAACCGCCGTGCGCCCTCCAACGATTGGCTACGAGCTGCGCGGGTAAAACATTAAAGGTTAAAGCCAAGCAGTTTCAAAATGGATAAGCAAATCAAGCGAGCACCCATCTGATGGTGTTCCTCAGACACATGGTGCTCTAACCTTACTTGAAAGGTGTCTTCTACCGAGATAATCTCTGTGAGACGTTGCAGGCTCGCTGGCTGGCTGGCGGGAGCAGCTAGTGGCAGGACTATTTCTGTTGTTCCGGGAAGACTGGGCCCTTGTTAGTGCGGCGCTGAGCTCCAGTTAATTAACAGTGAAACCGGATAGCGCTGTTAGCAGTACCGCCGCTCACCTCCCTGACACCCCCAGCTATCTTATCTCTTAGATTCAGTGTACTTTTTAAGGATGGTGATAAATCAAATAGTTATGATAAACTCCATGACAGGCTGTGGCATAGTTTAGAAGGAGGATGTTTGCACGTGTGTGTAAGTGTCTGCTTGTGGGTGTATGTGTCTTACAGGGAAAGTATGCGATTCTCCACTGCACATTTCCGACGGGTTGCCTTGACAACGCTAAGAGGTCTTCTGATGATTCAGACGTGTAACTTGAAGTTCTGTCTGGCTTTATGAACTTTCCGGACACAGGAAATTCAAGACCAAAGACTCCGACCTCCCTCAGATCTGACTATTTCTTCAGTGAACTGACCTTTCTGAGGTCCAATGTCAGATTCGGCATCAGAGCTTCAGCACTTTTAGATAAGATTCAGTGCGACTGCAAATCGACTGTTCAGGACACGACCAAACTATATGGATTTGTATTTTACTGCAGACGTTAAACCTGTTTGCTCATGCGTCATTAATAAGCATTCAGGGCATTCGGTTTATGCTGAATATGCTGAAGTGATCAGTGAACTTTCCGATGCATATGTGGTATAATGACCTATTCAGCCCCGTTCGACTCTGTAAATATCAGCGGTGTATCTGTGGCACGCTATTGTGTCCACCCGTGGTATGGAAATGTACGCCGATGTGCTCCGTTGCATGCAAAAACATAATCTAAACATCAGGCTATTGCTATTACTCGCCACAAATGACACCTTGCTGTTCATACGCTCATCAACCGAGATCATTCGCTCAACAATGAAGAGCTAAATGTCACCCATAATGATGGAAACCTCAACCCAAACCTTTTTTTCCCCCCCCCGCACACAAAGCACCGGCTCTAAAATAAGTGGGCTCTATTTTACACAAAACACGCGTGCGGTTTTGGAACATGCCCAAAAACAAGAGCTGCTCTCTCGCTGGTTCTGTCTCCTGTCTCCTCCTCCCATGTTCCTGCTGTTGCATGCTGTGCTCCTGGTGCTGCAGTGGAAGGTGGGTAAGCTCATTACGGAGAAATAATTAAACATTGGTGCACAGCTGGTCGTCATCACTGAGAGCAACAGCCACCGCTTGATGCATTCTGTTTGTCCTCAGATAAGACCCACGGCCTTTAACCGCTTGGATGCAAGTTCCTGTTTAGCCCCGCTTGACATGCAGCTCAACCAACCCCCAGCCAACCATTATGGTCTCTTTCCTTTACCCTTTCTTTCTCTTTTTAGGGGGTGGGGGTGGCGGGTGGTGTAGGTGTGAGACGTGGGGGGG
>CAESWR010000084.1:460979-474225 GCA_903171835.1 Mullus surmuletus | reverse complement strand
AAATGGATTTTTTTTTTTTTTATTGTTGGGGGTTGGGGGGGTAAAGTGGGGGGTTAACTCTCTTTGCTCCCAGTGAGCGACTGTCAGGTTACACTCTCAAATGGCCGCTCCTTTTCGGGCTGACCCCTGGCCCGATGCCCACCTGGCACCGGCAGCCGAGCAAGCTGGGCCGCGCCGGCCCTCCGGGGACGGCCAAAAAAAGAAGAGATTTGTGGACAAGGTGATCACATCGCTTTCCGTCGGCGCTCCGTCACACTTTATTCTCCCCGCCTGCCTCCGCTGCATCGCAATGAGGCACTTAGGAGTCCGACCGCACTTTGACACGTCTGAGATCTATTAAAAGCTCGCCTGTCCATCACATCATCACTCTTTTTTATTTTATTTACAAACTGAAATAAATCATTGTCTCGATTTGATTTTTTTTTTTTTCATGGGGGCTAAACATGATGGATTTAAAGAATAATGGTGCTTGCTTTTAGGTCAAAGCCAGCGAAACCCTCCATCAGCAGTTTCCATACATCACCGCCGTGCCCTCCTTTTAATTTTAGGGCTGACTGATTAAATGTATTCCGCGCATGAAAACTTACTCAGAGCAAACAGAATGTGATGAGCCTCCATGTTTTATTCCGGTGACATGAGAACTTTCCACTGTGGTGGGCAGCAGCAATTTGCGTAGATGGAGGGAAGGCGGGTGGTGGGGTGGGGGGACGTGGGGGACGCAGAAGGGGGGGTGGGGGGCTAAACTTTTGCACGTGCAGCGCCGCTCCTCTGCAGGCTGAGCACTCGCTATAAATGACAGAGATGACAATTACGGCGCTCTTAACGAACCCTGGATTTTCATGACTTTCATAAGGGGGTGTGGTTTACATGAGCGAGCACTAAGATAAGGCCCGGGAACAAGTTCATTAGCAGAGTTAGCTAGCTAACGCACGCCATTCCCAATTAGCCCTAGAGGAGAGCGAGCGGGAGCGGGAACGACGGAGAGAGAAAGAGACGGAGTCAGATCCCTATCGCCGCCGGTCCGTGAAAATGAATAGAATAGCATGACACACTATCTCCCCAAATCAGCGGCTGATTGCGAAACATCCGTGACGAGAAATGAACACGAGACAGAAGATCAGTGCGCAGATTCGCTTAAGGACATACTTGTAGAGGCGCGGGGAGAGAAAGGGAACTCGCTGGGTGTTCCACATCAGAGACCCGGCGCTCGGAACAACAGAGAAAAGCCGGCTATCAGATTAATAGTGAGTCATTCTGTACGGTTCTCTCGCCGCTCCAGACAGAAAGACAATCAGAGAACAGGGGGGCAATTGCAGACGGCACTTGACATGAGTTACTAAAGTGGAGATGAAATGCAGGGACAAGGGAAAAAAATGTTCAATTACAGGATGTAGATTGTAAAGGCTTTTGTTGTTACTCAGCAAAAGGGAAACGGCACGGAGGTGTTTTCAATAGAATCACCAAAGCAGGTGGGCATGTTCCGAGTTAGCCCACCTCATTAAAAGGCTTCACTCTCTTTTTATGTAACGGCCATTACACATCCCATTCAGATGCGCACGCCGCCGTGATTAAAAATTATCTGTTGGCGATCGTAATCACACCTGCTTAAACTTAAGCCAAAGAGTAACAAAGAACTTTTGAATGCTGAACTATCTGAACATTTACAAAGAGATTAAAGGGTAGACAGACTCAAACTAAATAAATTTGCTTTTAATCGCTTCCAACAGGAAGTCATGTCATTTCAAATGTCCCTATCTGATTGTCTGATTCCCCTCTTTATTCAAATTATAACATGCCCATCTGACTTTTCCAGCACAATGGGAAAAATTAAAAAGGGAAATGACCTTTCATGGCAGCCATGATGGCAGAGTGAATGGCATTATTATTCGCCAAGATTAATTTCTGCCCACTTCGGCGCTGCCCATTAAGAAAACAGAGGAGGGGCGCCGGCGCCTCCGAGTGATTGGTCGAGATGCTGGGAAACTTAAATTGGTGGGAACGTGTTGATTGGTTTATTTTCCTCCTCCTCGTTGGTAATCCCGGCCGTGGAGATCAAGCAAAGCAGGTTTTCTTCGAGTTGGATGCAGCCATGTGCTAAGTGTCGTTTTTTTTCTCTCCCCCCAGTATGTAATACAGCGGAGATTAGGACAGTGTTGAAAGTCTACAAACCGAATGTCACTTGATAACTCCCGAGCACTCAGGCTGTGGTTTAGTAGAAAATAAATAAATAAATAAATAAATAAAATGAAATGGGCAGCATGTCTCACATCACCTCCTCTGCGTTTCAACTACTGTATATGCGAGACACATCCGCCGCCGTGCAGCCCCGCCAGTCCGGCGGTGTGTTTCTGAGCCGCTAATTCTCATTCTGAAGGCTAAGTAGAAGGCAAAGCATAATTACAGTCAGTCATACATCTGGTCATGCTACATCCATCCCTCCTTTTCAAAGTAGTATTTTTAAGCTCAGCGTTTTCTCTCGCCCCCAAAACGCTCTTTTTCCCGCATGTGATGCCTTCTTTTTGTCACGGCCCCCATAGTTCAGAGCTGACCCCCTCAGCCCTGTCTCCTGACTGATCACAGTGATGGTTTATTACTGTCGTCCCGGCGCTCTTATCTTTAGCCAGCAATGCTCATTTCCTTCCCCAGATTTAAATGCAAATGTGAAATTTAATGATAAATGCATTATCTGATAGGTGCGATAACACTGATTCACTGTCAGTATAAAATACACACCCCGGGGGGCTTTGAGCTCGCAAGCACAACTTGCCCAAATCCACTTTTTTCCCTCTCTCTCTCCCTCCCTCCCTCGCTCTTCTTTTTTCATTTTTTTTTTTGCAAACGCATGTACCTGCAATAAATTCTTGAGGTCATTTTATGCATTAAAAGGAATCATGTTTTGTGTGTTCAGCAGTGTGTGTGCAGGCGATTGCCGAGCAGTAATTGCAAAGCAGCCATCTTGTTCAATGAATTATCCATCACTTTGATGAAGTTACTTTTAGCACCGGCAAAACAAGGCCTTAAAATGTGCTCCCTAAAGAGGAAATTGCGTTTATCGGATTCATAAAAAAAAAAAAAAGGAGTACACCTGCTTTTTAAGTGAGAAATACGGTACATATTATTGAAGCACAGCCTGCTCTAAAGTAGACGGCAGTGCTTTCGTGCTTTAAATGTGTTGCTACCAGTTGCTTCCTGTCTATTTCTGATCAATACCTTCTGTCAAACTGCAAAATGCGTCACAGTCCAACTTTGGCGGCCCTCAGAGGCTCTCTAAGCAAAAGATATGTAAAGGTTCCGCTTACTTGGACCATCCCACTCGTCTGGCCCCACGGCGGCGTGCCTGGTCTTCTCGCTCTGCCCGTCCACCTCCGACTCCCCTGCTTCTCGGTTGCCATCTTCCTCTCCTGCGAGGTTAAAAGAAGAGAGAGACAGAGAGAAAAATGAGACACTACGAAGACACATATCGAGCGGCGCTAGATCCAAATTTAATGTTCAGACGGCAAATTGAATTAAGCACTGCGTGATGAGCTGCATTGCCCTTCCAGAGGGCAGATTCTTATGGACTTTGGACATTATCCCACCAAAAAGAATTTAGTCTTACAACTCTTTCCTGCACTCACTCGCCAATTCATTAGGTACACTTAGATAAAACTAATGCAGCCTGCTGTAAATCCTCCCTTCAAGAGGAATCGTTTTCTCAGTTTATTTAAGTGGTCATTTTTAGAGGCTCCTGGTGTCTTGTAGAATGTATTAAGTCGTGCAGCGATGCCCTCAAATAAACCCCTTTTCGTGCGACTTTGCGTCTATATAGGGCCGTATATGTGCATTCGCAATGAGCTCACCGCATCCAGCTGCACACTTTTATGTAAAAAGGAGTTCCCAGGAGTGCTCGCAGGAACAGGAGGAAGCCCCATGGAACAGGAAGGAAAGCAATGTGTGGGAGAGAGGTGGCTATTTATTACCGTTTGATCTATTGTGGAGCCGGCGAGAATGTGTGTTATAGGATGTGGGGCTGATTTACAGTCTTTGGGGCTCGGACAGAACCACGCTAAGGGATATTTGGGTATCTCTCTCCAGGATGTAAATGCTTAAAGGCCTTGTTAAACAGGCTCCACCTCCTACGAGCGCACAGCGGTAACACTGACAGGACCTCTTGGATGCACTAACCCCCCCCTTTCCCCTTCCCAAGAAAAAAGTTATTTGTTTTTCGGGTTTTTTTTTTGCATGCTTTACTGTAAGCACACTTCGTACTCAAAGTTTACAGGCACATAAATCAGTGCTTAGTAGGTGCCCCAAGTGTGGCGCTCTAAATAAATCCAATGTGGCTGACACACCGAGAATCTCTCAGAACTCGCCAAACAAGTGAGACTAAACTTGCTCGGGGTGTTTTGTGGTTGTTGATAGTTTGCGGCGGAACATTTCTCTCACTTTTGTCGCCATATTGTTTTCCTCCCTTTGATGTCTGAAGCCCAATAGTGAACGGTCAAGGACGAGCCCAGACCGCCACAATGGATTGTTACACTTCATTCAAAGGCAAAAAAAAAGGATGGATGGGCTGATTTTAATTTGACTGTATCAGGATGCAAACAACAAAATGAATCTTGAATAAAAATAAAAAAATACATAAAAATGTGTCCCCAAACATGCTATAGGGTTGTTTACCACGGCTGTATCTGATTTGTTTTTACCCCCACTGCTTCCAAAAGCATTTCAGACTGTTTGCTATCACACTTCCAGTGACAACTGCCACGGGACACACACTCCTTTCCCTCCATCGCTGTCCGTCCTCGGCGAGGTTAATCTTCAGATCAAGCACACACACCATGCTTGTTTAGCTTTTTTTTTCTGACATCGCTCACTTCAAAGAAGGTAGCAAACATCGCCAAAAGGATGTCGGTTTTCTGCCTCACGCGAAAAAGAGAAGGTGTAAAGAAGAGGGGGAGGGGGAGGAAAAAAAAAAGTAACACTGGAGGGAAGTCTGCAGAAATGTCCTACTTACAGTACATGAGGTCATTATGACCCAGTTTTGCTTATGCAAGTGTCTGATTGGGCTTGCGATCCCCCCTTTTCTCTCCCTCTCCCGGTACATTATCAGAGAGCCCACTCAACTAAATTCCCCCCTATTTATTGTTGGGCCTGGAGAACCTCTTTAGCATACCAGCCTCGTATTATGATGAGGATAACAAAGGCGTATATCAACAGTTCCTTCCAATGGAGCGGAGTTTAAAAAAAGCTGGCGAGATAACATTAAAGGCACTACCTTGATCTCAGGCGAACATGTTAAGCCCTGTAACGAAACGTATTGGAAGTGTTTAATTACAGCCCGGGAAATGAAGCTACAAGATGATTCCTTAATTAAGCAGTGATTAAGGATTTTCTGCCTTCTATCTAACACAGTTTGCAATGCATTTTAAACACAATCGCTCAGGCAACCTCACAGGGAACAATGTCACAGGGCTTTGATGAAGTTTCCTGCACAAATGTCACTGGGAAAAAAAAAGAAGGGAAAAGCAAGCGGCAGAGGAGGAAGTGCTGCAGCAGCACTTCTTTGCTTACACGGAACCTGGAATACGGGCGGAGTACGGCGACAGAGTTTTATGGTTTTATACGAGAGGGATTCTGACCTTTTTGGCGCGGAAATAGATTGACTGAAGTGCTCCGTTTCACTCTGCAATAAGTAATAGAGACCCTGCCTTGTTTTATCATTGGAATTGGAACCCTCTGCAGCCTTATCAAGGGAGACAGATTGTCAATGATCATCCTCTACATTATCACCTAGATCATAATTTACATCTGGCTTAGGTTCCTCTGCCCCGCGCAATCAAACGGTAGATACTTAAGGTTGAGCAAGGGGACGGCTAAACAGAACAGAAGGGGACGAGGGGAGGGACGGGGGAGCGAGGCGGCCTGCTGGGTGCAGGGTTGGCGGGCATGCAAGAGGAGCCAGTGAGCTGTTAAAATCAGCCCCTATCGCTGCTTTATCAAAGGACAGCTCTCCAGCCAAATCGCAGTCGCACACAGCGCGCGCCACACATTCAGGTCAATAAGCTTATAGGCGATTTACACAAACAATTCCTCGAGCAAGGTAGCAACAAAGTCATATTGGCTTTTTCCCTCTCCCTTTTAGCATTGTCTCTGCCAAGGAAGCCCTTGAAAAATGTCAATCTCTCGTGTGCAAGTTTAAGGAGCTCAGAGCGCTCTAATCCCAGCCGCCTGGTCTAGAGACGGGTCGCAATTTCTGCGAAATGGAGTATAAGTATTTTTAAGTCTGCGTATAGGATTGCATGTGAATTCCGGGCTCCATTACTTTAACCCGGTGTCACTTTCAAAAAAAGAAAAACCCACTGCAATCTAGCCGGTATTGGGTATTTTTTGCAAAGATATTCAGAGTGCAATATTAGGAGAGAGGGGGGCTACCTACCGCCACCACCCCCAGCAATGTTAGTCAGTTGATATTGCATATTTGGTTGTTGATGCAGATTAGGCCGCAACAGATAAAGTCAATTCCAGGAAGCAACCTTTTTCACCAAAGTCAAGCATAGCTGTGAGACTCCTCTGCTATCAGAAAAATAGGTCTGAATTGCATGCAATTTGTGGCAGGGAGAGCACTCCAACGGAAGGGAGGCTATTAGTGAAATGCCTTGCCACTGTCTCTTTAAATGCCAATAAATTCCCATCATTACAGAATCTGGCAGTTTTCCTCCCTGTCTGCAGCCTGGGTCTTTATCTCGCTCTGCCTCAGTCTCAGAGCATGTAGATCTGGCCCAGTTAGATTGTCATACTTAACAAACATTAATGATTAATTTCCTCCACTGAGTCAAATGGGGCTAAAGGGATGACTCGATTCATCTTATCGCACCACAAATTAGCATTTCCCCATATTCTCCCAGCATCACTGTGCATTAAAATTCCACATTTACCATTCTGGGCACTGGCAGCTGTGGCAAAAGAGCCAAGATCTCCCTCCTGTGTTGCTGGAGATTCTGATTACTTCTGCGTGACACAAAGAGCGGCATCACCGATTCTGCCGCTTCCTGTTTGTTACTGTACGTCTCTGATGAGTCAAATTGCTAACCGAGGGTCGTTTACGCAGGAAAGGGGGCGGTTCAATCATCTGTCACGTATCCTGACATGACAACACTTTCCGAAATCAAGTAGTTTGAGATCGGAGAAAACAAAAAGGAAGAAAAGGGGGGGGGTTTTACATCTCGGAAATGAGATGCATGAAATGACATGTAAATCTACTGTCAAAGCTAACTAAGGAAGTCATCTGTCATCAGACAACACTTGGAACGCACAAAGGGAACAGCTTGTGGCAACACCCTGCGCTGAACTTCACGGACAGCCAACAATAAAAAGAGGGTGGAACAGCAAGGTGAAATTTCACAATTTCAGTAAAAAAGAAAAAGATGCAGCCTATATAAAAAACAAAGGTATCTTTCTCACAATTATGGAGCCAGGTGTGTCAATAGAGTATAAATCTCATCTGTGGGCTGTTCACAAGCTCAGCTCCATAAACGCGAGGAGCACCGAGCAGGGGAAGTTGTTTGATGTGAGATTCTGTTTTAATCGCGACAGAGAGTCAAGGTTATTTCTTTAAATATGTGCCTTTTCTCCCCCCAACACGGAGCCCTGAAGAAGACCCCCTTCAATCTCCATGTATATTAAAGCCGGGGTTTCACTCTGCTCCTCTTGTCTTACACTCATGTATGATGTATTGTTTCACCACCTTCACGCTGAGTGTCACACGCTGGTCGGGAAGTGAAAATGTAAGAGCGAATGACTTGGTTATTAGATTTATGGCTGATTCGCGTGGCCTGCGTTGCGGCGAAAACTCCAAAGGAATGCAAATAGAAGCAATTGCAGGGATAAGCAACAGGAATTATCTGCTTTGAGTGTGTAAATATGAATAATATATGAATCGAATGTGAAAACAAAGCAAATAAAATGTAAAGAAACCATGATACAGATAATGCATTTCTTAGGGCTTGTGCTACATTTTCTGTTTGTGTCATGTTGCAGTTTAACACCAATCAGGCCTCTTTGGGTGATTCATCATCCTATAAAGCACCCAAACACAATCACAGCCACGACGCTGCCCGCCACACACGGTCGCCCTATTTCGAGGTTCCTGGAGCTTCGGACCAAGATGGGACACCAAGGTGCTCCACACACTTATCTGGGGAGTCTCTTTTCTGCAAGGGTAAGGCAAATGGCTGAGTCTTTGGTGGCATTCAACTTCTTGACCTTTGCGCCTTTAAGCGGCTTTGCTACTTCACCGCACTCTGATCAAAGTTAATAAGTGCTTCATATGTTAATGAAAATTGGTACTCCTCTTTGTGTTCCTACAGCTTTTTAATACCTATTATGGACTGAAACTTTTAATGGAGGTTTTAGGTCCCCCTGACAAGCCCATTTCAGAGAGTGACTACACAGATACAAGGCTAAGCTAAGACCAGAGAGTCACTGCTCAGTGGAGGAACCTTACACGGGAGACCTTATTCTCCGGGAAGCAGCCGAAGATAAAGGCCATGGGATGAGTGGCTGCTTTAAAACCCACGTTCAAGTCCGCACAGGGCTAATTACAGCACGCCATCGCATTTGAGAGGGTTTAGTTAATCAAGGGGGGGCTCTCTTTTTCCTCCTATAGTCGAGGAATAACACACTTAAACCATTTAATGCCGCCAGGATTGCGTCCTGTTTAATTCACGGCAGTTTCGCAGAAGTGGGGTAAATTTAAGCCACACTGACATTAGTTTTTAAATAGATCTAATTGAAGAGGGGATCACGGGGTGGAGTGGGGGTGGGGGGTGAGGGGGGCGGTGGCTACACCTGATGATTGCGCACAACTTGCCACGAGGAGAGAAAGAAATTTGGATAGTACATCATGCGGGTCTTAGAAAGCAATGGGAGACTTAGCTACTGTAAGCTTAGATAGCAAAGTAATACAAAAAAAATCTGACTGCTGGGGCTTGTGCATGACAAGGAGCAGATTACTCTCCTCCGAAAAAGCGGCATTTGACACTTTGGATTGCTATTTAGTGTTATTCACAAACACGGAGAGCCGAGAGGAGATTTGAGGCCCCGGTTCCTCACCCGGTTTTATCCAAAACAATGGGAATATCAAGAGGCTCTGACAAGGTTCTTTGAAGATTTTCACGAGTTGTACTTTTTTTCCCCCCTTCCTCCCCCTCCCCTTCTTTGCTGCAACCTCCAATGTGTTCCCCTCCATCTATTTCATAGCTACTGGGCTATTACCACACCATACGTTTCACTTTGAAGTTTGAAGTAAGGGACACATTACGACGAGAGACAAAGGCTAAAAACCGAGCAGGCGTTGCTGGTAATTGCAATTTCCAAACAATTGCGCCGTTCAACTTTTTCCCCGAGAACAAAAGGAAAGACATTATTGATACGATTTACCGGGGCGCAGCCTACCTGCAACATGAAAGATTTATTTTTCCTTCAATAATGTAATCCCACGAGGCACATCAGTTTAGGAGTGTGAAGAAATAATTCTAAACAATTTTCCCTTTGAAAAGGTGGGGAACACGAGGCAGACATTCAAAGCGCCGGTCCTTCATTAAAAAGTCAAATTTGCAGCATCCACGCGCCAGTAAGAGCGGGGACACCTGGGGTAGTGAAGCCACCCGACCCGGGGGTAAGAGGAGGGGGGGGTCGGGAGGGGTGCAGGGAGGCGGGACAACTCTGTCATCTTCACACTGTAACCTGGAGCAGACCGCAAATTAGCTCCTGTGATGGCAAGGTGTGACCGAAATGAAACAAACACACAAAGAGGCAATCTAATTGAATTGGAGTTCAAAGAGGAGCGGGGCGGGCGCGCTTGGCGACGCTTTATAGTGCTGGACCTCCGAGCAGTAGCAGGTGCTGCGGAGTGGTTTTTTCGCGGGGCAGCTCCGGCGCCGGGGCTCAAAGGGAAGCCGGCCCGCTCCTCTCTCCAGTGCTTTGGCGGCGGGCCGGAGAGCGCACGCACACACACACACACACACACACACACACCTCCGCCGCCGCCGCGCTATCACAGGGAGCGGGGGCCTGTGTCGTCGCCGATGCCATCTCGCTCTGCAGCCTCTCAGATCAAACCACTGCTCTTGGGTGGATCAAATATCAAAAAATGGATAGTCTCAACTCGAGGCGGTGGCGGCCGGAGAAATTCAGATATGGATGCAAGTTCTGCCAGGTTTGATTTGAACATGTTGAGGAATTTTATTAGACGCCCTCGGTGGGAGTTTCACTTATTTTTGATGCTTTGGCGCGGGGGCGAGACAACATATTGTCTCTTATTTGACGTTTAAAGGGATGGTTCACATTTTTTGACATGAAGTTGTATGAGATCCTCACCATCAGTGTCGGTCATCATTAGTGACTTTTCTCCCATTGTGTCCCATGGGCGGAGTTCTGCCCTGCTTTTGGTGTTGCAGAAAGTAGTTCCGTCTGGTTACTGGGGTCACACGAATAAATTGTTTTGCTCTTGAACGCATGTTGTTTTTTGGACCCCAGCAACTAGACAGAACTACTTTCTGCAACACCAAAACCAGGCCGGAACCCAAAGCAGTGGGGGAAAAGTCACTGCCGTTGAACGACACTGATGGTGAGGATCTCATACAACTTCATGTAAAAAAAAATCTGAACTATCCCTTTAAATTTGGGATTGGCGACGGTTTCTGTTCGCGAACGCGGGAGGAGGCCGCTCACCTTTGTTGCAGAAGTACTCCATGTCTTCGCAGCTCATGTTCTCGGTTTCGAACTCGGCGGAGAAGTTCTCCTCCGTGGAGAACTCGTCTTTGGCCAGGAGCTCGTTCTCCTCGGAGACGCACTCCTCCTCCTCTTCCTCCAGGCCATCCTCCAGAGGACCTGAGGGAACACACACACACACAGACACACACACACCCACAAACACACACACACGGGAGATGTTAAGCAGTTTCATCACATCCTTCAGGCTTTCAGAGAGGAAAAAAAAAATCTGTCTCTCCTGTTTCTTTTGTTGAGATAGCGCGAATGCAGATGCGACTCAGAGTGCAGCGCCGCCTAAACACCCTCAGATATTCACCATCAGGCCACGTCAATAAAGAATGCTCTTTTCTTTCCCATAATATTGCACAAAGGTCTCTCCATTATTGCTACTGGAGAGGAAAAGAAATCCCTTTGAGACTTCATGAAAAACAAGCTGACACGCAGCCAAGGTGAGCATTGATGTTAATCCTGCCACCTGAAAAACAAAACCTTGCACAGACAGAGAAGGAAGGGGGAAAAAAAAAAAGTTCCTTTCCAGACTTTGCATACAGGCATCAGCATGGGAGGAGGAAAGAAAATACTTTTATTAATTTGTTAGCCTTATCACAGGGTACAATGTTGATTTTCCATTTACATTCCATGCCTCCGGGTAATACACCAGTGCAATCTTAAAGGAGACACTTTTCCGTGTGATTAATTTTTCCCCCCTCTGTGCAATATTATTTCTTTAAATCTAAATGATTTCAGAGTTTTTTGCTTGTAGCTGTACATCTCTTTTGGTATTTGCATATTACCATTTTTGCTTCAATCAAGGGCGTTGATGGAATTACTGTACTGCTACCTGAATTGTATTAGCTCTGAAAAACATCTCACCCGGCGTTGGATTGTTATTAAGATAATGTGCGTCTTTGCGTGCTTCTCCTTCACGGCATGGAGGAAGCCGCCGCGGAAAACTTTGGGATATGTGGTCCAGTCTGAACAAGACTCCGGCAATATTTATATGGGGGGGAAAAAAAAGGGGGGATTCTTGTGGGGCTGAGAGTGAATAATCATATCAAAAGCGCTGTCATCGCTGCCTGCTACAGCAGATTGGGACGCCGTCTCCTGCCTGTCACGCCTGAGCCATGTTGCAGCCTCTTGTGCATCATCCCGGAGCTCAAACAGAGCTCTCCGATATCCTCTCGACACCTTTCAGCGTGTTTGTTCTATTGTGGCAGCGGCGAGGCCCTCAGCTTTAATAAAGCAATAATTTCAGTTCAGAAAGTGAGGGGCTGGTGTGCCTCTCCTGTTCGGCTTTCTTCCTGCACCGAGCCTCATAAAAGACCCCCCTGATGTCCACAAACTGATTGCTCTTTTCATTAGTCTTATAAATTACTCCTTTGTAGAGGCCTACATCTGCAGGAGCCCCG
Source organism: Mullus surmuletus (assembly GCA_903171835.1). NCBI lineage: Eukaryota > Metazoa > Chordata > Actinopteri > Syngnathiformes > Mullidae > Mullus > Mullus surmuletus. Next base: position 462,061 of record CAESWR010000084.1, on the reverse strand, counting down.
GACATGAAAAGAATTAGCGCACAGATCTCTAATAGACGCTGCGGCGGCAGAGTGCTGCTTTTAAATTAGGATACAGTTTTATGATCTTATCTGATGCCTTCTGCTGATTCGCTGAGGAGTGAAGTGAGGCGTGAAGTGACTCGATGAGTCTACCATCGCTTAAGATGATACCGGGAGATAAATATCGCAGTATCAAGGGGAGATTGTATGACTGGCGTTAAAAGCTCCTGCCAAGGCAATTGAAGACAGTGTGAAAGAAAGCGGGAAAATACATCTTTACACACACTCTGTACACATTCCATTACACAGCTGAATAAGAACTGTGTGAACAACTAAACGATTCTTCCCGCAGCCGCTGAGCCAACGCAGCAACACCATTGCACCATAGAAAATAGACCTACAGTGTTGGCGCGATAATAAGGGTAAAGGGAGATTTGAGATAAACTTCATGGTCAATAAGACACAAAGATTAGCCAGATAAGATGAGATAGAATTGAGGTTTAATAGACTCAGAATAAGGGCATCTCACTTCCCCACTCCAACAGATAGTAACTAAATGGAGCATTTTTTAACTGATAGAGATACCAGAGGCCTTTCTGAATATGAAAAAAATAAATAAAAATGAAACACTCAACACAGCAGGCGCCATTAAAGGGGGGTCTGATGGCTACTTCTTGCCGACTGCGTAGATTACCAAAGTTTGCTCATATTCTCACATGTTTAGTTTATTATACAGTATTCATTGCATGGAGAGACCTGAAATTATTTCAGAGACAGCAATGATAAGAATAATGACTTTCTAAACGACCAGCACCACACTCCTAACTCATTTTCTGATAGTGGCGTTCCTGCTATATTTAGTTGTGTACTGTTTAAAATCCTGTCACATTCGCCGTGTGACCCGCGCTTGTCGGTGCATTTCTATAGGGGTCTGCTGACGAATTGGGCCAGAGGAATGTCTGCCGCTAGGCCCTCTTATCAAGCCTCCTCTGGAGTTCAGATGGCCAATGACACCGCCGAGAGAGCATCTGCATTTCATTTTCACTGCAGAAGACAATCTGCTTTATACAAAAAAAAAAAAA
>CAESWR010000084.1:398249-425375 GCA_903171835.1 Mullus surmuletus | reverse complement strand
AAAAAAAACGAAGTTTAAAAAATCTTGTTTCACAGGGGTATAGCTCCCCTGGGTTGGATTGAACTACTTAGAAAGTGAAAACTTAAATTATCTCCGCAAAGCAAACAAAGACAAAGGCCAAAGAGAGACGACAGAAGCGACTGTGTGTTTACTCGCAGTCTAAACTGTGTTTCTCAATGTGCTCTCGGTGCATTTCGCAAATAAGAATAATAACGTCGAAGGGAAGTGCGGCAAATCCCCTCTGAGGATGTATGATATGGAAAGATAAACGCTGCTTTTTTAATTTTTTAATTTTTTTTTTTGTTTCTCATTTCATGTCTTGCTCAGATTTCCACCATCGTGCTGATGATGTGGAGGAGCAGCGCTGGAGCCTGCCAGCAGCTCTGTGAGCGGCGCCTAATGTGCACTGGGCTTAGGCTTGCGTCTCTCTTATTCCTTAAAGACTAGCAGATTATGTTCGCCTGTGAATCCACCTTTTTCTGGGACGCGGAAAAACAAACAAAGAAAAAAAAACAAAAAACACTCCCGGGTCAGAGGTTAAAACTGTAGCTGCAGACGAAGCCGTCGCATAAAGTGGATTTAAAGGCTCGTCGGTGTAAAATGCCCAATCAGGGGGAGGAGAGTGATGGCAGCCTTTGTCCTCACACTCAAATCATTTCAAGATCTGACTAATGAGAGGCTTTTGTGCTGGTTTGCATCCTCGCTAATGCACGCCATATCCTAGCAACCACACATGGGATGCCGCACCAATGCTCACTCAAACTCAAACATCTCATAATGGCACTTGCAACTATATAAAAAGCCTGAGTTGCATTTTTAAGTTGGTACAAGCAGAGCTCTTCCCGTCCTCTTCAATCACATGGGCTCTGATGCCTCCGGAACACATTACGGACACCCTGCAGCATTTCTACCCCCATTCTGACGTCTCCAGCTGACCCCAAGAAGCAAATCCCCTGAAACTTTTCTCCCGCCCCCCCCCACCCCCACTCGAATCAGCCTCCCCCTCTTATCCGAGATAGCTTTCCAGTTCAGTTGCAGATTGCGGCAGCCTTTCAGACGGCGCACCTGTTGCTGGAGCCTTGATTTCGCTTTTTGATCAGAGGGCGCTCCCGACAAAAGGAGGGAAAAGAGGAGGCTGAAGAAAGAAGTGTGGGGGGGGGGGCAAGAGAAAAGATCCTTATCGAATGCTCTCCACCGGACAATGAATTTTCCCCCACCATTCAAATGTATCTGCAGAATGCTTGAGTGATTCATTACAGCAGATTCTGAAGTGTGACAATGGACCTCAGAAATGAGTGATGGTATCTTTTTGCTGATTTCATTTCCCTGATCCTCCTTATCCCCCTGGCCTGTGTACCTCTATTAATTAGAAAGTAGGGATTTCCACTCATCAACTGATGGGTTTCATGCTCTGCTCTGTCACAAATCTCCTGTCCACGCTATCTCCCGCTTCCCAACCCATGACTGCTTCGGAACGCACACACACCCTGCTCCGGCTCCAATCTCAGCTGCGAGTCAGGGTGGCTTTGGCGATTCATAAATATTTATAAACCGATTAAGAAAGAATAATAAAGTTATAAGACAGTGGTTGGTTACCCTTGAACAGTGCCGTGGATGACTTCCCGAGGAGGGGAAATGTCATCAAATGTGCCAGAATCCTTTGGACCGCCTTTCTTTTTTTTTTTTTTTTGCCACTTTCTCATTGTTTTACAGATAGAACACATTAGTACATTTCATTGTTTGCTTGAGCAGCCTCATAAAGCAATTAGTTATGATAAATTTGAAAACGATTAGCTGTCATATGGAAATTACAATTAGAATGACAGGGTAAACATGAACAACAGTTGAGAACCTTGAACAGATGCCACCTCGTGGCCAGCGTCATTATAACAGCTAGGCAGGAAATTTTAGGATTTAGCATAAATGTGTTCCTTAACCTTGTTTTTGCACCTTAATTAAAGAAATATTGCTATATAGAATAGAATAGAGTAGAATATGAAAAAAATATAGATTCAATAAAATGCATCTTCTCTAAACGAGCATCATCAAGGTAGCAAGCTGTCTGACTTGGTGGTCAAGACCTAAAGTGTAGCTACAAAATGAATGTTAGAGGACACCTGAGAAGACTGTAAAGTCATTGGACAGAAAAATATTTGCTGATAGTAGGAACAAAAAAAAAGCTGCATAAGTACAGAAAATGGTTTCATTCATGATTTAAGTATTGCAGTTTTCCAAATTATATTTAATGGCTTTTATAGTCAGTAAGAAGTAAGGGACGATCCCTGCACTGTGTCTCTGAGACCCCAAATAGCTTATTTATGTGTTTGTTTCATATAATATCCTGTCTAACCGTGTTATTTGTGTGTAACGGTGGTTGTAGCCCATCTTTCGGAGGAACTCTTCCTATGTTCCACTTGAACTACTTTTTAAGTTGGTGTTGGGAAGTTAATTGGGATTTCAGAGATGTGACAAATCTCAGGGCAGTAGTTATCTAGCCCCACAAAAGAACTCATAAAATAAAAACAGCCTTCATGAGCGAAGAAAAAAACCGTTTCAGCTGTACAGCAAAAAGGCTATATTTGCTATCAGAGCAAATGACACATTGTGCAGCTCCCAAAGCACCTCTTGCTTAGGTTTTTAGGGACAGTCTGACTCTTGAAAGTGCCATTAATTATTAATGACACCCAGCGCAGCTGAAATGGCCAATTTCCCTGTTGTCTCTATGACTAGAAGGGTGCTTGAGGGCGAAGACCTGCAATTAGCTGTTATATGTGGGTGGCCATTCTAGACAGCATCAACTCTTGTTAGTAGCATGACTGCAGAGGAAAGGAGACTGAACCCCAAGACTAATTATCCTTTCCCACTTCCTTAAATATGAAGACATTAAAGTTGATTAGTCTTTCTAATTAGGTTATGCTTTTTGATACCACTTATGTTTTTCGCTTCTGGCTTTTATGTATGATAATCTCTTTTCTGCATACTTGCCTGCAAAGTTATTCCATTATAGTCACACACTGGCGTAAAAAAAAAATGAAGACAGGAGCACATTTGAAGAGAAGTATGTAATTCTACATCTATCGTAGATGTGCTGAATTTAAAGGCTGTTTCTCACAGAATACTCTGCACTTTGCGGATGCTTGCTGCTGCACGTGGGGTCGCGTGATGTTTCCCTGCAACAAACCGAACAATAGGGCAACTTGTACACGCACCGAGTTTACAGCAGAATGAAACCACAAGAGCCACTTAACCCAAGATTCTGCTTTCAAATAACAGCTAAATCTGATATGCCAGCCGTGGCCCCCCACCCCACCCCCCCTCCTCCGCCCCTCTTTTGCAACGGCACACAAGGACATGACTGCGCAGAAAAAGGAGAGTCCTCATCTGTAAGATTAGGTTTGGCAACTCGACTCCTCTCCTCTGGATGTCAGATCAGCAGAGTAAATTATATTGAGATCCTCTCAGAGATGACAGATGAAATCTGTCTGTTTGGGCTTGACGTGGAGCTGCAGGTGATACATGATATGCGATAAGGCGGTGATGTCACGGCCGCAGGTGGCTTCGAAAACACCCAGCCACCCCCCCTCCCCGCCCCTCCAAACTCCCGACCCCCACCACCTCCCCTGCGACCCCTCCACTTGTGTGGAAAATGGCAGCACTGTCAGCGGCTCACAGAGAACTTTTATCTCTCCCCATCTGTGTGGTCTCAGGCGCGATGATCTTGGACTCCAGCCATCTCAACCTTCATGCCATTTAAGAAAAAAAGGGGGCAGCAGTGGGGGCGGGAGGGTAGAGGAGGTGGCGGTGGTGGTGGGGGGCGGGGGGTTCGAACAGGGAAGGAAGGAGGGGAGGGGTGCGTTCGAGGGAGGCTGCTTTTAAGTTCTAGTGCAAGAAGGCAGCTGTCTGAAAGGTTTTAGCCGGGGCATGTAGCGGTACATCTAATTTAAAAAGCAGGCCGGGGCTCCTTGTTCTCTCTGTCTGAGCCCCAACTGATCAAAAATGTAGTAAATTCTACTAAATAATTCTGTGATAGACTGTGATATAAACAAGGAAAAAATCTAACGACTCAATTAAAAGTTAATGTGAGGCTGTGTTCAGATTCTTCTTCTAACTAGAATTAGTAAAATGTAGGACAACATGGAGGGATAATGCAGGTCCTCTTAAAGGTACAGTTCCACAACCCTGCTGTTATTGTATTATCATTGTTATTACAACATTATTACGCTTTTTATCAAACGTTCAAATTTGATACACTGTTATAGTTTGATGCCATCCAGGAGTCATAACGGTTCTATAATGATTTCAGAGCTGCAAATTCAACTTCCTGCATGTTTCTGAGTCTATATGTTGCAGATCTGTACCGCCAAATGAAACATCTCCATCAAAAGTTGCAATTTTTTCTCCTCTCCCTGCTTCCAGCTCAATGGAAAGCGATACAAAGCACAAAAGGAGCAATCAAAAAAAAGAAGTGATGTGTAAAAGGGAAACAAACAGCCAAGTTAAGTTGGTTAATGGCTTCACCCATCAGCGCCGGAACAGAGGGGAGGGTGTTTTCTTGCCAAGCTTTCCTGAACAAACAGGTACGCCTGTAGCTTTTGATAGGAACATCTTCACACTGCAGACGCCGAGTGGGGCTTGAAGGACTTATCATTTTGAAATGAGGGAAAAGTAAATATATGTTGCTTGTCAATAATTAGGAATGCCTTTGCCTTTTGTTTCTATGCGCCAACTATGTACGTCGTTGTCAATGTGCCATTTCGGACTCGGCTGCACTTCAGAGATATAGAGGCTGGGCATGTTGTCGTCGCCGTATTGTGATATTACGGCGCGGCGCAGCTCTTTCATGTTAATGGATAAACACTGGGCTAACGGTATATCGGCTCTCAGGTTGTGTGTGCTTATACGCCGACTTGCTTTTAATACGGGATATAACATCAAAGATTGTTTTTTTTCCTCAGCTTTTCCAATACAGTAATGCTAGAATTCAATTAATTTCTACGATTGTCTACACAAATTGAGACAGGAGGCCAACACCAAGGCACAACATTCCACTAAATAGCTTTGAACTACAGATAGTTTTCATTAATTAAACTGGATTGCAAGTTGTTTAATCAATTTCAGAGCCCCAAACAGTGACAATCAACCGCCTGCGGTCATTGTGTGCGCATGTGTGTATATGTGGTCAAAAAAAAAGGAGAGTGTGTGAGGAGGGGGGGAGGGGAAAAAAAAGCATTTGTCTGTTTGCAATGCTACCAGTGGTGCTAGCGTACAGGGTCTCACTAATTAACCTCCGCGTTGATAATGTGCTTAATTACTTTATATTGTGATTTCGTTTCTTCCTAGAGGTTATTCTCTCTTTCAGATTGCAGAAATAATCTTACATGCCTCAAAGGTGTTAAGCTGAGAATGCGGCGTCCCGGTGAAACGGCGGCGCCGGCGTGCCAACATCTGTGGATAGACTTTGTGATTACCGCCGCGTTGACATCAATGGAAACCGTTTGACACCTGGCCCGGAGAGAGGGCAGCATCAGGCTGCAAGAACTTTGATTAAATAGAAAGAAGAAGAAGAAGAGGAAAAAAAGACAAGTTGGAAGAAGAAGGAGGGGGAGGGGAAGGGGGGGGGTTGATGTAATTTTGTCTGATCACCACACTGGCCTTGCGTCCTATCAGGCAGAGGACCTCTCATCACCTTTAAATTTCTCTGGGCTCATGAAAAGACCAGACACAGGTTTGATAAAAAAAAAAAAGAAAAAAGAAATGAAAGAGGAAAAAAAGTGATGGCAACACAAAATGAGGTGGAATGAGACTCTGATCCTCTGCCTTTTGATATCTGGTGGAGTCATGCAACAATTTACCTGTAGTACAATTTGAAGTCTTTTGAATTCAAATTCACGTCGGCATGCAGAGAATCGGGGATACAGCACCGAGGAGGTGAGAGGAGGAACTTTCTATTGAAATGCCGCAAAGTACACACGCCAGAATGTCATATTAATGACATTATACATCAACTTTAAGTGCCTTTCTCTGCATAAAACTGAATTGGAGTGTGCGGAGGAGCGAGTGGCAGGTAGAAGGTCTCTATTATTACCATATAAGGACGCATTCGTTGATTGGGATGTAGTTTATTTACGGAACAATGAATTACAAATTACCGCGGTGCAGGAAGTGAGGAAAATCAGCTAAACACACCTTCACTCTGTAATGACATGGGATTGTTCATAGATAACAGCACACACCTGCATCTCCTCCACCCATGTGAGAGAATACACACACACATGAACACCCATCCCCCCCCTTCCCGTTTGTTTTGTTTTGGGCAGTTAGGATAACACCTGCCTCTTCCCGGTTAATAGTCTTTTTAATTCATAGCTCAAACCCATTTAAAGGCAAACCCTTTCACAATTTGCTTAATTTCTGATGTCATTTCCACCCTATAATTACTGTTCTCTCCCTCATATTTATCAGTCAATGTACCTGCAATGAAAATATAAGACCTTGACACCACTTTTGCGGAATCAAAATAGTATTTAATTTGATGTCTTTGGCCGTCAAACAACATTGTTCGAGGGACGTAATTAGGACAAATTTATCTTCTTTTTTTCCCCTTATTTTGGGGATATTGCCAAGACATGTGGGACCTTTATGATAAGAAGGGGAAAGAAAACGTTTGAACACCGCTGCCCAGTATCTCATGGTTATTGTGAATGGCTTTCAGTAAAATTAATGGTGTGGGGGGAGATTGCAGCGCGGCCGTGGTAAAACAGGATGCAGATGTGGTTACAGGGCATCCAGGTAAGGAAGCAGTCATTTCCTAGACACAGCATGGATGCACACACTCTCTCTCTTTTTCACACAAACACACACTCACACACACACAGTCTCTCTGTTTCTCATGCACGCCAAATAGGAATTTGGATCATTGTCATTGTGTGTTCGTATTACTCCCACTGTTCTCGCTTTTGTCATATTTTGCCCCTTGACCCTCCTTGCTTTTTCCCCCCTGAACATTTTTTTTGCTATATTTTCACACTCAAGAGCAATGCATGATATAATAATGTCCCTTCTTTTTTTTGTTGCTCCAGCTAAATAAATAAGCAGCACGCGTGAAATGCTCTGCTCAAATGCGGCAACAAATATCAACAAAGTTTAAAAAGGAATAACTCTACTTTTTAGTGACTGGCCCGGACAAATGGGCGACGCTTCTATTTCGGCAATTTCGTTGGTCTTCACTGATCTATATGCACGCGAGGAGGAATATGTGCGAGACAACTGCTCCCAGCAGAGTGAAAAATTACTCTTGGGGGACAAACAGATTTTTGTGAGGTTGTTCTGCCTCTGTGTGAAGCCAGATTTTCCCGACGCAACCTGCTATATGTTATGTTGTCAAGACTGATTTTTTTCTCCCTTTTTTTTTTCCGTCTGCAAAGGAAAATTAATTGCGACGAGGCCCGAGAATTTGTTTTCATATTGGCTTGGTGGAGCCGAGTGCCAGGATGGAGGAGGACAGCTGTGGGGGAAGGCTGGCCGACCCGCTGCCTTCTGCCTCTCCCATGCCTAGCTGCACAGAGTCTGTGACAAAACAAGCCTCCAGGAATACTGGGCAAACACTGAGAGCCTCTCACTGGGATCCGCACTATTTCCTGGGAGCGCCGCAGCCAAAAAGATTCACACTTCCAACACTGTCTCCACTGCTGCTTTTCTCCCCCCCCCCCCGCAGACTGAACGCTGGCTCTCGGATCACCCTGCTATCAGAGATGCGAAACAGCCGCGATGGGGGGAACGCTGCTCTGTCGGCTCGCCGAAAATCGCAAACAAAAAAACCCCCCAAAAAAACGTGCTCTTTTAGCATGCTCGAACAACTCCCAACAAGAAATAAGGTCAAGCATGTTGTAAGTGATTCCACCTCTCCTCAATCTGCGTGTGCTCTCACTGTACAAGGCTGTCAAGGCTGAGCCAAGAGAGATGAGGGAGATAGGGGAGGGGGGGTGGGGGGGATGGGGAGGGAGGCTGAGGTAGGGAACCATTTTCACACTGCCACAATTACAGGAACCGTCATTACATTGCTCACTCTTACTCAAATACAGATAGAAGCCCCCCAAAAAATTATGCGCAGGCTAGGAGGAGAAAGTGGCTCACTTCTGTTTGCTAAATTAATCGCTTCCTAAATGGCTCCAGGCCAGGCAAAGTTAACATTTGCAGTTTCAAAGGTTTTCAGCGCTTGCAATGAGCCATGAAATTACTGCATGCCGTCGAAAATGGCAGCTGATGAAAAGCCCAAGGAGCAGGTCCCACAGGCAGAGAGAGCTTGGAAGTGAAATCTTAAACACAAAGTCTCATTTCTGATTCGGATCATGGTGAAAGTCAGAACCAAAACCTTCGAATGTGCAAGCCCGCCGTCCTGGAAAAAGAAATAGCGGGACGGGGTTTTGACAAGACGGATGACGAGCAGCTTGTTTGTGGCCCGGCGGGCCGGTTCCGGGAGGGAAGGTGAGCGCGGAGGTCGGGCTGAGCGGCCGTAATGATGATGTTGAGGTGCTCAGCTGCAGCCAAAACGGACTGACCCAAATTAGGTTTGATTAAATCACAGGGGTGACTCCGCAGTTCTGCAGACATCATTAACATCAAAATGATTATGGCGGAGCAGTTTGGCTCAGCTGAACCCGACCAATTCGCACCAACAGCCTGGTACCGCCATTTGCATATTGACTGAATTAGGCTGCACGCATGCACACTTACATCGGAAATTTGGGATTCCAGAAAGATCGGTTTGACCAATTCCACATTTCTCTGTGCTGTAGTTGGAAAAAAAAACATCTCCTAAAACCTCCCACTGAGCCTGGGATCTCTCGCTTTACCAGAAAAAAAAAAAAAAAAAAGCTCCACATATCAATCTGCAATCATACAGCCTAGCGGACACTCGGGATTGCGGAAACTTTGACCTATTTTTCAATGTAGGAGTGACCAACCAATTTGGGAGCCAATTTGATTTTTCTATTAAGCATGTGCGACATGAAATTAGATCCTCAGTTAGTCGATATCGGGACCAGTAGAAGATGATCATTGGATGGAGCATCTACTGAAGGAGTGATGTGCCTGCTCAAACACTCACCTTGGAAGGCAAAAGTCTCCAATTTAGGTCAGACTTAAGCGGAAGCATGTCATTCGTAATATCATATTCATATTTGGAGTATTTGGTCAAAAACAGGGAGCCGCACTTTGCAAAGACGGCGCCTATTACCGCTAATAGAATTTTTGAGTATGTTTATCTTGCTGTTCATGTATTAATGACATTTAAATATGTTATGCTTCTGCCATAAAACATTAAATACTCTATTGTTAAGTCAAATTTGGATTGAAGGAGAAGTGGTGGATGTTTATAAATGAGAGCTTAATTAATTAAAGAATACATTACATTTTAATGGTGAATTGTTAACTCTCGCTGTAGCCTCATTAATATATGCCCCGCGGGGATTTCAGTGCCATCATTTCACCAGCAACCTGCTGGCTGCGGGTCCCGTGGCCATTTTAATGGCGCTGTAGATTGATAGTTGACAAAGCAATTAATCACAGGGAGGAACGACCATCTCCTGCGTGTGTGCGCGTGTGTAGCAGGAGGAGAAATGAGCACTCAGATTTCAACAATATTCCTTTTTTTCAACGCCATTTCAATTAGCAGTGGAAATTCTGGCACTTTTTGAAAAAAATAAAAATAAAGAAGAGATAAATCTGTATTTTCAAAAGACCAATTCAAATATTATCCAGCCATACAGGATGTTGTGGAGTTAAATATTTCATTCTAAAATGAAAGATATTCCTAAACTGAAAGAGGGTAAACTTGATAAGAATATATTTATTATTCTTCAGTGTTTCCCTTTCATTGCCTTTGGTAGCAATCAGTGTAACTGGGACGTCATCCCAGTGTTTCAGTGTCACACCGGAGGCTAAATTTGAGACACCTCAACAGCTGGATGAATAAATCCACATTTCTTTGGCTGCACCAGGGGAGCCGAGGTAAATCATTTTTGCATCATTCATGTTTAAGGGCAGCTTGCAGTCGATTCATTTCAAAAAGTGCATAATACCTAAAGCATCTGGCTGCGACTTACTGGAACCAGTGCTGCAGTTACTGGGTGTAAACAAACGAAGAGGTAGTTTGGAAGTTTGTCGCTGTGCAGAAGAATTCCACCAGATAAATATTTCTTCTTCATTTTCCTTTACCAACATTGTAAACAAAGTCAATGAAGTGAGATGTGGTTGCTTTCTGATGCCACCTTCATATTGTCCTATTTACTTCTAAATGAGGACAGCTATTTCTGTAATTAGTTTCACATTACACCACTGACACTTCGGAGAGAACCTCACAGCATGTGAAAGCATGTTAACATGAACACAACAATGCCATGTTGACTGGCCAAAGGGCATACAAGTCCCCGTGCCACTCCAATAGTGTTGTTTAAAGCGTCTCCCTGAACCCCGGTCGCTCTGAAGCCGCCATTTTCTCTCCTTTCACTCCTAATTACCATAGCCTCTCCAGAAAGTCCTCTGTTGCTCCATCTGTCCCCTCAGCCACTGACAGAGATGCTCTAATCACCTCGCATAGCAGGGCTCACATGGGAAAAGACGGCGCAGCCACCATACTGTCTCAGATGCGGAGCCGCTACTGGATGCCAACACCTCGCAGGGGGGCAGGCTATAAACACTGGCCGCAGCCTTGTATGGGATATGTTCAGTGATGTGCACTGAAATGGAGCCATTTCATGTTACAGATCTCCCACACAGTCTGACAACACTAATGCCAAGCGGGGTTTTGCTATGAAGTGTACGTGACATATGCCGAGTGAGCCGGCGCTCCGTCAGAGGCTCACATCAAAATCAAGCGCAGAAGCACCAGGCTCTGTTTTCCTTTCTCTGTTTTTTTTTTTTCTGTGGAAGAATGCAGCTTTACATTAGGAAACATACAGAATATGGGCATAGCTTATCACAGCGGGAGGGCTTGGAAAGAGAGTGTGTGTTTTAATGTTGAAGAGTATCAGAAAAATAAATCTAATTGAGAGCGGGAGAGGGTGAGGGGAAGTGAAGAGCAGCTTGTAATTGGGAAAAAAAGACTTTATTTTAAAACTCGGCATGTGTTCTAAAGGCATGCCTCCGCACATCCATGCATTATTTAATCTTATTCTGTATGCCCTGCAGCCTGATATCTCACCCTCCTATTTGATTTCGTTATTCTCACCCAGGTTGACAACTCCTGACTTCCTCGTTTTTTTACTTCACCCTCCTCCTCCACGACTTTCATGTGCTCCTTTGTGGGGCACCGCCGGTTTCCCTCCAAAACTTTCTTTTTCCCGAAGCATGGAGGAGAAACTTTTTCCGGCAGAAAAGCCTTCTCATCTTGGCGGCGGAGCAGCCGAGGGATCTCTCAAACGATGACAGCCATCGTGAAAGGGCAGATAAGCCCGTGTGGCTTTGCCTCTGATTGTATGTTCATCTCATTCTGATCCGGCCGCGATTCTAAGCCCCTGTCTCGCAGTCCTCACTCTCCCAACAGTTGATCTTCTGCATGTCATTGAAATCGTCTTATAGCTGATCCAGGAGACAGGGGGAAAGTGGCTGTTTGTCACCCAACTTCAGTCTTGGCAAGTGAGATAAGTTCTGCTGTGCGTGTGTGTGCGTGTGTGTGTGTTTTTTCTTTACTGTTCTGACTGACCAGCAGTTTCTTTTTATGGTTTCTAATATGAACGTATAATCATCATTACAACACATTTACTGCATTTGAAAATGACATTGTAGGATTCATGAAACGTGGCACGAAATGTGTTTTGTCTTTAGGGGTGTCCCGGTCCCATCGGTCCAATATCAGCAAAAAAAACGAGTATCGGATTATATCGGCCTGCATCTAAAATCCCCGATATAAGCACTCTGACACAAGCAGTCCATTCCAGACTCCGCTCCAGCACTTCTATATGGAAGCCATTGGTTAATAATAAATGGGTCAGTTTTTCTCATAGCTACTGTTGCTGACTATTGTTCTCTGGTTGAGTAATATCACCTGGCCTTTTCTAACATTCCATACTGCAGATTAAGTATGTATGTGTGATTCGTGCTGATAAATTGGATCGATGTCTGTATAGGCCAATACTCAAGGCTGTAATATTTTTACCATAATACGGTTAATTGATGCAAAACACAGAATTCAACACAACAGAGGCAAGCCGGTGCTAGCTATCCCCGGGAGACTTGAACACAACTCAGCATCAACACCGAGTGTGTGTTTTTGTGTGTGTGAAGGAAGGTCATAACACTGAAAACTTGCTAACTTATTGCAGCCAAAAGTATGGAGGCCCAAAGGTGTAACACAGTACAAAACACACAGCTTCATACAAGGGTTTGGAAGGCTGAGGATGTTTTTCTAGGCTTTATTTGAGCCCAGAAAGGGGCTAGGTCAAGATATTTTAGTCAGACTTTGAGATATTTCTGTGCCTGCACAAAATTTGAGCCAATTAATTGTTGAAATATTTCCATATGGACCAAAGTGGATCGAGCGACAGACTGGCATCTCTGGAGCTACGATAAGAGCAATCGCTGAAAACGTCCTTTATATTTCTTTAAATAACTCATATATGTGTCTGGCAAAGAAGAACAAAATGAAATTCCTGTAAAAACAAACAAATAAATACGCTATATCGAGGTTACACCATAAAATGATGCCAAAAAATGCAATTCAACACTGAAAAAAAAACACCCAAATCATACAATCTTTTCATGAGCATTCTAAAGAACAAATCAAGCTACGTTTGTTAAGTCTTGCAAAGCATTCTGGGAAAGGTGGAGACTCGCTATCAATGTCAAAAAAAAGAACTACAACACCAGATAGCGGAAAGAAAGCGCGTGTCATGCGGTGAACAGCACAGATTGATGAGATCTAACAGCGAGTGAGTATCCAGCGGTCAAATTTATCTCTGAGGCAAGTGGAGCAAGTAGCACTCTGGAGGCAAGTTGAGTGTGTGTGAGGAGTGTGTGTGTGTGAGGAGTTGGTGTAAAGCGATACACTATAGAGAAACCTCAATGGGTTTTTTTTTCCACTCCAAAAGGCACTGCTCCTCCAGCGCGGTTATCAAAGCTTAATATTTGATTTTAGTTGGCCATTTTCCATTAAGAACGCGATAGCCACTGTAGGAGTGAGGGAGTCGGACTGGGGGAGCACACCAAGACCACCACCCCCCACCCCCCCCACCCCGCCCCACGGGGAGTTACATACCCTGCTTACTAGAGTGTGCAGGCCCACCAGCTCCCTTCACTTAGCTTGACATTTGCAGCCGCGGTGTTTGCGGCGGGTCCTGCGCCGTGTCACATGTTCGGCCCCCGCAGTACGCGCTGCTGAACGCCGCGGGTTCTTAAATGAGTTCCCAAAGGGGAAGCGCAGCCGAGGGGCGCGCGGGGAGGGGAGGTATTATCTTAGGCGCTAATGAACAATTGTATAATTTCTATCAAAAGCAGTCATAAGGCCCGCTCATTCTTACGGTATCTCCTAAACACTGTCACGATAAAGGGACCGTTAAAAGAAGAGGAGGCGGGGAGAAGGGGCTCGGAGCTGTCAAGAGGGGCCACTGTGGTCAGGAGGAGCGCTGCAAAGGAAAGCCTCGCCGCCTTTATCTGCCATTTCCTGCTCCCTTCCTGGCTACATTAATAATCTGTTAGAGCAGACAATCACGCACGGCCGCCAGAGATAAAACACGGATGACAAAATATCAACTTCCTGCTACAAAACTCAAAGCCTTTATTAGAATATCAGGCACAGACATTAATTAATTTCAACTTTAATTACTTCCACTGTTCCTGTAGATTAGATCGCAGGTTTGAGATGGGTTATTAAAACAACTAGGGAAATCTGCCAATAAAAAAAAAAAAAAGTTAATTTCTACAACCCTGTCTCTTAACCTGCTTGTTGAGTGATGCAATTACATCTTTGTGGTGCAGACAGAGGTTGATAGGATGTAGATGAAAAAGACACTCCATCACTTTGGGCAGAAGCTGGAAGGGTTTTTTTTTTTCTTTAACATCCAGCACTTAAGAGGTATCAAAAACGTAGATGGTATCTGCCGATGGTGAGGTTAGAACAACCTTATGTTTTCCCTCCGTATCAATGGCAGACAATAAAATAGGTCTAATCCGGGGAATCTCCCACACGGATAAAGCGCCGCCCGTGAAGATAAGGGCAGCGTTTCAGCACTACGTGATTATTCTGGGACGGGAGAACTCAGTTTGTACCTTCATGAACTATTCAAAGCATATTGGTCTTTTAAAAGGTGTTCAGAGAAAGCAACCTTTGTTTCTGTCTCTATCATCGTTTTCTGTTAAATCTGCTGATTCCTGTTACACAATGAGTTCTATTATACTTTTCCACATAACATATAGAAATGGTTCCCAACCTTTTGCTCTATTTTATCCTTCCGATTGTTGAAATAGCGTCATGGAATGTACCCACCACTTTTTCCCTTGTATTCTAACCCTTAGTAAGTTAACAATGAACAAAACTGCTCGTTATTAAAGGAGCGGTTCAACCTGCTTACTGATTGGTGAATCTTAATTGTGACTTTTCCATTTTACATGTGACACAACAATAGAGAAATAAGAAGAAATGCCAAAAAGAAACCCCTGCAGGGCCAACTTTCTCCTCTGTTCTGCAATTTTGCCGGCTGCAAAGCATGGAATTATTAATAGGTTACTCTATATACATGAAGGGGGTAAAAATATGATAATATATGCATATGTGTGTACTGTATGCAGCAGGGAGCCTCGATTCTTCCAGTGTATATGATTGAGAATTTGTCACAGGTTAATTGTGCAAGGATTGTTTGTGAGGCTGTTTAAGTGTTCATCGGGGTGATGGAAACTGTCCGGTTGTTTTGGCATTCAGTGGCGCCAACCGGGAAGGAGGGGCTGGAACAGGTTGTGTCCAGAGTGAGATGTGCCGGCACTGACTGCTTGTTTCTTGATGCTGCACATTTGTAAGTCCTTAGCAGAAGACAGGTTGGCAGCAGGATTTTTTTGGTGTTTTTTCTCCCAGTAGTAATGAGCGCTCCGTGGTCATGTTCTGTGACAGTGATGGACACGTGCGGCTGGGAACACATGCAGGCTTCCAACTTCCTCAGTGGGATGATTTAGAATGGTCATTGTTTTTGCCAATAACTTCACCAGTAAGGCCTTCAAAGACAAAAAACATGGCTCACCGAGACACTTTTTATCTTAGAGAATTACTAGAGGGGAAATCGGCGTATTCGAGAAGGCAAGTTAGTTAAAATCACCGTTATACATTTGATTTTACGTCGTTTATCTACATTCCATGGGTGCCGCCATTGTTGTGTGACATCAGTAGGGCTGGGTATCGTTAAAACTCTTTCAATACCTGTACCAATACCAGTACCCTTAAAACGATACCAATACCAATTGAGTGCTTCATTTGATAGTTTTTCTTCATTCAATATTAATCATGTGAATAGAAAGCAACCTCCCCATTCAAAAGATCTTTACACAAATACATTTTGAATATGCTCAAATTACGCTCGCGGTGATTGGCTGCAAGTAAAACCATAGAAACAGTCTCTTTATTTCTGGACCTGGGTACAAAAGCAACCGATTGCAGGTATCGTTTGACACGCACAGTTTGGAATGTGACGCCGCAGCACGAAGGGTTAATCGCTCTGCGCGGTGAAGGACAACCGACCGCGAGACACGACAAAACTAATTTCCACAGGGTGCGCCTTTAATGCACAGCACACTTATGCAAAAACGCATTTATCGTAAACGCTGCGCGGGTTGTAATGCCTTTCCCTGAGATAAAAGCACTCAGAAATAATGCAGCAGAATGTACGAATGCGCCGGCCGCTCTCCCTCCCATTCAAGAAGTCGGGGAGGGGGGCAATGGTGCCAAAGCTGTGGTGGGTTACATCAAATCAAAAGGGGGGAGTGACGCATTCTGCTTGTTTTCATTCCCGCCTCAACGCCCATGGATGAACCCAGTGATACTTTTAAAACGTCCTTCTAATAGAGCATTCATGGCGTTATAAAAGGGGCATTCAGGAGCAATCCTCATTGATCAACACCGCTGAATGACTTATGTGTACAGCAGATATGAGCATGATGAGCCCTTGATTTCTTGGCAGTAAATAGTAAGCCGCATTCAGCCGTGTGCATTAAATCCCGCGCAGGCAGCCTCGCCTTGTTCTAATGGGACGACTCCATATCAGTTGATTCAATGCACACTTTTCTTCATCAATCAAAATAACATCAGACACCCTTTCATACTTTGCAACCTATATGCAAATAATCTGCTCTGAATGGTAATATCATAGGCAGACAGCGTATTTGCTGTGGGATTATGGAATGAAAAAATGCATTGCAGATATGCCATTTCAAATTAAACGCGCAGCCTTTTTGCTGCTATCTTTTTTTCAGATAGTCTAATTAATTTACTTCAACTATAAATAAATATTTTGTTCCTTCCTCGCGCGGCACACAGGCAGGGGCCGGTTTGGTGCATCAAGACTTCATTATACAGTAGTGTTAAGGGCTATGTGGGAACGGCTAATCTTCAAATCCCCACCACACAATAAACAGAGTGACAGAAAGGAAGGATGTATGAGATAAGTCTCCAGTAATGAAACTGGATGCCAAAAGGAGAGGACAGTGTGTAATGAAGCGAGTGCAGAGGGGAATGTTTAAAATAAGTTCAAGAACAAAGATAAAGCCCAAGGATGATGTTATCTGCAGGATTGGAGAAAGCATTTCAGTAACAGATTGCTCACAATCACTTAATCAGCCCGACTCCACCCAAGCGCCGTTCTTGTCTTCCATCATATGCTATTTCCCCGGCTCCAAACGGTCAATTTTCACCGTGCGTGTGTGCGCGCGTGTGTGTAGAGGCGTGACAGACGGCGCTGATGACTCGCTCGTGGTGGACGGCGGCCTTGCTGGCGAGATGTGAAGCAAAGATGACAGAGTGATGATGTGCTGAACACTGACCTCCAGGTAAAAGCGACCATCCCTTATTTATTTGTGTAATACAGATTTTTTTTTTTCTTTGTCAGACTGAGGCACGTGTGGTCCCTTTTTAATCCAAAAACAAAGGAAAATGTTATAAAGTGATGATATCTGTTGGTATCTGATCACAGACTGAAGCCACCACCTGATTTCTGAGGGAGCAGCTGCTCGCTCACAGGCCAACGAGGTTCTAAGGATGCTTTAAGAATAATGGAGATAATGATCCATCAGTGAAAACACACATTTCATTTTAAAGATTGAGTGGATTTATACACTGCGTTCCAAATTATTACACAAAGGATATTTTTCTCTGATTTTACTGAACCGTCAATGCAAATGTCAGTATGATTTCCACTCATCAACTGTAATAGTATAATTCGAATGTTGTTGAACAAACCTCCCAATGATAACAGTATTTTTTTTATCAATCAAATACATCTGAATAGGCCAAGTTACATTTTAACATATAGGACTCCTCATCTGATAGCAGCTTCACAATTCTTGCATCCATTGAACTTGTGAGTTTTCGGAGACTTTCTGCTTGAATTTCTTTGCAGAATGTCAGAATGGCTTCCCAGAGCTGCTGTTTGGATGTGAACTGCCTCCCACCCTCACAGATGTTTTGCTTGAGGATGCTCCAAAGGTTATCAAGCCTTGTTGGGACATGGTGGTCATCCACCAACCATGCACTACTCCATCCATCTGGACCATCCAGGGTTGCAGGGACATTGCAAAAACATTCAAATTATACTGTAACGGTTGATGACTTGAAAACTATGCTGACTGTCAATTGCATTGACTGTTTAGCAAAATCAGAAAAAAAAGTCATTGCATAATAATATGTAACGCGGTGTAAATACCAATCCTTGCTTGCATACTGTAAAAAATACCAATTAAAGAGCCTCTGCTATGGAAAAAATGTGTTTCAACCCAGCTAACGCACTGTCCTCATAACACACAGCCCTATTTAAGTGGCAGGTTACAGTTTGCCGCTTTATTTATTCACTTTCATGCATGGATAAAATAACCTTGTCCTACACAATCCTTTGATTTTAAATAGACACGGACTATTTCATTGCAGGGCGTAAAGACCTTCCACTGTAACATTCCTATTACTAAAATAGAAAACAAACAAGTCGAAGGAAGGGCGAGAGAATTATGCAGCTTTTGCACAGGTAAAGTAGCAAAGCACGTGTTCTCCCGGCGTGTGAAATATGACTCAAAAAGATGCAAATTCAGCCCGAGTTCAGCAGAAGCGTCCTGACTCAGCGCACAGACGTCACCACCATATATCACATGACTGGAGCAAACAAGGTGAGCTATAATATACGGCTGCGACCTTATCGAGGTGTCACACATGTGGTAACTAATGCCGATAGCAACATGTAATCTGTATTCAGAGGCTGAGATGCTCGCAACTTCCTCCCCTCCGCTCGCTGTGATCCACCGCTGCAAACCGCACGCCGCCGCCATCTCCCCAACAAGCTTATTTCTAAAAGCTGCCGAAGCTCTATTCAAATCCTCCAGATCCCGGCCCCTGCTGGGGGCTGGACCGCTGGCCAAGCCCAGATCCTCAGACAAAGACCGGCCCCAAACTCCTCTTGATTTTGGACGGGCACGCGGCCGCCGCGCTCCGCAAACACCGCAACACCGTCTCTGCGCTCATTTGCGAGGCCTTTAGCTGCTCATGAGTTAGCGATTAGCGGCCCTCTGCTTCGGCGGCGGCTCACCAGTTGTAAAAGCCTGCCGCGGACAGTGGCCCCCCCTCCGAGAGGCGGCTGGTAACTGGGCCTCTGATGCGCCGACCCCACATGCACCGGGCCCCGGGCCCGGGACGTGGCGCGGCGATGGCGCCCAGCAAGCATGTTTGGAAGATAATGACACCACAGGCTGCACAAATGTTTGAAACCCGAGCAAACACGGAGCCAGATTCGCCGATACCTGCTTTGTTTTGAGGAAGATTCGCTCTCACATGTCAGTTTGAAATCAATATGCAAATGATCTTTATTCAATTCCAAAGTGAAGTGGGGAATTTTGTATTGAAATGAAATAAATGTAGGGGTTTTTGTTATCCAGGGGTCACATAACACAACAGTGTTCTAATCAAATATGCAAGTTGCAAACTGAAGTACTCACTGAAGTATGGGGAATAAAGTACCTACAATAACTAGTAACAGTAACTAATCAAAATGGGTCATAATGGTTGTTAAAGTTCTTTCAATCTATCCATCTATCCATCATCTATCTATCCATCTATCCATCTATCCATCCCATATTTTTATTCCATACTATAAAAAAACAACACCTCATGTTCAAAACTGCAAAAAAGACAAGTATGGGGTATGTAACAAGGGTATGCAAATCCGAAATGTTGTTTTTGAGCGACTACACATTTCACAGCTGAACCCAAGAAAGCATCTTCCACTGCAGAGAGACACGCTTGGAAGAAAAATTTGCAGAGGGTTGATGGTTAAGCGGAGACAAATAGAAAGAGATTTTACAGCCCGCTGGCTGGACAAACACTTAATGGCAGCGAGAAGTGAGGGCGGAGCGGCGCGGCAGACTCTAGATCACAGTGTTTATAGCTAGTTAACAGCCCTGGACCCGCTCTGTCAGGCCACCGGCGTCCAGGCAGACTTCGAGCTGCCCGCCAAAATAAGAGCTCCGGCAGTGGGATCCATGTAGCCACACAGAGACACAGCATCAAAATTTGTCCATATCTGCAGCATGTGAGAATGTGCTGTAACAAACACACTCTAACCTGCCGCTATAATTGCCCCTATAAGTGTGGGCAGAGGGCTTTCGGGGATCTACTTTTCCCCCCCAAAATTTTCTTCTGCTCGGAGAAGAGCTGATTATGTGAATGCTTGGCGTGATGGATCTTCACAGCGGGGCCTGGTGGAATGTCTCCCCTCCTCTGTTTAAACAAAGCCTCAGATAAGATTTAAGGAGAATCCTTAAGGTGATCCAGCTGCCCTCCTCGGAGCTGCAGCCGGCACCGAGCCATAATGAAGACAGAGGAAAAAGGCTCAGAGTCCCACCTCCAGAAGGCAGGGCTACAGATGAATACATTCACTCTCACATTTCCTCGCAGCTTATCCCCCTCTCCAGGAAAAAGAGACAGCCAAAGAGAGATGAGAGCGAGAGGGATGACTGTGTTTTAGTTTTGTTACACTCCCTCGCCGTCCTTCCCTGGGTTTGTTGTCCGGCGCTAATCGCGGATACCCCGTCGCTTGCTCTGTTTTGGATTTACATGCGAATTGCTTGGAGAGCAAATCATTTATATGTCACATCAATTCCTTACAGCACATTTTAATGATTACTGTGTGTTTGAATTTTCTCAATTATGCCACGTCTCCTTATCCCCTCCTTTCCCTTCCTCACTGTGGCCAGGCGGATGCATTTTTGCTTTTTAATTGCCTACAAAACTAAAACTGGGATGGGGGGGTGGCTGTGTAGAGGGGGGGGGGGGCTAGGAGTCAATGCCCAATTGCATTTATGAAGAAAAAAAAGCGGAGTATGCATATGAATGCGTTGAGTCGTATGCTTGATTACATTACATCAAAAGAATGTTTAACATTTTGTCACATCAAGCTGTAATTAATGCAAAACATATTTGCAAGAACAACACATTTCAGGAAAAAAATATGATATTAAATCATCGTGCGACCCATTGCTGCATGTTGCTCGGGATAATCCGGGGAGAGACGGAGAGAGAGAGGGAGAGACGGAGAGAGAGAGAGCGGGCGAGAGAGGGAGGAAATAATTAGCAGAGAGAAGCGATTGCACTAATGAGAGGAGAATTTGACTAGGATACTTTACTTGACCCCCAGTGTTCCTTTGCTGTCCAAGAAAAAAAGGCTGATTTATAATTATACTCTGCAATGCACCATGAAATTGTTATTGTGGAATACCTTTTTGAAAATGTTATCAAACAATTACTTTAATTTTTCCCCCTGGAAACTGTTGCACATGTCTACCAAAATGAGATGGTGAGGCAGAGTCTCCTGCCTGTCATCCACTGCTGTTCATGCAGATGAGCTCAGGGTTTTTTTTTTTTCTTTCTTTCCTTTCTTTTTTTTTTCGTTTTTTTATTCCCTTCCCCAGAGTCTCTGTTCCGAGGGATGCTGTGGCAAATAAAATAATACTCTGATAAAACTGAAATATTTTATGACAGAATGATAATCATTGCAAGCATACGTGCCACTGATACGGGGCTGTTGCAGTTGGGGGAGGAGAGGAAATAATCCTTTTTGTGGGCTTTAAAAAATGAATCTCAGTTGAATCACATCAGAGGGAAAAAAAACTCAAAGACAGTTCCAAGATGAGCCAACTCTAGGAGAAAATGACCTCCTCGTTTTGGTGATAAAGTTCTAGCCAAAATATGATATCAGCCTGCGACGTGACTCATTAGAAATGTGTGTATGGCGTGGAGGCAGCTCTCCCTATCTGCCAGTGCCTGGCTTGCTGACTGATAAGAGGAAAATGCAAATGTCCTGATAAGAACTGAATGCAAATATTTATGATATGATATTCCCTGGGAATTATGTGTGGATAAAACAAAGTGTATTATTTCCCTGTAATTCTTTCAGGTTTGCCAAAATGTCCCCCCCTACCCCAACCCAACCCCTACCCCTCTTTTTTTTTTTTTCTTTCAGAATTTGCATTTCTTCAAAATTGATTGGGCCTGCGTATTATGTTAAGCTATTTGTTTGCCGAGGATGGTAATTAGTTACTGTAATTACAGCGATGACAGTTGCTAAATTGTTTTTAAAGCATTACAGTGTGTCTGTGCCAGAAGATTGCAGTACTTATTTTAGGATTTAAGCATTTGCTGGAAACACTCCCACTCTAAGGCCAAAGTGGGAATTTTTGAACTACAAAGCAGCCATTTTCTAAGCAAAGACATTTTTGAAAATGTCTGTTAATTTGCACTAATTGCCGGTTTGACTGTGTTGTGTAGTTTCTTCTCCGATCAGGGACTTGTTACTGATAGGATGTCTTGGGGGATCAAAATGAGCTTGGAATAGTTTAAATATGTGTGTTTGTTAGCCGTGCACGCTCATTTAAGTCAGACTTGTAATGTTCTCCGTCACCCAAGAAACAAATTGTTGTTGAAGGCACATTTGTAATTACGGTTCCCAGTGTAGCCCATACAGCCTTTCAAGTTTAGTAAACATTAATTAGCGTGGCCACAGACAGTTGGGTGTTTTAGTGGGCGTTTCATGTGCAGCATAAACAGCAAATGTCGGAAATCGCACGGATCAGGACGGCGCGCGCTCGACCGTGTTCCGAATGCAGAGGAATACTCGACATACTGTCGGCCAGAATGAGAAATTATTACTCCAGGTCTGTTCTTTTTAGTCTGAATGAAGACACAACCTGCTGTCAGCTGCACATAGCACCAACCGGGGCTACAAATAACAAATAAATATTCACTATTAATGAGTCTGCCAATTATATTTTTGATTCACTGATGAATTGTTTGGCCTTTATCCTGACAGATGTACAAACAACTGTGCACAGAAAAAAAAAAATCAACATCTGAAAGTATTCACATTTGAGCAAACTGAACCAATTAATATCTGGGGGGAAAATTGTTGACAATCGCCTCTCCGTCGCCTAATAAATCCTCAAACTAATTGTTTCAGCTTTACGCCGTTCTCCATCAAGCGGCGGCAAAGCAGATTTTGAAAAATGAATTAGGATTCTCAACCTGACCCGCCATTTGGAACAGGTTAATTAACAAGTATGACATTGATGCAACAAACACCGACGCAGAGGTAACCGTCGCCTGCACTCCTTCCGAACAAGGGGGGGAAAAATTATTGATTCGAGCGTTTTTTTATGTTGTTTTTTTTTTTTTTCTTCGCAGATGGAACATTCGGCGGTTCCACTTCTGCAGGACCCCATGGGCAACAAGGCCAGTTTCCTTCTCCAGCATTATGCTTTAAGTGCATAATTGGATTTACTATTAACATAATCGGACAGCGTGCATGTTGACTTGGATATTCCCCCATGAGCTGCACTGCTCCTCTAAAACCTTAAAGAGAGAGATGGTGGATGTACACCCAAGGTCCCAGGAGCCGCCGCTTTGTTTCTGCAGCCGCCGGTTGGCCATTGGCGGAACCTTGCGTGCGACATTTTGGGATCAAAGATGCTTTAACACTGGTCACAAACACACACGCACACAGGGATTGTATTCATGATCTTGCTCGACAAATCTTTAAGGCCAGTGTTGCCGCGCTTACTGTGATTTTTCTTCTTCCTCAATACATAAACATTAAAGCAGAATAAGCGTGGTTGCCTTGACGATTTGAAAGAAAAATCGGACTGCTGAGGTAAGACCCAAAAATAAAATAATAAAGGCATTCAACAGTAAGAGAAGTCTGTTTCTCGCCGCCCGCAGCAAAATGCAAACTCTTGCTTCAAAGATGGAGTTTTTAAGAAGCAAAGAGAGGACGACGTGCACACACACACACACACACACACACACACAGACAACTCGGCGCAAACCCCGACGGAGAAGCGGCGAAACGGCGGGAGAGGCTGCGGCCCCGGCGCGCGGGGTGAATTCCCACGTCGTGTTTCTGTTGTGTAAATACCCAGCACGCTGCAAACCCGCCTCCAATCACACACCCAGGCATCACACACACACACACAGCCTCCACATTAGATGCACCCGCTAGTTACTTCTTAATTAACACCTACTGCAGCCATAATAATAGAATCACATTCCCCCCTTTCTGAAATCCCTTTGAAATTATGCAGGATTAAGGAAAGTTGGTTGCTAAATTGGTGTGTGCATCTGTAATTTAATTGCATCTGAGGCCATTAATTAATAAGGTGTTTCCTTTAATAGTTAATGTATAATTGCTGTTAATTAACCGGGAGTCTTGATAAAGTGTCACCAAAATCAAACAAAAACAATTAGCTTTTTTTTTTTTTTTTGAGGTAAGAGTCTCTTAAAAGCCTCATTATTAGCACTAGAGGTAATATACAGTAGTTTGAATGATAAAGAAGCCAGTGTAGATTTTAATTTGGATGGGGAGAGAGAGGGAGAAAAAACACAGTTGACATCCATAAGGGAATTACCATGCGCTAATTATGGGATAAGCTCATTGTAACATGATAAATAATGCTGCGAATCTGTCCCCTCCAGTTAGGTTGTCTCCCCTTTTTATTAGGGTGGACTTAAATTCTACTGGGCTTTTTGTGCATGTGTGTGTGCATGTGTGTGTGTGTGTCGCAGCGGCGGAAATTTGAGTTTGGCTTCTCATCAGTGTGCTCGAGATCAAATGCAAACACCAAAAGGACTGATTATTGCACTTTAACACGGCGACTCGCGGCTTTTTAAGACAAATGCGCGTTTTGGCGACTCGGGTTTGGGCATTTGAAGATATGTGGCTCCTCTAAATCTTTGATTCCCCCTCGCTCTCTTTTGAAGAGTTGCATTCCTCGATAAAAGGCGGGCCGTGTGAAGTCCTCGTGTTTGAGCCGGTGTCACATGGAGTAAATATAACAAGTAATAACTTAGACAACAGGTACGAGCGCCGGCCCGTAATTCACGCGTGCGGTGTGACTCGCCGCGCCGGTGTTTGAACCAACGTCGTTTTCAGGGAGAAATAGCACCAAAACAGTGTGTTAGCTTTATTCTCCTTATCTGGTATAAATCAACGGGTTGCGGGTTTTTAGCCGGGATTTACAAGGCGAGCGGTCGCCGGCGCACAATGAATTAGGTGCCGGGTTGAGAAGCATAAACATACATCTGGAGCGCGTTACTTTAAACAAACCCAACTATTATTTGCAGCGGCGTGTTACACAAATGACAGCATGACCTCAATTTTCTGCGCCGCGTGAGAAGGGGGGAGCGGCGGTTTAAGTGCCGTTCCGTCCCAAAGTGCTTGTTTGGATCTCACTTTTCGCTCCCATCACAGAGTCAACAATCACGCTGCTTAGTATTGAATTTGCAGAAATGTTATTCAGGGTCCCTGTCCGCAAGCCACTATTATGACGCCCCATTTCTCTCTGCCGCAACGTTGAAAGAAAATACATCCCTGACATAAACACGGCAATTTAAGCCTATTTTATCCTTTATTTAATGAGGCATCCGCAACGGAAAATCAACCCGCCGTGCTGCAAACACTTAGCCCGAGAAGTCATTTTCACCTCGGTTCCTTACCAGAGAGGAGCTCCAATTCGCTCGCTAAACAATTACAGCATATTAGCTACTTGTCACTCAGACCTTTTGGAGACGATACATCTCCATTTATTTCCTCTCCGCGCTCGCACACTCGCTCTCCTCTGCTCTCTACTCCCCAGACAGGCAGGGATGTTCGGGGGGTCCGCAGGGAGTTGGGGAATATTTCACTCCGCCAGTGAGGCACCCGGTGGGAATAGGGGTTGAAACTGTGCGAGTATGTATCTCATTAGTTCAGTTATGTAATTTGGAGCACTGATAATCCTCCAGGACTGCCAAGTTGCGCACCTCAGAAACAAGAGTCAGAGTCGTCAACACGCAGCCAAGAACAGGCTAAGCTGCTAATTGCCGGGTGCGGTAATGTGGCTCGTAATGTGAGCTATACACTCCGCCATGGCATTATGGGTAAATACCAAGGTGGGACTGCTGAATCAAACACTTTAGATTGCTGGTAATCAATTCTGAAAAAGGCCAGCAGAGGAATTCTATTGTGTGCGGTGTAATTCATCATTTGTAATCAAAAGGTCCCCGGTAGTGAAAGCTGTTTGAAAACACAAAATATGGAACGAACATGATGATTATCAGTCAGCAGCTTCTGCCACAAAAACTCCAGGTAAAGCCTCGCCATCGCCTCTTTGCTGCATTCCGGTGCACGCTTCCTCCGCCTGTTCTGCTTTATAACATCATTACACCGACTGGCTAATCCAGTTAGGTACATGACAATGAAAAGAGGCTGAAAGGACAAATTAGGGGGCGATTCCTGCGTAAACACTGGAATCACCTGGGGAGCACCGAGTTCCTGCCGTCAAAAGGAAATAAAAACAACAAAAAACCCACTGATGTGAGAGCAAAGGTATTTCTCAAAGTCAAAGAAGGCCGCAGTTTACCCACATCACCAAACATGACAACAACGACCTAATTATTAATCATCATGAGGTTAGGGGAGGAGCTTTGAAGGTTTTCAAAATAAGAGATGTGCTGTATTATAGAGGAAGGGTCTGATCAAAATATGCAACCTATCATGATAAGATGGTGAACTTGTGAACCTTCTAAATATAAACTCAGCAGATATAATAAAAACATCTGGCTGGCCACACCCCCTTTCAGGATTGCATTGCTGTAGCCACACTGAGCTCGGTTTGTCATCTTTTGACATATGACCAAACAGGCTCCGCCCACCCTCATTACGACACCCGTGTAGCGGATTAAGGCCTTTACACAGATCATGTATGTGTATCCTGTGCACATGTCAATCAATAGCAGTTCATGTTCGACTTTATGGTTTGTCCTTTATTTGACCTTTGTGATAATTGATGGTATTTTCAATTTTGACATCTCTAACAATTGTTGTGAATTCATCTCGCGTGTTTTTGGTCGATCTCCTGTTTTGCTAAATGAAGCATGTTTTCATCCTCCTAACAGGAGCTTTTGATCCATTACAGTAAAAAAATCTGTTAAAAGTCTGGGTTTTTTTAGCCTAATTAATCAAAATAAATTCCAAAAACAACAAAAAAAGGATTCAGGATGATTGAGAGGAGGATGAAACGTTGGATTTTGGAGTCAGGTGGTACGGCTGAGCAGCTGAGCAGGTGAACACCCCCACACTCGACCTCCTTTCTTGGGATCACCGGCAAGCTTCAACCTCGACCCAACGCGAGGGCGAGGAAGTCAGGGAGGGCAGGGAAAAAAAGGGGGAGTCAGTATCATGTGGTGTGACATGCCATGTCCAATAACAACGTACAACATAACATCATTTAACCTTTACAACACACGTATTGATCCATCTGGTTGTTATCAAGCTGCGATCGCGGCTCAGCTGGGCTCAGCTCAGCTTCAGGGGCCGTTTGAATCCACCGAGCAATATTACTGGGAGACAAAGAGATCCAAGCCTC
>CAESWR010000084.1:368556-379908 GCA_903171835.1 Mullus surmuletus | reverse complement strand
GTCGGCCGGGAGAAGACAGATACTGTGGAGATCACACTTGATTATCTGACGTGTTTCTGTATCACAAAAATGATTATAATTCAATGCAAGTCTCGTTTTCGGAGAATCCTCCACCTCTTCTGGTGTAAACAAACAACCGAATATTTGAAAAATAGAGGAAAAATCGATCCAGACAGTCACATGTGAGGGGTTTACTTTCTGCCCCCCCACTGCTCCCAGACCAGACGAGCGAGCAGCATCCTCATGTGTAGAGGAGAGCAAAGTAAACTGCTCTCACCTTTTGAGAATGACCAACATATTTATGACCTGTACGATTAAAAAGCTACACAAGTGAAACACCATTCATGTCACATTCTGTCCTAAAAAAAGTCAAAAGATCCTGAAATCTTGCTCTACAGTATCACAAAAATAAACAGCAGTGATAAATCCTCCATATTCCAAAGCTCTGCCAATTTACCATTTGTATTTCTGGTTTGTTAAAGCTGTCACCACTTGGGGGCGCAGTCCCTCCGTCACTGGCTGATAAAATGAGGCAGCTGACAAGACAGACTGAATTAAAGTAATAAACCAGACAGTTGACATAACGTGCGGTCACTGTCTGCATGAATGAGGCACCGTCGTGGCTTTTTACACGAGGGGTCACCGCAAAGGTCACGGTGCCTTATCTCAGTGGTCACCAAGTGTTAATGGTTTTTTCTCTATGTATTTATTTGTAGCGTGTTGTTTAGAAACTTTATATCCATTCCATTGTTCATAAAATTTGAGGGGATTTGCGTCTTTGTTTAAAATTTGTTTTCTCTCCAATTTTGGACACAAACCTGAAAAATCTGAAAAGGCCTAAGGGTTTAGGTTGAGTTGTTCACAAACATTTTACACACACACACACACACACACACACAGACACACGCACGTACGCAGCCTTACCTTGCAGGGTTGATTGGCCGTTGAGGGTCACCACAGGTCTCACACACTTCCGTTCATACTTGACAGTTCGATCCGGATCAAACTACAATCCGGATCAGGGCGCTGGGGGTTGAGGGGGTTGAGGGGGTCCAGGTGAGCAGCGAGGGTGGGTGGGCATCGAACGGAGATGGTGTTTTTGTTTGTTTTAAAGATATATTTGAACTGAATTGGCGCTCGGAGCAATCAGCGCGTGCGTGGCGGGCAGCGGAACCGGAAAAGGCGAGGAAACTGATCGGGCGGGAAAATAAACTTCCGGTCCATTGACGTAACCGGCAAAGACGCCTCCGTGGCTGCTGTTTGTCTCTATTTTTCCTCCAATCCAAATACTATCCCAACTTTTTCTGTCTAAAATACATACGGAATAAATTATTGAATGATCAAAATAGTAAAGTTATTTTTATCTTTATTTGTTTTTAAAAACACACTCCTCTGAGCTGAGGGATCAAACAAAGAAAGAAATGAAGCTAGTATGCATAATTATCCAAGGTTTTTTTTTCACCAAAGAAGCTTAACAAATGTTTTGTGAGATGTTTTATTCAAAACAATCTTTGACATTAAAAGAAATGACATGTCTGTCAAAGTGAACATCGAGGTCCGAGTCATGGTGATTACTACAGGCCTACAAAATATAGTTTTTAAAAAAAGTACTTAGGCCTATATTTATTTTGAAATCTGGAAATCTCTTTAGAAACAAATCCAAAATGTCAATACATTTTAAATTGAGCTAATATATTATTTGAACTTAAAAAATTCCTCTCCTCTGTATTTCTTCCCCTTTTCCATCAATTTCCTCTCTGTTTTCTACGGCGCGTGACGTCATCGCCCAAGCCGAGTTAGTCGCTGGCTGAACTCCCGTGACGTCACGCGGTGCGAAAGGGGCCTTTCTGTCACCGACGCTCATTTACATCCTTGTTTGACCCTATAGCGATCGTAACAGTGGACAGAACCACTGCGAGAAAAGGGGGAGGGGTCGTAATCTCTCAACAATTAAAAAAGAAAGTTTGACCTTTATAATGTGCAGCTCTTTTGTTGTCCTTTTATTGAACATGACTTTAATATTATTTAATTTGTTGGTGTGTGTTTGCATGATTTTCGGGAGGGACAACTACATGGCTGGGGGGGATTTCCGCCCCTGGCTCGCCGGTGTGTAAGTTGGACTTTGGACCCGAGTCTGCATCTCTTCCCAAACATCTGTCCGTCCGCTCTGCAGACCGCGGCGTCTCTCAGCCCCCTCACACTCACACCCACGGAGCCCCACCAGCCATGAATCCCCGCGGGATCCTCATCAAAGGCGGCAAGGTGGTGAACGAGGACCGCTCCGCCGTCGCCGACGTCTACATCCAGGATGGGAAGATCGTGGAGGTGGGCCAGGACCTGCAGACCCCCGCCGGGGTGCGGGTCATCGACGCCCGCGGGAGGCTGGTGATGCCGGGGGGCATCGACACGCACACGCACATGGAGCTGGCCTTCATGGGCACCAAGGCTGTGGACGACTTCCACATCGGGACCAAGGTGAGACCTGCGTTTTTCATGGCTTTATAGAATAAAAACTACAATTCTAAACTGCTATATATGACATAAAAACTCATCTGATATTAAATATACATGAGCAAGTTTTTGGACACCATATACCTCCTTAATTCGTGAATATGGATTTTTTTCTGCAGTTTGTCTAAGCAAAATCCCTCAGGATAAAAAAAAATACTTGAAGATTGCTGCAGAATTACTGCAGTGTTTATCATTTTGAGTTAAATGAAACATTATGTGTTTAAGATTTGTTGGAATAAATGTATTCTGCTGTGCTGCTCTGCTGCTCTGCTCCAAATCTTGGCCAATTATGAAAAACAAGACCAACGTATGAATGATTGTGGTCGTTTGCTCAAGGTGTCACCTGTTGGAGACTCCTTTGACCATTGTTTGACCTCCATTTGATCATGAAAAGTACAGAGAAACAAGGTTAGACATGCAGTCTGCACCTTCACTCAAGGCTGAGAAGCAACCCTTCATCCATCTGAGACCAATAAACACACACACACACTCATTGAAAGGTGTGAAATTTGACATCATGTACAATCATCTTTCACTAATTAATTTAGTCCGGCGCTCCCGCTAAATGACATTTGAACTGACAGTTGCACTGGCGAGTCACAATCAATCAAACACCGATGAGGTGACGGCTCAAATAGGCGGCTGACAACCATGGTGTGTGTGTGTGTGTGTGTGTGTGTGTGTGTGTGTGTGTGTGAGGAGTTAGGGCAGCGTGAGGCCGTCCACAGAGGAACAAAGAAGCCAGAGAATCTCTGTCTGAGCCGATCAATCACTGCAAACATCGTGACGACATAAACACACACGCATATCTGTCACATATGACTCAGCTTCGGGATAAAAAGATGTATCTTTTTAATATTTTATTCACCAATTGTCAGATGCTACAGATCAGTGTTATGGCTATTTAAGTCCAGCGTGTTCAGACCTTCCCTCGCCTTAGTTCTCCGCCGTATGTACACCGACCTTAGACATAAAGCCGCTGTGGGTTAATCTTCAACCCTGTTTCCAGGCGGCTCTGGCTGGAGGCACCACCATGATCCTGGACTTTGTCATCCCCCAAAAAGGGAAGTCTCTCCTGGAGGCCTACGACTGCTGGCGCAAGACGGCCGACGCCAAAGTGTGCTGCGACTACTCGCTGCACGTCGCCGTCACGTGGTGGAGCGACGAGGTGGACGAGCATCTCACACACACACAAAGAGCCGCATCAGGCCACACCTTCTCGTTACCTTCCATCCCGTCTCTACATTCTCCTCGTGGTTCTGCCTCTCAGGTCAAGAAAGAGATGGAGACTCTGGCCAAAGAACGAGGCGTCAACTCCTTCAAGATGTTCATGGCCTATAAGGACGTGTTCATGCTGGACGACTCCGAGCTGTACGCGGCCTTCTCGCAGTGCAAGGAGATCGGCGCCATCGCTCAGGTTCACGCCGAGAACGGAGACCTGATAGCAGAGGTCGGTGCAACAGACGCACAGCCAACTGATTTTTAGAAGGCACACACACACACCCACACACACACACACACACACACACACACACAGACCTGTCCTATCAGTGGAGCTCAGGGTCACAGCAGGTCACTCCGAGGGTAAATGTTTAACTCGCAGAGTCGTCAGACCACAGAGCCACAGATTTTTGCTCCTTTCATCGTTTGCAAAGGACAGTTTCTCCCCGGAGGAAGTCATCATCCACACAGGAAATGGTATCTTCACATTTTCTATAAAGGCAATCAGGAGTGTGATTCGTCTCAAGAATCATGGATCACTGGTAAGACCAGGACAACAACGATTTTCTTTTTTATGACGCCAGATTTTTTTGGGTGTCATGGTGACAAATGACCACTAGGGGGTAGCAGATGTTAAAGGACAGAAAGTGGCCTTCTTGTGGTCGATGTGTGACTACACATTGAATCAGACTGTTAAGATGTTCTGAGTCTCTGATTTTCTGATTTGGTCCAGTTCATTAGATGTTGTTATTTACATTATTTTATGATGATGATGATGATAACAGATTTTCACTTCAGGATGATCGTGGGCAAAAAATGTCACGATAACCGATACCTGTCTAAAGTGATATAATCTGGTGATATATCCTCAGGGGGCCAAGAAGATGCTGTCGTTGGGCATCACGGGGCCCGAGGGCCACGAGCTGTGCCGGCCGGAGGAGGTGGAGGCCGAGGCCACGCAGCGAGCCATCACCATCGCACACGCCGTCAACTGCCCGCTCTACGTGGTCCACGTCATGAGCAAATCAGCAGCCAAGGTGGTGTCCAGCGCACGGAGGGACGGTGAGCGGCGGCGTTTTAACCTCCACATTTGGACAATTGGATTGACTTTTTTTGCACATATGGAATTTAAACTGTATGTATATCTCTCTTGGTAGAGAGGAGGTTCAACGAAATGTGCAGGTGAGGTCAGAAAGCTGGAAGACTTGTGTAAAGACTCACATCGTGTCCTAACAATTAATTATTAAACTTTTCACAGCCTGTAACCCCTTCAGACACTTGACCTCCAGCCATGAACCCCCTACTCTCATGCACTTGTAGCAGCTAGAAAAAGAAATGTGTATGTAAGCCTGCCGCCACCCCCCCCTCCCACATTTAGCATCATTAGCATACAAATAAAATCTCTTATAGTGAATTATTTCTCACAAAATAGATTTATTTACAAACAAAATGTATATGTATATGTTCATGTATGTTTTCAAATCATGTATGTTTTCAAATCACGTTTTTATTTTCATTTTTATTTCTATTTTCCGCCGACCTCCTACGTCCCTTTGCGTCCCCCTGTAGGTATGAGTACCCCAGTTTGGGAGTCACTGAGTTAAGGTATAGAATAATTGAAAATAAAAAAAATAATGATGTGAAAAATAATGGTGAATAAAAATAGTGACTTTACTAATGGCAGTAGTTATTGTAATAATAGCGGCAAAAGAAAAAGAACGAGAAGAGAAAGAACAAACGTACAAAAAGAGACAAATAGAAATAGAGCAAAACAGAACAGTTACTGAGAGAGAAAAAAAAAAGTATAAATATAATGTACACCCAAGTAAAAGTGTTGTTTTTTGTCAGGGCGGGTGGTGTTTGGCGAGCCCATCGCAGCCGGACTGGGCACCGACGGCACCCACTACTGGGACAAAGAGTGGTCGCACGCCGCCGGCTTCGTCATGGGCCCCCCGCTCAGGCCGGACCCCAGCACCCCCGGCTACCTCATGGACCTGCTGGCCAAGTAGGCGGCTCGGACGCACAGCCGGAGAGCTGTTTCCGCAGCATCACAATCATCCCCCTTTTGTTTCTTTGCCAGCGACGACCTGAGCGTGACGGGGACGGACAACTGCACCTTCTCCGTTTGCCAGAAGGCCCTCGGCAAAGACGATTTCACCAAGATCCCCAACGGAGTCAATGGAGTGGAGGACCGGATGTCTGTCATCTGGGAGAAGGGAGTGGTATGTCAGCGTGTGCGCCCGCGGGTTCACGCTGTTCAATAAA
Source organism: Mullus surmuletus (assembly GCA_903171835.1). Classification (NCBI taxonomy): domain Eukaryota; kingdom Metazoa; phylum Chordata; class Actinopteri; order Syngnathiformes; family Mullidae; genus Mullus; species Mullus surmuletus. The sequence continues at coordinate 373,911 of CAESWR010000084.1, read as the reverse complement.
TCTGAGGTCGATTAACAGTGTGAATAAATCCATGTTAATGGCTGCCTCTTTTTGCCTTATAAGTCCACATTTAATATGTCTTGCGTCAGGTTTTTGCTTCTTGCTGTGATTCATCGTCACGGCTGATTACTCGCTGTGGATCAGGAGCAATTTTGGGGGGAAAAAGGCACATCGTTTAGGCACAACATCATTTAAAAAAGGCCCCTCGGCTGATTTCACGTCGTTAGGATTTGTCATCTCTCGCGGCGCAGCGTCTGTACGTTTTCTGGCTTCCCGGAGAGGCCATGTGAGTGCAGGTTACATCACAATGTTTAGTGTCGCGCTGAGGATCCTAAATTTAAACTGCTTTGTTGGTTTCATCTTGCAAAGGAGCATTTTGCGAGCTGTCGGTGACGAAACAAACAGAAATGGCGATAAACTCTCGGCGCTGCGGTGCTGATGCGGCTTTTTTTCCCGCCACAGTTGCGAGGAGGTGTGCGAGCGCGGCCGCCCTGAGGCCGCCGGGAAGATTTACTCGCAGCAACAGTGCTTACGAATCACACGTTCTGTGATAGTTTGGCAGAAATTAGTTGCTTGCAGCGCAGTCGAGCGCTGACCTTTCGTCTGCTAATTCTGCACAGTGCCGTCTGATGTTGCCCCAACCCCCCCCCCACCCCCCCACCCCCCATCGCTCAGGCCGCTCTTTTGTGTGTTTCCTCTCCTCAGCACAGCGGCAAAATGGACGAGAATCGATTTGTGGCCGTCACCAGCAGCAACGCGGCGAAAATCTTCAACTTCTACCCACAGAAAGGACGTATCGCCAAGAACTCGGATGCTGATGTGGTGATTTGGGACCCCAATTTGACGAGGTGAGGTGGGGGAGGGGGGAGGGGAGGGGGCACATTGTTTACACCATCACACAACTAGAGTTGGTTACATTGTAACATTTTATTATTTGTCTTCCAATAATAATATAATTTATTTTAGATTTTAAAAAAATAAGCTCTTAATTTAATTTATTTATTTAATGTGATCAAATTATAAAACTAAATACTTTTTTTAAATTCCTTTTTTAAAACTTTTTTAGTTTGCAATCTTTTGTTATTTGGCGTTATTGAATTTCAAGGGTACATTTACAGCAATTTTGGGGAAATTAACAAATGTTAATAAAAAGCAAAGATGTATAAAAATAAATGGCAATATTAATTTTCCTTATTAGCTGCACCTGCTTACTGTAATACAATAAAACACTGTATGTAATTCTGCCTTGAATTCTACTTGTATGACAATTGAAGTCATTTAGTTCTTGTTGACAAAGCAAGAAAGGTCATGATTCCACTTAATGCTTATTATTGGAGTTATAGTGGATGTGGAGTATAAAACCGTAGTGGAAAGGCTTTCTAGTTCCACTCCAACCTTAATAATGAGCACAGACTCCAATTAAAGTCTCTCTGACAATATGAATCAGAGCTGAAAATGAATATCTTTGCAGAGGGAGAAGGTTGAAGCAGAGATAGATAGATCGCGTCCACATACAGAGTTTCAGTTTGGTTTACACTGCCGCTAAGCCTGAAATATCGCATTCTCGGCTGAATGAGACGGGCTCGCCCAAGTTAAGCGTAAATATAGAGAATCTGTCGGCAGCTGAAAAAGAAGCGGCGCATCTTTAATCTTGTGCCACCTCAACCTGCCGCGTAAGCTGATTACGTCCGTCCCGAAGTCTGCAGCTGAAGCAAATGAAAGCATAACGCGGCGTCCACGGAGCCCATCACTCCGCCAGGCGCTGATTCATTACCTTGGGTGGTTATATTTTGGAGGCTTTTTTTTTTTTTTACACACTTATATAAGCTGGATAGACGCTGCCTCAGTGGGTCGTGGTGAGAAATGACGAAGATTTCACGTGGGAGATAAACCAATTTCCATAGTATAGAACCGGCAGCATTAATTCTATTTCCAGAAAGCGGGTATAATCGGATGTGTATCGGGGAACTGATAATAGATTCTCTCCATGCTGTTGGGAGAGCAGCAAACAAAGGAGGACCTAGATGTGGAGCGGAGGACAGGAACACATGCACTCTCTCCGGCACAGAGGCCAGTCTGGATTCCAGCAGCCTTTGCAGTGTCGCACTCTTGGGCTTATATAACCCAGTGGCTCGGCGCTGCTCTGTTTGCTGGAGAATCTGTGCCGGGACCCTCAGGGAAGTCACTAATGTGGACCGGAGAAGAACGCATTACACCCCTGTTTAATTTGCTGTAAATTAATTCACTGGTAGCATCGGAGACGCGCGTGTCGGGCCCGAGATATTTTCTTACTGTGGGGTAGTTTGATGCTATCGGGGCCCCTCTTGGAAATGAGTTTTGTTGTTTTTGCGCTCGCCATGCGTGCGCGTCGCCGGATGTTATAATGCCTTTCAAGCATGAGAGCGCCTCATGTTTGATCGCCGCGGCCGTGAATTCATCTGTGAAACTGCGTAATTAATTGCCCTCAGTGCAAGTGTCGCTCCAAAACATCCGGGACCGGGGGGGCCACAAACGGTTGCGTAACCAGGAGCCGCCCAGGAAGCTTCTGCGTCTCCTAATTGGGCTGCTGGAATAATGAGGACACGTCTTGTTTTTGTCGGCATCGGTGTCTGGCTTCAGAAATCAGCAGGAAGTTGGAGTGTGTGTGTGTGTGTGTGTGTGTGTGTGTGTGTGTGTGTGAATGAGGGTGGAAATACTCTGAGAGAGAAATGAGGAGAAAGACGCAGAACTGCAGTTCGTGGAACTTGCCGAGTCAGAATTGTTGTAATGTTTTCACCCAGATCAGGTTTATTTAACATCTACATAAATTGATTCTGCATTGTCGTATCCTTTATTGGAAAAAAGGTGCAACTAAAATCCATTTATTTAGAAATGCAATGTATTCAAACTGCTTATCTTATACATCAAAATATCGCCTGACTAGAGCTTTCATATATCTTGTCCCTTTAATGCAGATTATTTAGGAAGTGCATTTATATCTTTATTTATTGTCACATTAATGTTTTTACCCGCTCACAGTATGGACCACAGGAGGACGAGCCGCACAGCAGAAGTTAGATACGGTCGAATCAGCTCTTAAGTGTAAAGTTTTGCCCCCCAGCCTGCAATGTGGTGGTTTCAAAACAAGGCTGACCAAAGCCTTGTTAGTTTCCCTGTGGATTTTGTGTAAAACTGGAGGGAAAAAATAATGACCAAGATGAAATTCAGCGCCAAACTATTGAAGGCATGTGACCCAAAGTTGTCCTCGCAGCGGCACGAGATGAAGCCTCGCAAGAAATACGGCATGAGTAGGATTCATCCTCCGAGGGCCTTAAATATTTCAGCAGCTCTCATGGAAATCTGTCCACTGGCTCTTGAGATATTTCAGTCTGTCCCAAAGTGGTTTCAGAGGCAGACCAGTGAAGCAGCGTGAAGGTTTCCGACCTCAAATCACTTCGACTATTTGTTGGTTTGCTGTTAAAAACAAAAAAAGGAAAAAAATAGAAAAATTGCCCGAACATTTTCAATCACTGTATTTCCTCATTGAGTGATATCATACTTTAATAAAACAGGTTACATTTCTCATTATGGTGGTTACATTTTGAAGTTGAAATTCTTTAATGACAGAGCAACATTCCCTATGAGAACTTAGATTTCAATTATTTATAATTGATCTCCATTGAAGCCGGCCTGTAAAGAGACATTCTTCATCGCTCTCTGCGCAGACACTTATATTATCCCCGTATTTGTGGCTGCACAGCAACCTTACCTGCAGTGTTCTTACAGCAGCAGCCTTTTCACAATAATGCAACAGACAGCACTGCACATTTTGACTGAACTGTGATGCAGGCATAAGCTCAAAATTGTAAATAATAGATTCTATTGCTGCTGGCTGCAGAAGCTCGCTGCTGCGTACGAGAACATCTTGGCCTGATTCAATCAGTTGTGGATTTGAATTGAGCGCATCAAAGTCGAGATGCGGGATGTATATGCGGTTGCACGTCTGCGTTCCGTGATTAAAGCGGTGAGCCTGTGTTGTTCTGAGGATGTTTTGTTGACCTGCGGTTGCCTCCGTGTGTCATGACAGGAAGATCTCAGCCAAGACGCACCACCAGGCTGTGGACTACAACATCTTTGAGGGCATGGTGTGCCACGGCGTCCCTGTGGTAACCATCTCCAGGGGTAAGGTGGTGTATGAGGACGGGCAGCTGACGGCGGCGCCCGGACACGGCAGATTCATCCACAGGAAACCCTTTTCCGAATTCGTGTACAAGCGGATCAAGCAGAGGGACGAGGTCAGTCAAGCTCCGGAGATTCTGTCTCCGTCAGGAACATGTCGGCAGCCTCCTCAAAGCATGCGCTGTCTGAAACCAGTCCCTGTTTGCCAGCCGATGCATGAAATTAGAATTTCCCGTCGCATTTCAATCAATAGGTGACGTATTTAAAGCCAAAAAACACTTAAAGGTCTCGTTTTTGGTTTGCTCTCTCCAATCTCATGAGTCGTTTTTGAAAGCAATAAGAAAAAAACACTTGTCAAATAGAAAGATGAAAGTTGGCGACTTGAGATCACAGAGCGTCGTTTAGCAGCCAAAGATATTTCCCTGGAGTTATGGAAGTAACTGGAGCACCAATATTGGACTTTCACTGCAATCACGACCTCCGATTAAAAAAAAGTAGTCTCAGTATATGTTCTGTCATCCCAATATGCTGAAAAATCCATTCTATGTATAATTTCATATTGCATGGAAGTAAATTAAATATATATATAGGAATTTAACCCACAAAGTATTATTTTATATACTTATTTTTGGGGGGAAATAAGGCAAATGTGGTATATGATGATGTTTGTCGTTGTTTTTTTACTTTGAAATGTTTGCTTCTAAGCTGTGTCTGTCCTAAATTGCAATTTCATTAAGTGGACGTAACGATGGTGTGAGAAGCCTCTTGGATCCAGATGAGGCGCCGCACACGAGCGTCACTTAACCTTTCCCTCCGCTTTGTGTTTGGCCTGCAGGTGGGGAAACCTACAGCTGTGATGCGACAGCCCTACCGAGGAGAAGTCATCTCTCTGTGAGCGTCTGACCCGCAACACGGAAGCACCTCTCCAGCTGCGTGTGTCTGCAGCACGTCTGGAGGCCACCACAGCTGAAACAAGCCCCCCCCCCCCAACACACACACACACACGCCAACCGCCAAGACAGGAGGCATGTAGGTCAGCTCCCTTCAACATCAAGGTCAACGTCCTGACTGCAGATCATACCTTTGTCATATTTGCTCTTCTCCGGAAGGTCTCTGCTCGGTGCACAGGTCAGCTGCGCCCAATCAGCCGCTCAGCATTATGTTTGCGCTCACATATATTATGCAACCGCATTTCCC
>CAESWR010000084.1:346133-357192 GCA_903171835.1 Mullus surmuletus | reverse complement strand
CCCCCCCCCACCTCTACGCCCGCGCCTCCACTTCCTCCCTGTTAACAATGGCAGCCGCGGTCGCAGAGGCCGACTGTGACGTCTGCAGAGCGCCTTGACAATCAGCTGCACGGATGTTATCAATGGCACGGCGGAAAACATGCCGTTTTTTTTTCTCTCTCTGCGTTCCTTTAAACATAAAAGCCCGGAGCGCGTCAGGGACAAACACAGATCGATACAGGTGTCATTCTATACCTCGTCTGATACAAATCGGCATCGAACGCGGATGAGATGCTCGTGGAAGCAGTGGGAGATTAAATGGAGATTCATTGGGAAGGCCGAGTGTTTCTGTCATGTTTCCGCCAGACGAGGCAAATTGATTCACAAATGGAATTACTTTGAGTCTCAAAGGGAGCCGATAATGAGTGAGTGAGGAGTCACAATGTCGTATCAAAGGAGGTCACTGGTCTCAGATATCAGCCTGGACACACACACAACAAAACCGTCATGAGAGTTGAGATTTTGAAGAAGCATGTGCGTACATTGTTAATTTCTATGAATAAATCCCCGCCTGCAGCCTACGATGGGAGTCTGGGAGGGTTTAAACTCGACCACGCAGGACGGCATCACTCACAGGAACGGCCGTCCTCAGCTAAAAGCGGCCCCCCTGCCCGCCAGATGCTCGGCACTGATTCATCGCCGCCACTAAACGTTTGCAATCGGGGTGATTTAAGCCGCGTCAGGGCCGGGACGAGGCCGACTCTCCGCTCTTCACCTCTCCGCCACGGACTCCACGTCAAACTGCTCCCCCAACTCATTTCACTAATTGCATCTCTCGACCTTGCCCCCCACTACTCTTCGCCGCAATCAACGCGCCCGCCCCGGCCGCCGCTGCCCTCCAGATGCTCGCGCTACCCCCTCCGACTTCCTCCTTCCCCTTCATCGTGGATGACTTACCCCCGTCTTCCTCATCGAAGGAGTTCATGCAGGGGAAGTAGACGGCCAGGGCTTCGAAGGAAGCCGACAAGCTCATCTTGCTCTGGGAGCGCTGGATGCGCATCCCCGCAGCCGGAGCAGAGGAATCGTGCCCCTGCCTGCCCATGGTGACCGCCGGCCGTCCTTCTCAGATTACGATTGTGGAGATTCAGGTCTAATCTGTTAGTCCCGGCGCAGGAGATGCTGTCTAGTCTGTCCCTGGATGCTCTGTGAGCTTCATCCTAAGGGAGGCTGCTGGGAAACGTTGCTTCGGCAGCCGAGTCTGGCGCTGCTGTGAGTCTGATGCTCCCGCTGCACCTCTTTCTTGTGAGAGGGGGGAGGGGAAGGGGGGGGGGGAGCTGCATCGCGCTCGGCCAATCAGAGGGCCGGGCTGCTCAGGCGCACTCTGCGGGTGAACGAGCTCTACCCAGAGATACTGAGCCCACCCCCCCCTCCTCCTCCTCCTTCCTCCCTCTGCCCCCTCCTCCTCCTCCCCTAACCCCTCTTCTATCCTCATTTATTCCTCCTCGCGCCCGCTCTTTTCTCTATCATTCACATTAGCTGCTCCCATCCACCCGCTTTTTCTCACCATCCCTTCATCTCGCCTCACGTTCTCCGCCGAGAGCCAGAGAAAACAAGCTGTCAAGGGGTCTGCCAGCGGGCCGGCAGCGAGAGGGATCCTTATTCTTCAAGCACCATATGGCGGTCACTCAAAGTTCACGTGCCAAAACGCAGCTACTCTGTTTTGCTCTCTGCCACAACACAGCCGCTGAGAAACGAGGGACGGAGACGCGCACGTTCGCAAACGCCGCCATCCGTCAGGCGTCGGCCGGCCCCGATCGATCACAAACTCCAAGCAAAAGCTCCATGTTTGAATTACTGTCGGACTTAAACAAACATAAACCCTTTTTCGGTTTTGGGGTGCCAGCAGAACCACAGGTGGGGGGTTCTGGTGTGTGAAGACCAACGCAATGTATGTCTTAAAACTAAACTTCCACCGTCACCGCTGCGGCTTTGACGCGCTGCCAGAGACGGGACGGTAAAACAGCCGGATCCCTGCGGCCTTAACGCTCAGAGGGAAAGAAAAAGAAAAAGAATAAAGTTCCCACCGGCTCAGAAGCTGCAACCTATTTCCACAGAGGAGCCCAGGTTTCATCTAGGTCAGCAAGCTCGGAGAAAACAACACTTGTAGGCGGGTGGACAAAAGCGCCCAGTGACGATACAATTAACTGGGTCGTTTTTTTTTATGGGTTCTCTCGCAGCAAACAAAATGGATGGTTTTTTGTTGGTGAGAGCGTATTTTATTTTACAGCAGCACAAAGCAGAATTCGGAGCGCAAACGTTTTTTTTTCCCCCCACGGGAACGATTTCTGAGTGAGGTTGTTGACGCGTCCTCACCGCTGTTGGACGGATTGCTGTTTCAAATAAATTGGCATCCGGTCTACTCAAAGAATGGATAACTTTATTGATCCCTTGGATGGATTGAGATTTGGTTCGTACCGTCATATCAGCAAAATGGCAAAATGATGAATTACAATAGTGGATCGCTTTGATTTACTTCAAAGGCAAAACTTTACATTTTCCTTTGACCACTATGTGTGTATGAAAACGCTGATTAATAGTGACAATAGCGCCTCTGCCTGCCATAGAACCACTAAAACAATAATTCTAGCCATTTAAATATGACAAGCAAAATCAAAGTGATTAGCATAAGGCACGAATATCCTTTTTTTTTTTTACTTGTTTGGGAAAATTGTATTAATTTGACTAAAAAAAGCACCCAAATCAAAATATATAAAGAGGATAATTGATGTCCACGTGTCCACTGGTGCCCAATGCGTCAATGTGCACATGCAGGCATTGTGTGCCACTTCCAGCGCGGCACGTGATGCTTGTTTCAACTTTTACACTCAGTATATTTTTATCCACAAACAAAGTAGGAGGAATCACAGTATTTTTCACTCTTAGACGCCCACTACACCTGACATATGACACCCAGGAGGAGAAAAAAAGTTAATTGCAGTTGTCGCAAAACAATTTCGATGCAACACATGGAGATTTATTCGAGGAGATCACACCTCACGTGAAGAACTTTTATTTGCCGTATAACCCCGAAAAAAAATGTGCCGGGTGGGAAAGCAGCAATCCAGGTCTGCTCAGTGTTGACAAATGACACTTTTGAGAAAATATGCTATGCTTGGCTATTTTTAACTGTCGGTGAAAAGGATTGTGTATTCTGGAAAGTCCATAAGTCACTTTAGAGATCTTAAACCCGGGTGCTGATCAAGATTAAAAGGTTCAGTCGTCCTCGTTATGAGGAATCACCATTTTAGGCAATGGATTTGTGCTCTGGTTTCACAACACTGGACTCCTCCACGTTAACATCAAAGGCTAATTTATCTGCTTTCCCTCCAAACCCCTTATGAATGTGAAGGACAGTGACTTCATGACTGGAAATCTTACACATCTCACAAGGGCGGAATCTGAAAAATCCCCGCACTTCTTCAACAACAACAGAAGAAGAGCGTAACATCCCAGAAGTCGGGTGTCCGGGATCACAGGCGGAAGCTTTTCAGGCCCCCTGATTGATGAGGCGAGGGTTGGGGCCAAGCGTCAGCCAGCGACTCTGGCCCGACACACTGTAAACACGACTTAATGGAGGCCTCTCACCTCCTCACACACACACATGCATGCACTCAGGCGTGCGTGTCTATGTGTGTGTGTGTGTCTGGGCACACAGCGATACATGTGTAAAGGTGGGCAAACACACTCTCCCTTCAGTTTACATTCCCTGCTGCCTACCTTGATGCAGGCCAGTGCTGCAGTCTGGAAGTACAGTTTCCCCTCCTGCGTGTCTCACTCTAATGCAATGAGGGTTATTAGAGGAAATAGCTTCCATGGCAGTGTCATGCAGGGAGAATACCGCTGTGTCAGTCAGACCCGCCTCCTTTTGAGATGATTCACTCATAGTTGGAAATGAAATGCTAGAGAAGTTGCAAAATCTGACATTTCAACAGGCTTGACAACTCGCACACCGAAATTCAACTGCCAAATATGAGACAGATATTCACGCTATTTTAAACCCCCATTGGTTTCCTTAAATCCTGAAAATATTTCAAACCACAACTATCACTAATTAGCTACAACTTTCAATGCGAATAGCAGTTTTGACGCTGACTGGACATCTAGCTAATGAATAAGAAAAATAAGAAAGTTATAATAAGCTAAAATTAGCTGAAGGCATGAAAAGGTAGAGAATACGGAAATTGGCGTGCATTCATATTTAGAGTTCCAGAACAGCACATGCGGTGCTCTAACGTTCACTTCACACCTCACACGAGAGGTTGACACGTTCAGCGGAAAGTGCGAGGTCAAAAAGGCACGTATGAAATGTGAGGTAGCAGTCAGAACTGTTTGTACCCGCGCGACCTTGCGCCGCTCGGCACCGCGAACACCGAAGCCACAACAGATGGAGAGTCAAGGAGAGAGAGGTGGGATCCAAACGCTGCCAAGCCACATATGTGCATATCCGAAAAAGCTCCCAAGCTGCTGGTGAGTACGACTGATTTCCTCATCTCTGAGACACAACAGAAACTGTGAGAAGACGGCCGCGTCACCCACACTGTTCTCACTCCTCATCGCGAAAGAGGAAACAAATGCCGAAGGAGGCATCACGCTCTGTGACCAGATCAGGCTTCCTCTTCGGGGTCAGTTTTTTTGTTTTTTTTCAACAAAACAACCATCAGAGGAAGTGAGTATTCTTAGAAGCCGTCTAAAAATGCAGAGTGGAAGTTCAAATTTAGTCCACTTCAGATAGGAGAATGCGAGGCTCGGGCTGCATCAAAGCGTAACCCACGGCGCTGTCCAAGCCTGGGATCGGCTCGGGAGCAGACATATGGCCGAGGAACACGAGCCTCCACTACAGGCAAAGAAAAAACCAACCACTGAGCAGCTGGTGAAGCGTGACGGCCTTTTGGAAGATGAATCGACAGCCTTTAAGCCGAGCTCATGGAGATGCCGACCGAGGATAGATATCATAGTTGGAGAGATACTTTAACCAAAGACTGCCTCGGCATCAACTCTCATTGTTTCAGCGGTGCGTCACGATCCTCCATGGCACCAACACCGGCTCACGTTCAGCCTCACTGCGGAAGAGTCTGACATTTCACTTCAAAATAAATCAGTGAAGTGCACTCGCCCCCCCTTTGACAAGTGGGAATAAGCGAGGCTGCAGCGAGTTAAATTTGGTTGATATCAATAATGAGCAGAGCGCCGCCCCCTCCCGGGATCAAACGTCCACTTAATTTGCCGGGTTACTGTAGAGAAACATTCAGGGCCAACGTGAATATGTCCTCAGAGTGTCTGTGGACCGCAGCTGCTCGGAGAACAAAAAACATCATCAAAACAAGAACATTGGCTAATTTCTTGAATAATGGAAAGTACACCGTCTTCCATGACGGGCGCTGCCTGCTGACAACAATTAACGCGAGCTTCTCATTTTGACATTCGCATCGCAGCTTGTGAATTTAGGTCAGGAGCGATTCAAGTAGATCAATCCTGATAAAAACTTTGCGAACTTTGCGAAGTCACGTTTTTTTTGTCAACATTAAATCGGTAATAGCAAGCAAATTATAGTTATTATCAGAATCAGAGGCTAAAAAAACATTTTTTGTTTGCAGTGCCAATTTTTCCATGGTCATAGGCTACTGGACGTGCATTTTCTTTGACAGTTGCGATTTTGAATGCGGCCGAGCTTGTGTGGCTTCAACAACCCCTCAATGAATCGGCCAGAAAAGACACACATCACCTAAAAATGAGCAACTTGAGCCGAGATGTGAGGTGGCTCAGGACAAAAATATTTGCAGCCGACAAAACAACTGCACCATCATTGTGATTGGATTGTATATTTATCCGTGCACAAGATGGTTCGAAGGCTTCAGCATCACAACGGGTGCAGCTTTAGTGCTTACAAAACCCCTATTTCCGTCACATTCCTGGTGAATGCGATGACTCACTATTGTTTTATTTCAGTTGGCTCCTTTTAATAGAATGTGAAATCTTAAGACGCTTTATCGCTCCTACTGTAAATCCACACATTTAGGCCACTGCAGCGGTGACTCATGTGAAAGCATCGGATGATTAACGGCAGCAAATCCTCCTGTGAACTGTTCTAACAGAGATTCGGAGGGAGAAGGAGACACACCGCCGATGCGATGGAGCGAAGGTAAGATGAGTCAAGATTTAACGACAGCGAAACAGAAATGTCAGTCCGGGGGAAAAACAAGCGAGGAACGGGGGAGGGCTGCGGTGCCGGTGCCCCCCTCGGCCCGCCGTCGTACCTGCATTCCGTTCATGCATCATCCTGCGAGCGCAATGTCTCCCCCGGACCCCTGGGAGATTAATTAGCCGCCTCAGCTCGCGGAGGAGCTGCTGAGATCGGCGCCCAAACTAAACGCGGAAGATAAATTACCTCAAGCGAAAGCTCAAAGTTCAGCTATTTTACCTCGAACAAAACACCGAGGACTTTGGAGGTCCGAAACTACGTCAGAAGGAAGGGGGGGGGAGGGGGCGGCGGCGGCGGACCAGTCAATGCATTGTACTGCTCTGTATGGATGCGGCTATTTTGGGAAAGCTCGTTTTTGTTTACTTCCAGCTGAATTTGAACAACGGGAACAAACTGATACAGATGAAGCACAACTCTGCATCATAATCGAAATATATAGGGACCGTATAGAACCGTATGCATCCCTAATAAACAGTTGCCTAGCGATTTGAGTGAGGTTTCATTAAGTGTGTCAATGGTTAATCATGTTACGTAAACTATGCCTTTTCGAGATGCAGAAGCAGGTCAGTGATTTGACAGGTTGCTGACAGGTTACTTTTATAGCGGTATTATACAACCACCGCATCTTCTCAAACCAGCTACTTTTTTCAGCTGAGGAGGTGTTTCGCATTCCTCTGCAAACGACCTCGGGCACCGCGTTCTTCCGTCCCCTAATTCAGCTCAACCTATTCAGAATTTTGAGGCAGTTTCTACAAACCTTTTTTGACATGAAGCTGTATGAGATCCTCACCAACAGTGTCGTTCATCGGCTGACTTTTCCTCCACTGCGTCCCCTGAGCAGAGTTCCGGCCCGGTTTCGGTGTTGCAGAAAGTAGTTCCTTCTAGTTTCTGGGATCACATGGAGAAAGAGTTTTGCTCCAAAAAGCGATATGCGTTCGAAAGAGTAATTGGAGCAAAACGCTTTATCCGTGTGACCCCAGCAACTAGACGGAACTACTTTCTGCAACACCGAAACTGGGCTGGAACTCTGCTCAGGGGACGCAGTGGAGGAAAAGTCACTGCTGAAGAACGACACTAATGGTGAGGATCTCATACAGCTTCATGTCAAAAAAAATCCGAACTATCCCTTTAAATTCCCTCAAAGTCCTTCGCTACTCTGTGCATATGTGGGCCACAAAGACTGGCCGGTTGAAGAAGCACGCAAGAAGCATGAGGCAAAATCCTGGTTTCTTTCAGGGTCAAGTCGGGGAAAAAAAAAGTGGGACATAAGATAAATTATGCTAAAAATAATCAAAGCGGCACCTTCCCAGGGGGAACAGCAAATTAGATGTTACTGACAATGTATTCTGCAGCATTCTCACAATCCCCCCCCCACCGCTTCCATCTTTTTGGTCTTTCAGTGTCACCGCTGGAAGCCTTGTCTGTTTCTTTCTATTCAGACCCAATTTCCTGTGTTCTCCATTATATTCACCTCCTCAGCCTTAATAGTAGGAGGCCGGTGTAAATCTCGCTGCTGATTATGTATCTGGGAAGCCGTCGGGACTCGTAGACGGGAGCCATTACTGGGTAAAAATACTGAGGGACAATCGGGTAGAATGTTGATAGCTGAGGGGAAAAAAATAATGGAAAAATTGTTTAATGAGTCGGTTTTGATGTAGAAATGCTTGTTGAACTCATCTGGCTATCTATAATTCTATACAAGTTGTAGCTATATATATTTCTCATGCATTTTTAGGCCCAGCTCTTATAACAGAGATTTAATAACATGGGAAAAAAGCATGGAGCAGCTATTGACTGCACTTTTTATGTGGTCTGAATGCTTAAAAAAAAAAGGATTGGAGCTTAGTTTGCATGTGCAAAATCCTCCTGCAAGCACACATTGGAGGTCCAAAGACGGCTGGATCACATATAACCAGCCGCCAATGCAGAAAAAGAGGACATAACAGATAACTACACTCTCATTGGAGGCGCTGTGAGGTGCATGCGTCATGTTTTTGAAAGACGGAGCAAAACAATGTTTTTACCTCGGCACCTTTAAGCCCCTGCAGCCAATAATGATTCACCGTGCAACTTCAATTAAAACGTGAGCAGCAGGTCAATATTGTGAAGTGCTGACAACACCTTCATCAGCACGGACCCCCTGCTGAAGACACGGAGAACAGTAAATGCACCGGAATTAGTGGCAGATTCCTCTCAGATCCCAATCACCGAGGACAGTGCGTGATGAGAAGCACTGAATAACGTGCTTTTTGAATCTTAAGGGAGCTTTCTGAGATCTGAGCATCACTGTTTGGTTGCAGCAGAGTCGGCGCTTGTTGCAGCAATTTGTCCGAGCCGGACGGAGAATAGAAATGAACAATGGAAAGACAAACTAATGCCGCAGCAACTAGAGCACTGCTGAGTGGTGGATGGGATAACTGAATCCAACTGTGCTCAGTGTGTGTGTCCCTGAAACACGCACCTGCATGAGGTAAACATCATTCTCTGGCATTATTTATTAGGCAATTATTGAACTGTTTACCTGATCCTCTTTGAAACTTTGGTTTCTCTTAAAAACATTGGGCTTCCTTGATCACAGGCTGCCCTTCATCTTGTTTTTTATATACAGTTAATCTTATTTCTATATTTCTAGTTAGTTCTGCTGTTATGGTTATATGTATATTCTAGGTAGGGTAATAAATCAAAATATTTTAGATTATATTGTTTGATTTTGCTCTAATTTTACTCCTATTTTCATTCAATAAAGCTTTACCATTCTACCATTTTGCTCTACTAAGGTGATGTTTATTAAATTTTTCTTCCTTCACTGCCTATTGGGAGTTTGACATGAGAACAGAAGAATTCCCCCTCAGGGATCAATAAACTAAATCTGATTCTGATTCTCGGTGTATGAACGGCACGCAGACTCGCTTGCGAAATCACAAGTCGGTGTTATAATCCTCATTGTCACGAAGATTAGAAAGTTCAGGGCTTATTGAATCAGCGAGAGGCACTGATTTATTCTAATGGTCGGTTTTCTTGATTTGCGGCGCTGCCGAAGTGTGCGAGGTGACGCCCCGCGGTGTTTGTCCATCCCGTTTGTGTGACTTAGCCTGAAAGATCAAGAACACCTCTCCGTATAAACCTGCGCCCATCAGCGGCGCCGCGAACTACAGCCTCCAAAATGACCATTAGAATAAATCAGCGCTGCTCTCAAATAGGCGCAGGAGGGGGATTCATCAGAGGAGTGGCCGTGCTGCGCTGCCCCCTCGCACTCCGTTTGAAGACGTGTTTACCTTTCTCTCATTGCGGATTTCTTTGTGCAAAGAAGGTTTTTGACTTCTCTGCGCTCGATCGCACGTGTGTGAGCAAAAACATCGCACAGGCACTACTCACGGCGGCCACCCGGGAGCACATCCTTTCCATCTGACTAACCTGTATTTGTGCAAGCCGGAGTCAAGGGTCTGATCTTCCAGCTCACACACACACACACACACTCTTGAAATCACCCCTCGTGTGAGCAACGAGCCTTTCAGCGTAGCACAACAACAAAGTAGGGCAGAAGGCGACTCGCCGGTGTTTGTGCCAGCGCGGAACCAAAACTCAAATATTGAAGACTTATGCACGCTCTCACAAACTCCATTTGATGCACTTAGAGGCGGCGAGTGAAATATTGATAGGGCTCATTTTGTGCTGCGTCCGCACGAGGGAACGAGCGTACGAGTGTGCGTGCAGCTCTGCGGCCGTGACTGTGTGAAACGGCTCTTAGGAGGAAAAAAAATCGGAGAGAAAAATGTCGACTGCTTTTGCAGCCGCTCCCTAAAGGTAAACAGCGGAGCAGTGATCTCATTCGGCAGCACAGGCGTCATTTAAAACAAAAAAAAAGGCTCGTACCGTGTCCTTTTGTGTCGTCTGTCTTTGGGTCTTATGTACTTGCACCTGAATTGCCCTTCGGGGACAATAAAGATTTATAAGCAAACAAAACTTGCTAACAAAAGGAAACCGCTGACCACAGCCGGGATTGTTGAGATTTATGATTAATATAAAAACAATGGGATGAGGCAGTCATGTGCCGGCGAACTCACTCGCCCTGGAGGCAGAACAGGGGCGGCGGGGGCACGTGAGCCGCCCACCTGACCACTGCCCCCCCTCCTCCCCTCCCTCTTTCAACACCTGCACCATCCGCCCATCCATCCACCTTCCCTCGCTATCTGGCCGGATCTATGGCGCAATCGAGCAGTTAAAAGCTGCAAAAAAAAGGAATTAGCAGCCGCTGAATGAGTTCTGAGGGAAAGTGGACCGATCGAGTGACCTTCGCGTGAACAGAGCGGACCCCAATCTGCAGCCCCCAGACATCAGCGCCATCAGCCGCCCCCGCTGTGCTGTTTTTCCCATTGTCTGTCCGCCTGCTATAATGCGGCCCGACAATCCACACAGGGTTATTGAACGCGCTTTGAAAAGAATGAAAGATACAGTGGAAAGCGCACGAGGAACGACCCGAAATGAAATTCTGACCGGCATTCAAGCTTGTGTTGTGTTTGAAAACCCCGTCACGCACTCACGCTCTCACACACACAGCGCCCGAACTCAAGTCCCAACACAGATGAAACAACACAAAGAAATCGCAGCGGAAATCATCGCTGATGATTCTTTCTGCTCCCTTTCATTCCGATTTGGAAACGTTTGTGTCGATATCGTAGATCGAACTGTTTTTCAACCAATGAATGAAATAAAAAAAACAAAAAAACAAAATAATCAGTGTTATTTGTGTTGCAATAAGAGAGTGGGAAAAAAGCCCAAAAATGAAAGGAAAGAAAGAAAGGAACAAAGGTAAGATTTAAA
>CAESWR010000084.1:333292-345577 GCA_903171835.1 Mullus surmuletus | reverse complement strand
GGGGGGGGGTGATGGAGGAGAAAAGTGGAGGATAGATGAGGAAAGATGGCGAAAGAGTGGCGGATGAGAAGGCGTGGGGGTGAAGAGGAGAGAAGGACAGAGTTCAGGTACAGGAGTTCATGACTTACAGTATAATCAGGGTTTAAAGCGCGTCCACACAACATTACTTTACCCTTCGATTTGTTTCGAGCATTTAAAGGTCAAAGTTGATGTGTGAAATGGAATGAAATTGACTTTAGTTCAACTTTTTTGGAAGTTTAAAAGTTCCTAGCGGCAACCAGCAACAGCTCAAATCAAGCATTTTCTTCTTCCTTCTGACTGAAATTTGACAAATTGTTCAATACGATTTCAGTTTTCAGGGAATAAATGGAAAATAAATTGATGTGTGGTGTCTTTTCGGCAGCTGTTTCCACGATATGATATCAGATTTCCCCAAAAATGTCACAATAACAAAATAAACACGATACCAACAAATATGTGAATAATTATGGTGCAATCGAGGAAATTGATTTTTGACTTTATTCATGATTTTTTTCTATTTTGGCGGATTAATAATAAGTCTAAGGTGGTTCAAAACAATATGCAATCAGTAACTGTAGAACTGCACACACAGAGGCACCAAAAGCATGAATGCTTTTATGTTTGAATACTTTTAATAAAAAGACGGAACTTGCTATAAATTGATGATTTGTGAAAAATATATAAAGTGATTCAAAATTAAATACCTCAACATATTTTAAATCAAATAAAGTGAAGCTGTTGTGAGTACAGGCTGTAAAGTAAAGTAGAGCCTATTCTACATTCATCGTCCCTTCCCGTCTCCCGTGTCCACCTGCAGATGGACGGTATCTCCTGCAGTGGTGATCACACTTCAGCGCCGCTAAATCACAGACTTCATTAGCATGATTGGTCCTGTTTGAAAGGAAGTCGGCCAGCGTCCAAATGAGAGATCTTTAGTCTGGTGAAATTATCTCAAGGAGACGAATCACTTTGTGTGTCACAGGCTCTGCATTCCTAATGGGAGGACTTACTGTACATGGAGGGGGGGGGGGGCTGAGCGCATAAACTCACACACGTAACCATCTTATGGAGACGGCTCATGCGGAGACACGGGCGATGAAGCGGGGGAAGAATGGACGCATTGTGACGACTGATTTCATCAATTACATCAATTAGGCTCCGAAAAATCAGCTCTTTTATACGTTAAACGGGAACATTTTACTCCACTATTATGAACCTATTGTGGAAAATGTATTTGATTTTTCCACCTTAAACAACCTTCCTGTTCAAATCTGCCTGGCAATCACAACCTGGTTTGAATATAAACTTAAAATAAAAGCTAAACAACCAGGGATGGGCCCCTGCGCCCCCCGCCCCCCCGCCCCACACACACCCAATATAAAGCCTTTTTGTTTATGCCACCTTCAGTGCCAGCAGGTTCTGTTACAGATCAGTCTGCACTTTCATACATAAATACTGAATGCTCCCGGCGCTTTGAAGCAGACTCGACCCTTTTGACTCCTGGCGGCGCCACACGCTGATGTGGTGCAGGACACACACGCACACACACACACACATTAACTGTCAGGCTTTGAATGTAGCCGCTGTCGGTGCATCCAGCAGCACAGTGGGTGTACGGGATGTTCAGCAGCTGTCAACGGTGGCTTTCTGAGGTCAAAATGGCACAAAAACATAAATTTGGGATATTCTACATCATCTGCTACTGATTAATAGCATGAATGTTCCTAATTGGTGACATAAAAGAGCCTCGATACCACTATCGGTAGCACGGAAACCATAAATAAACTCAAATGTATGTTGAAATGGCATAAAAATACTATATTGATTTCTGCTCATAATTAATGCGCCCACATCATAATTCTCCCTCGATTTCTTTCTACTGATAAAAATGGACAAACTCCTGCCACGTTCTGCTGCCGTATCTCTGACCGGGCGGTGCCGGTTACTGTATCTTTGCACCGAATGGGTGTTGGCGCTGGGTTCTGCTCTCCACACACGCTGGATGTGCCTGCTTTGGAAAACTGGGACTCCCCGAGGATTTCAGATTCTCGACCTCAGCCCAAAAGAACATAGTGTTCCTCATCATGCAGATTGCGCACCATGCATTTTCATCTAGGCCAAGATGTTCCCAAGGCAAAGCAAAAAAAACCTTTTTTTTTTTTTTGTCTTGCGAAATGATTTTGTTACTCTTTGCATGAGGTCTTTAAATTGGGTCATTTACATACTGTGATGTAACAATGGCTCCGTGGAAGAAGGTGAGTCATGCCAACTAGCGGTCGGTGGATTATCATAAACCATTAAAGAGATCGATAATCATCTACTGCGGGAGACTATTAATAATGATTTATGAAACAGTTGTTTTTCCCTTCAGGTTATTGACATGTGACCACAATATTTAGATGTCCTGACCAAAAAACTGACGCAGATGCACTCCGTCCTTTCCTGCTCTCACTGTTCTTCTTGTTTGCCTTTCGTTTACAGGGCCGCTACTTCCTTAACAGGTGAGGCAGGAAAAAAAAAAAAACAAGGTCTCCATGGAAACCACCTATTCCCACCGCAGCTACAGCATTCGCATGCGTGCGCGCGCTCTTGTAAAACGCGGCTACAAAGTTTTTCATGACAAATGTGAAGTCTGGACTAGTATAAGCAGGTGTGGAGAGAAGTGGCTGGTTTGTGTGTGTAAGTGTGTGTGTGTGTGCGTGTGTGTGTGTGTGTGTGTGTTGGGGGCAGGGTGGAGGGGTTAAAGTCCACATCCCTTCCTCCCTTTCCCTAATGATCGGTCCCTGCCCTTCAAAACACCAGTCTTCACTCTCCCCTCACATGAATGAGCCGTTACCGGGGCAACAACGCTGGATGAAAAGGGACCCGGAGGAGGAGGAGAAGGAGGAGCGGAGGGGGGGGGCGTGGGATTTAAAAGTGCTGATGGAAAGCTCCTTACATCCTGGAGGCCACTGGACACAACACGGGCGCACATAGTGTGTGTACATCTGTCTGTGTGTGTGTGTGTGTGTGAGTGTGTGTGAGTGTGTGTGAGCCAGCCTGAGGACAGCAAACACATATGGGGTCTCATGATGCCTCCACGCTAAGTCAATGCGAACGGGCCCGTGTGATGTATGTATTTACACTGCGACCTCCATACATCAGAGATGAGTCATGGGTGAAGCTCGCAGCCGTTTTTTCTGTTGAATCATTTCCTTGCTTTTTCCCACCCAGATAAGCGCAGCGCAGAACAGCGCTTTTATCTCTGGTAGCGGGTTGCACCTTATCCATCACCCGCCCCCCCCCTTCGCGAGCGATCTCTGCATATTTTTCAGTATTTACGCGCTGATTTTCGAGGGTCTCATCGCGATCTGCCGCTTAGGTTCATTGTGCCGGCTGGTGAGAGTGTCGTCAGCGGTGGAGTTTACATAACAGCGTATGGAGGTAAAAGGGCTTGTTTCTTATCGCACGGCGAACAGGATGTATCTCAAGCTTATGACGTGGGGGGGAGGAGAAAAAAAAGCAAGAAGAAAAACAACAGTCGCCTTCTCTTCTCCATTTGGCTTCATATTCACTGAGATTTGAGGCGATGAAATGGTGATTAATAAAGCTTATAACCAGCTTGCCTATTATTTAGCTGGGAATCATCATGAGCCCGGCGAGCTCTCGTCTGACCCCCGAGACACTCCGCCTGCTGTCTGAAAACGCGTTTCGTGCAGCTGAAACACGTGTACTGTAATTTCCCAACAATTTAGTTAACAAAAAAGTTAAAAACAAACATGATGCACAAACAAATGAGCTGTCAGAAATAGGTGCACACAATGAGAAATATGTTCCCTGAGTTACTGAATAAGTGCTTTTAAATCAGCGGGAACACGAAACCCACAGATAAGCCAAAATGACACCACACATCAGTAAGTATCGCTGCTTGACAATGGATTTGTTTGGTGGCATTATTTAGGATACTAATAAAAAAAACCTTTTAAAACATCAGTTTATGAACATATTTAAATTACAAATTTTACTGATGTCACCACAAACAACATCCTCAAAAGAACATCCCCACATTCCTGTGTGCTTCCTTTCATGTGTCAGAGAAGCAGAATGTGCAGCGATGTGAGCAGGTTTATACTGTAGCCGTCATGAAGGAGCAGCAGTCGGTCGCACAGGCTTTTTCCATCCAGCTCACTTCCAGTCAAGTTAAAAAACAGAACACTGTGGAGCCCCAGACAGCACACGGTCAAAATAAAATTAAATCATGGTCACAATAAAGCTATAACGTGCGCACGAAATACAAATTCATGGCCTCGAAAAGCTCATAATAGAAATACTAGAGATACTATTTTGTGGCCATGTAGTAGGTATTTTGTGCACAGGAAATACTCATTAATCATTAATATTGTTCCTGGGCTGCTGGGTAAGCAAATCGAGCGCACCTTGTCTATCGA
This sequence comes from Mullus surmuletus, assembly GCA_903171835.1. Lineage (NCBI taxonomy): Eukaryota > Metazoa > Chordata > Actinopteri > Syngnathiformes > Mullidae > Mullus > Mullus surmuletus. Next base: position 341,129 of record CAESWR010000084.1, on the reverse strand, counting down.
TGCCCCTTTCCTACGTGATGTCCTTATGTTTTGTGTCTTTTACTATAATGTCCTATATATTGTTATCCCGCATTACGGTAGTTATGTAATCAGGCCTATGGTTGATACTTTGTGAGAGCGGGTGCTGACCTCTCACCCAACTTACACCTTTTTTATCCTGACCTTGTTATTTTGTTATGGGTATTGCAGAGAGGGTGCACTCAATTTGCTTACCTAGCTGTCCAGGAACAACGTTAATAATTAATTAGCATTTGGTGCACACATTATACCTACTTCGTGGCCACAAATTAGTGTTCCGTACAGACATTATATTCACTTCTCAACCACAATATAGCTATAATGTGCGCACAAATTAGTACTTTGTGGCCATTAATTACTATCACGTGCGCACAAATTAGTATTTCATGGCCACATTATAGCCGATTTTAGCTGTTATTGTGACCATGTCATGTCTGGGGCTCCGTAGAATACTGAAAATCAGGGATTTTATTTTTTTTTTAATTAGTTTCCCATCAGGTTTTCCTAAAAGTGAGCTGATGGCCGGAGCATCATCTGGAGGGAGAGTTCTGGGATTGTCAAGATTTGGATGGAGTGATGTAGGGAGGTCAGGATGAACAAGTTGCAAGTTGACACACACACACACACACACTCACACACACAAACAAAGAAAACACACAGCAGCACAGGCAAACAAAGCAACACAGTGCAGCCTCAGAACAAACCAACACACACGCCTCTTCCTCTTACTATTACTCTATCCATTAATGTGTGTGTGTGTGTGTGTGTGTGTGTACTACTACTGTATACATTCCAGCAAATCTACTTACTGCGTGTGCAATTGGAGGTGTGTTTGCATAACAGGATGAAGCCCGTAAGAGGCTGTGGCTTTTATCTTAATGTGTTTTCGCTCGGGTCCGAGGAGACACTGAGACGTACTAATGCCGGCAATCGGCGCTAACTCGGATCCCGCTGCGAATGTGATTTGATGGTGAAGACATCTTATTAGGACGGCGGAGCTTAAGCCTCAGTCTCGCCGCCGCGCTGTTCTTGAATTTGATCTTGACACACTTTTCCTATCCGTCAGTCCATCGGATGTGAAGCCGCTCTCATGCGGCCTCAGTGAAACAGTGTCGCGGTAAATTTAGCCTTCGAGCGTCAGAACAAAAGTAATTCGAGGTGCATTGACTTAAATAGAACAGGTTTAAACAAGCATGCAGTCATCCACCTATACGTTATGATGCATGCCGAGCGGTTTCGAGGATGCAGGGGTCAAAGGTCACAGTGATTAGGGACATTTGGCAGTGGCTTTAAAATGTCAAGAATTTCACATATATTTGACACTACATTTAGAGTTCTAAGGATCTTCTAACATTACAGGACATGCCTACGTTACATTGTACCGAGGTTATGAAAGAGTTTTTGATTAAATCTGTTCACAATAGCAGTATTGGTTTCTCGGTACACATCCAGATCTGCAGTGTGTTATCTTAATATTACACATCTTCTCTCTTTGCCGTTTGTTTGCATTCTCTTATTAAATAAAAGATGTGATGAGATATACTGTATATGAAGCTTTGTGGGTGTTAACCTTAAAATACATAACAAATAATAATACGGTTCATTTAATGTCAAACTGGCAAATTCATACTCACTTATTCCCCTTCTTTTTTACATCATCAACCCACACATCCCACCCTTGTTGTTTTTTTGCAAAGAGCTAAGACATTAAAACTAAGAATTCTATATTTCTGAAAGCATTGACATTCTGTGAAAGGTCTTTCATTGGATGAAGTTCATGCAATTAATGGTTTTCTCTTTTCCAATTTATTGTGCTCTCACATCATTCAATGTGATTTTTTGCTGATCTGATACAAGTATATGAGAAGGTTAGAAAATATATGCAGATGTTCGGTTCTCCGGTGTCTCTAATTCACTTTAATCAATCGTCTCCAACTACCAATAAGTGGGAAAAATGTTGTTTTGGGGATATTTTGCTCCTTTATCCTAAGAAACCTGGAATGCAGCCTCTCTATCTACTTTGTGTTTTGCTCAGCATGTTTTGTGGATCACTACGCCAGCCACAGAACTACTTTAATTTTGGTTAATGGGGTCACAGTTAGGTTATCAGCAAGGTTAAAAAGGGGTCACGTTAGGAATAGGAGGTCTTTACATACGAGTGAGTGGGCAACGGGACGGCTGGAGGTCTACACTACTGTTAGTGGGAGTGGCCATACAGGGTTACCTGAGGTCAGTCTCCGAGACACTCCTTTGGTGTAAGTCGTCCTCGTCCTCCACCAAATCCTCACGACGCTCCTTGTCTGCGTCTACCGTCCCCCCCGACCCCTTCCTGTCTGCCTGCGCCCTCCCGTCTTTAGCGGGCCTCCTCCCCTCCCCGCCCCCACCGCCACCCCCACCCCCACCCCCCACCTCCTCCTCCTCTAGCACCTCCCCTAAATGCTCATCCCCCTCCCGGGAATGGCTCCTCGATCGCAACTGGCTGAGGACGGAGACAGAAGCGACAGAGAGCGGCACATGCAAAGCAGAAAGAAAAAAACACACACAACAACACAAAGCATGAACAACTTCAACGACTGCAGAGAAAAAGGGACGAAAAAACAGAGAAGAAATGTGCAGCCCGAACAGAAATGCAACTGCGAAAGCAACATGCAAAATGAGTTTAAAAACTAGTTTTGAATATTTGAAAACAAAGACGCCATGTATTTTATGTTTCGGTGTGTGTTGCCAGTTGTGGAGCACCTCCCTCAGCCTGAATGAGCAGAGTTCAACCATTTGGTTCCAGATTTCTTTTTCTAGAGCAGAGCCAAACCTGAACTCATCGGGGTGAGAAAATGACACGGAACTCTAGTAGGCGGTGCATTTTCCTCTGTGGTTTAAACCGCGTTCAGACAGTTTCAGAGCTGAAACTGTGTGAACGTGGGCGACGCACGTGGAAAGAAAGAGCTTCACGGCTGAGGTGGGGCGTTTTTCCACTGCTGACAACAGCCTTGTGAGACTGGAGCCAGGAGAAGCCTGCTCCAGGACAAGGTGGGGTGGGGTGGGGTGGGGTCTGCCTTACCGGATCTTGCGGTTTCCTTGCGGCCGCTCTGATTGGACAGACATGTAGCTCGTGCTGCTGAACCGAGAGGTACTACTGGTTTTCGACACAGCGGACACGTCGCTTACATCGCTGTCTGACGACTTGGCCGACAGGTTGTCAGAGCCCCGTGGATCTCTGCCTGAGCGCTGAGACGAGGACAAAAACACAACAAAAGGGTTAACATCGGCACGTTATTGACTACCGGCTTCATCATCTCAAAAAAACACAAATAGTCCCATAACAGTTCCTGGGGACGTTTTATGTCCAGACTACTTTTTATTTTTAAGCCATTCTTTACTGCAGAAAATTCAATGTTGCTGCTAATCATTGACAATCTGTGGCTCTACTAATAAAAAAATAATTAAATCCTCCTTGAATTGTATTTTATAGAAATTATTTGTGTTTTTATATATTTTTTCAATCAAAACACTGGAGTTATTTTAAGAATCTGGAAATCCGCCAAAATAATCAATGTTTGATATATATATTTCAGGCTGAAGTTGATTAAAAAGATTGACTCATTTGCAGTGTATTTAAAAAATATATATATAGCTATGTTACTTTTACAGCAGTTTTTAGGGAGGGGACATTTTTCATCCTGAGGGACGACTGAGAAAGGGTTTTTTAAGGAACTCCTAAGGGTTAAAAAAACAACAACAATGCGTTTATTGACTTTGGCAAAGTAATAGCAATGCTTATATAATGTAAGCCCTGTTATTTTTTATTCTTTGTTAGGCTTTTTCTGCAATTCAGTGGTTATAAATTAAACATAAAAGACTGACATTTCAAAAAAAATAAAATAATAATAGCTCAAAAAGTTACATCTGGCCTTTAGTTTTGAAGAAACCCAGTACTTGCTCAGTGTACGTTCTGATGCGTGAGTGGGTTGGTGAGTGCGAATAACGTGGACTCATGATCATTAGTTAAATTCTAAGCTGAGTGGAGAAAAGAAAAAGGATGATGCCGTTACGTAAGCTGCATTAGGTGAGTCTCAGAAAGGTCACAATGTACCGCGGCGGAGCCCATAAGATTCTTCGCAGCTACTGTTTGAGAACTTTGAATCACACCTTTCCGATCATGAGGATAGAATAACAAACAGAGATGCTTAACGGACCATGTCACGGATTACATAAGCAGAGACAATTCAAAAAGGGAATGACCAGCCTACATAGAAAATTGAAAGTTGGTTTAATTATTTGCATGACGTGCCAATTAATATCAACTCTTATTTCATATTTTTTTTAAAGGGCAATTTGGTGATACGTACTCCACTAAAATGAGCTGGTATCTATAGTTACAAAACACAATTATCCCAAGAGTTAGAGCATAATAGAAAACATCTATGAATATTTGTTGTAGGTGTGACTGGAAAATCTGCGTTTGCCATGAAGAATGAGAAGGAAAGAAAATGAACTTTTGGCTGCTGTGTGCTAATAAAGTGACACTAGATATGATAATAAAGTGACACTCAATGTGCAAAAGTTTGCATTATGGTGTTGTTACTTTCAGCATGTCACGGATTACATAAGCAGAGACAATTAAAAAAGTCTAGGTAGACAATTGGAAGTTGGTTTAATCATTTGTATGAGATGCTAATTACCTGTTACTCTTATTGCATACTTTTTAAAAGGCAATTTTGTAATGCCTGCACCACTAAAATTAGATGGTATCTATAGTTACCAAAGTGCGTATACCTGATATGTAACACTTCATCTTTCTCAAGAGATAGAGCATAGGAGAAAATATTTATGAATATTTCATCTATGTGTCACTGAAAAATCTGCATTGGCAAAGAAGGACTATGGTGATGTAACTTTTGCACACGGTTGGCTTATTCAAGTGTAAGAAATGAAAATGTGTGTATCAGATTTCATATGGGGAAAAAAAGGCCTCAAAAAAAGGACTCAAATATCTGCTGTTGTGTTCGCGGGAATCTGAACTAAAGATGTCAATGATCGCAAGCGTCACAGTGTGCGAAGGACCACACATGGAAGGCGTGTAGAGGGGCTCTTTTCCCTGGAAGTGGAGCTGGGACAATAATCCTGGCACCGAACTGCCGTGAGAACATTTGCGGAGCTGCTTGTGTATATTATATCCTGTCTGTGCTGTTCCTGCCGGAATGTTTACCGTAAGAGAACCCGAGGTGAGCATCACACGCGCCTGCTTTGTGTTACACTGCATTTTAAGAGCAGACACACAGGAGTCTTATTTAATAACAGCGGGGAGTGTTGTTTTGTAAGCGGCACTTTCGCGGAGGATATCATTCACAGAGACGAGGACAGCTCGCCGTTTAATCTGCCTTTTTTTTTTTTTTTTTTTTAACCTGGCGAAGGCGCCGACTGCCATAGTTTTCATACCACTGACTTAAAAGGAAAGCTGGACAGAGGCTCTTTTTTTTTTGCACTGCTTGGCCGCGGCGTGACGGCAGGCCTCGGCCAAGCTTTCTAAACGTGCAAAATCTCTGCAGAGTGGAGATAGTAAACACCCGACATCCGCAGAATTTACAACAAGAGGACCAAAGGGTCGCTTCTCTGAAACAAGTGAAAGAAAACAGTTCCTCACTATGGGGTAGTTGCATCCTGCCATGCAATTATCATAAGGAGCTTGTTTGTGCTGAAATGATGCATTACACAGCGAGCACATCTGTGAGACGTGCATGCATATTTAAGGGGATTAAGAAAATACTTAAATGCTTATAATCTTGCAAGTTTGGGTTCCTAATGTTTCATCTCGCCAAAATAAAAGAGGGACCTCAAGTTCCGCGGCACATTTTAGCTACTAGAAATAATCACAAAACATCCAAACATCATAAATTCAACATTTCTGCAGTGGGCTAATGTCTTACCAACATCAATAACCCACCGTGGCCAGACTTTGTGGGCCTTAAGGGAACCCAGAGGCCTAAATCACAACTTTATGATGGTGTAAAACAATTTGTTATGATAAAATATCAGGCACAGTCGTGTTGTTTAATCTGGCCTGGATCATTTTTTATTTCTACTCCACTGACTGAACTTACAATAAATGATATCCCCTAATGCACACATTTGCTCAATTCTAAGTTTTATAAAGCCAATGAGGCATGTTGCTGCCGCCCCCCCCCCCCAGTGGCTGCATGGCTTTACACCAGCTTGTATGCTTGACCTTTACCCTGCATGGAACAGGTGAACTGATCTCTGTGTTTTGCGACCTTTCAACAACATGGAGTGTTTTCCTGTTTGCGCGGCTCAAGTACGGCTGCACGTATCTTGAGCAAACATGGGTTCACATGTGCAGCATGTTTGTCACATATGTGTGTGTGTACGCGCATGACTGCTCGCATGAGCCATATGGCCGGTGCAGCCATGCAGACTGTAGTGTCACAGATTTTGTTTTTTCTCCTTCCTGTGAATCACACACACACCACACACACACATCTCATGTTTTTTTGTTTTTTACCTTGTGGTAGTCCTGCTCCAGCCGGGAGTCAGAACCAGCTCCCTGCTTGTACTTGTTCATCTTCATCTTCATCTGCCGGGTCCTCTCCTCCATGTCCATACCTGAGCACAGAGAGGGCAGACTGTCAGACGGCAGGACCGAGGCTGTGCGGAGGCGTGGGAGGAGGGGTGGGGGGCCCGATGGAGGAGGTGGGGGCAGGGTAGGGGAGGGGGGGGGGGGGTTGAGGGGGGCGTACTGTTATGGTGAGAGACAAGCTTCTGCCGAGCTATGAGCCATGAACTATGACAAGGACAGATCTAATGGGCGAAAGCTGAATGGTCGGCTGTATTAACAAGGGAACACAGAGAAAGAAAGAAAAACATATAAGCTGGCTGTAAAAATAAGCCAATTTAATTGTTCTGTCACAATCCAAGTGCTATTTATCTTTACAGGAAATAAAAAAGCTTTAAAATCAAAGGCTTGCTGCTAGACTTTGACAATTTGCCGACACGCCAATTAGGCATCGGTGAAAAAAGCCTCATGGCTAAACTGGACTAAAACACACACTACCTCCATCACTCGGTTGCATCTACGAATGGACCGACGCATCAATCCCATCTCCAATTGAGAGTCTTTTCCTCATTTCATTTCAACATCATCCCGGTTGCCAAAGTAATCTCCTCTTATACTCAATTTGAGCGCTATGTTGCTTCATATTGCTGCGAGTGCAGTATGCGCTTGACAAACATAACCCCGAAATCAATACACAAAGCTTAGCCGTGTTCTCGTGGAGAGATTAATGCCTTTGCATAAGAGCTTAAACAAACCAAAAAAAAACCTCACAACAACTTTTTTGCCAAAAGCAATATCTCGATTGCCACCGAATGTCGCTTTACCTGCCGCCCCCCCCCCCCAACTTTACCCCAACCTGCTCTCTGTCTCTACTTTTGTGTGGAGTGATGGCGATGACAAAAAGCCACGGTGAACACACAGCTTGCCATGCCCACATACAGCGCGCACACATACAGCGCGCACACAGCTTCGCACGTGCACAAAAAAATAAAGAAAGAAGCGAACCCAAGCTGAGAGCAAAGTAATGACTGCAAACAAGGCGAGGCAAAGTGAGACTTCCTCGTTTTAAAGTGAGATCATTCTCGACGCTGTTGATTAATTGTTCGTTGTTACTATGGCGCTGAGGTAACCTCTGGCAGCCTACACACTTCCAATTTTCTCTTTGCAAAGGTTGTTTGTTGTGTTGAATAAATAAAGTTACTGTGATGTTCAAATGATTTTAGTAATAGTGACACCTTTCTGGGAGAAGTT
>CAESWR010000084.1:275306-288355 GCA_903171835.1 Mullus surmuletus | reverse complement strand
GCTTGTTATTTTTCCAAAATCTTCTCTCCACACACACAGCACAAAAAAAAAATGAAATAAAATGGAAAATGTTCCGTTTTATTTCCGTTGCCGATGTGCCTTCTGCAGCAGCAGCAAACGTGGTCCTGCAGAGGCGGCGGCGGCGGCGGCGGCGCTCCTCTGACTGGCTGTGTGACACCAGCAGCTCTGTCTGCTCCGCCGCCGCTGGAGAAACATGTTAAATAAGAAAGCCAAAAGCAATCAAGGTGAAAATGCAACGCTGCCCCCGCGGGGATTGTGCCACCTCTACTTTTGCGGATAATGGAGAGAAGTCAAATGAGAACAAATGTGTGGCACCGTGTTGCAGAGCTCACCTCTTAAGAGAGAATCTGGCCCGCTAATGACAACAATACATCTTGGAACGGGTCTCTATTGAAATGAGATAACCAGAAAGAAAGCAAGAGCGGAGCAAAAACAAGCTGAATGCGCTCGTCTCGGGCCGAGAGCAATCAGACAAGAAGAGTCGAGTGGAGGAAAAACGCCTCTAATGGTCCATTTACAGATGCAGCATCACTCTCCCTTCTGAGACTGACTCAGCCGGCCGCCGCGTATCTGGGACGCCCCCCCGAGTAAAACATCCTGTAACATCCTGCAATCAAACCGGGTGAAATTCCCGCAGCATTCCCGCAGTTTCCGCCTAATATCCAAACGACAGCGTGGCATCAGCTGCTTTTGTTTTCCGTGCGATTTACAATATAACCCCGCTGCTGCTGCTGCTGCAAAAAAAGAAGCTTTCCAGAGGCCTGAACGAGAGCCCAGTTTGGGGTTTAACGGCGCCGTCACGTGACCTGCTGCGACTGGCTGGAGGTCGAGCAGCAGCAGCAACCGTCCGACCCGCCAGCCGCTCAGTCCTCTGCCCAGGAGAGGATTACATTCCTTGGTTTATTACTAGCTGACATCTATCACCAATCGCAGGCCGAGCGGGAGGTCTCACCTAATCTAATTCAGCCGGAGGTCCTCATGATCCTTAAACTGAACAAATTACATGCTTTATATATTTGTTTTTTTATTTTTATATTTATCCAGGGGATGGATTTTTAGGCATCGGATCCAGCAGGAGGAGGAGGGAAAGAGGGAGTGAGAGAAAGAGATTTTTCGAGCCAGTCATTTCTGTGCATTTCAAAACGGATCAAAGATTTTTTTTTTCCTGGTTCTGCACCATGATGACGTAGCTCAGTGACCTGGTTTGATAAGTCTACTCTGTGTGTGTGTGTGTGTGTGTGTGTGTGTGTGTGTTATGACTGACTACCCGTGTGTTGTGAGTGTCTTTCTCTCTTCCCTCACTCTTCTGCCCGAACACTTCTCACATCTGTCACCGCGTTTCTCCCTCCTTCTCTTTCTGCTACCCCCCCTCCACCCGTTTTTTTTCTCGCCTTTTCCCCCCTTTCCCATGAGGTGGGCTCCGAGCTTTGCTGGGAGATTTGCGATGGCGGCGGTGACAGCTGACTGACGGGAGCGTGGAATCGTGGAGAGGGGAGGTAGGGAGGGAGGGAGGGAGGAAGGGATGGGGGGATGGGGGGGTGACGGATGGAGATGGGTTGTTGACACAGCATTTCCCAGGATGGAGGTGGGAGGGAGGGGAGATGGTAAAGGGGCTGTGGGGATGTGTTACCACCACAGAGTCAGGGTGGGGTGGGGTCAGGCATCTGAGCGCCACCTTGAGACACAAAAGGATGACATTTGTTGTTTGTTGACATAATTTCATCCATATGACTGCTTTGTTACTGAGGTCTGCCGCAAAAAAACCAACTGGACTCTGACAAATGTAACCAATATCAGCTTTTAGGAGGCATTTAGACCAGTTCTGCTCCAGCAAGTGTGAATGTGCTCATTTTTGAAGACTGAAAAACACTGTCGCTGCCGCTCCCACACCAGTCCTCGAGTACAACCTGTCCTGTGAAGATTCTGTTCTGTATTTTTCACTCCCGCACATCAGATCGACTTAAGAGTTCGCACTTGACGCTGACACTGTTCGGGTACATCTGCTTCCACCGCTGCAAAACGACGCCGACGATGTAAATGGCTCAGGGCAACAAGACTCGAGCCGGGCTGACAATTTGCAGCAGAAGCGGCGCTCCGGGGCCCTGGCAACTGCCGTGAACTTCCAGTATCCACCCAATTTGTATGGTAGTATTTGTATGTGCAGTATGTGTAGGTCACCTTTCAAGTGACACGCACAAATATAACTTTTCATTTAACAAGACATAGACTGTATATTAATACTAGTCGATTCAACTCATTTTTTTGCTGACGGCGGACCGATATCCTATGTTAATAATTAATACCTATAATAAGAATAAACACGGAACTGAACTGAATTGAATTACAAAATCTATTGATGTAAAAGTACAATGTGTCTTATTAAATGTATCTGAAAGGAATAAAACAGCAGTAAGTGGCAGCCACGCCCTCTCCTCATCCCCCTGCGCCATGGAAAGTTTTGCACGTGGCCAAAACAGGAAGTTGTGGACGGAGCATCATGGCATCATCCATCATTGCAGCTGACAGCGTCTGCAGCCCCGTGCGTGCGTGCTTGTGTGTGTGTGTTCGCTAATTGGTTCCACAGAATGCAGACTCCGTCCTCCCCGCGTGCGCTCACACCAGCCAGCGCCTTGTGTGTGTTGGTGCTATGTTTATACTCTGTACGGCTAATAGATCTTTCCGCACTGCACCCGCCTGCCTGCTAGGTCTCCTTTTTAAGAAGAGGCGCCGCTAGCATTCTATGTAGGCCAAGCCCCAACAGAATATGCCATTAAGATTAGCTACAAGTCAGGAGTGCTACGCCGCTGCCTGCTTTCCCCCACGCTACAGAGAAAGGTTAGAGGAGCAGAGCGCGTGTGCGTCTTTTATCATATTGCAAAAGCCACTGATACATAAAAAAACACCCACCACAGCTGGAATTTAATAAAACTAACACCTCCGCGGAGCAGAGAAACAGTCAGACAGTTCACTGGGGCAACTTTGGAACGGCGGAGAAATACTGTCGGTAATTATGCTTATTGACTTCAGCCTGAGCCGAACTGGGCCACAGTGTAATACGGAGGGAGTGCTGGAGGGTGGGCGGCGTGGGGGCGTCCTCCGGAGGGCCTGTGAGTAATCAACACCGCAGCCCTGGCGGGGTAATTATCGTCTATTACCGCGGATTTGAACCTACGAGCAGATACATGCGACTGGAGCTCATCTGTGACCCGGCGCTGCTGCGACGCCGCCACATGAAAGGGCAGCGCCGTTCTCACCAGCACTTCTGAGGAAACCGGGGCGACATCTGGCCGAACAAGAGGGGGCGTGGCTCTGCTCAGGGGGAAGGGGCCTCCTCTGGGCTCTGCAGATATTTTTTTTAAATTTGTTTTTGCATTGAATTGAGGTACATTTAGTGAGGGGTGTCCCAATCCAATATCAATATCAGTTATCGGTGTGATAGAAGCTAAAAACAACAAGCAACGGATTATATCGGTCTGCATCTAAAATCTCCGATATAACGCTCCGATAAAAGCAGTCCATTCCAGACTCCGCTCCAGCACTTCTATGTAGAATATTCTTGTGTTTAAGGTTAAAATGTATGTAACCCATTGGTTACTAATGAATAAGGCCATTTTTCTCATACGCTGACATTCGTTACTACAAAATAAGTCATAGAAGTATGTATGATTCGTGCTGATATCGGATCTGATTGATATCGGTATCGGCCAGTACTCACGCTTGCAATATAGGTATTGTATCGAGGTGAAAAAGTTGTATCGGGACGCCCCTACATCTGGTTGGAGCATTGATTATCGTTCACCAATGAGTTAACTGAGGGTCTGAGTCACTCAATCTCACCCCTGCCCTCACATTTACTTTTCCCACCAGGTCTCTTCCTCCCTCCTTCAAATACTTTCTCACTTCAGCAGATTAATACAATTGCACTCTGTAAAAAACAACAGCAGCAAATGGCATACATAGCTATACAGATAACAGTCAAACTGAGTCTTAAATTTGTCTGTGCAATTTCCATGGTGGGCTGTGATGGCAGCGCAAGTGCCGGTTGGACCAGTGTTTGCCTTCACAGTCTTTGATGGTGGAATGTGTGTGAGGGTCTGGTCAGAATCAGACACGTCAGGACGGAAAACATGTGTAAACAGGTTAAGCCGATTCCCGGCAGCGGCCGCGCGGGTCTCTGTGCTGTTCTGCACATTGCATGATGGGGATGATGGGACTTATGGCTTTGTGTTCACGTATATAATGATCCTAAATATGTCGCATGTGCTGGAGTGCATCACTGCAAAGCTCCTCAACGATGGCGTAAAAACTGGAATTTATTGCTCATAGTACACCGAGTGAACCTGCAATAATCATTTTCTCTGGCTTTACAATCACACTTGCATCAAATATGCGCTGAGGTTGGTGTCAATTGTCATTCAAAGTGCGAATAAAAAGGAATTCGAACCTCTAAAATCGAGCCTGGGTGCTTCCTTATTTGTTCAAAGCTGAGCAGTTCACCCACGAAGCTCTTTTCCTCTGAAAACAGCTGGCTGCTGCAGCACAAAATGACTTTACGGCGCATCAAGGGTGAATCCAAACGGCAAAGCTGCAGCTGGGCGGTTTCACTGTGAGGCCGTGTGAAGCCCCCCTCCCCAGAGCTCTACAATGAGATTATTATTATCTGTAGGTTCATCTTTACCAGCAACACCTCTGACACTGTCATCTGATACAGTGTTGTGCTCCAAAAAATATGAACATATATATATATACATATCGATTACAGCCGCTTTACTGATGATTGTATTTTCCATTAGACGGCGTAGCAGCAGCCACCTGAAACCACACCCATCGCAACGTGCTGTCACAACCTGGAGCGCACTTCACCGAGGCGGGGGTGTAGGATTACTCTTGACAACCCTTATTCTTTATGCATCACCCAGTTGATGCCGTCACACGCACAAACACGCAGGGTAGAAAAAATAAAGATGTCACACTCGTACATTGAAACGCGGTTAAACTTTCCAGCTTAGCATGAGGGATCTCCGTGGAGACCCGCCGCTCCTCTGTGTGTTGACTGCTCGGCGCTCGTCAGTCATTGTGTGTTCCCACAAAGCACTCCGTGTAGAGAACATATTGAGATTTGTCGAGCTATTCATAACCTGGCAAATTCTATTGTAACCAGATTCTGCGCTGGAAAAGAATATCTTAAGAAGCGCGCCCTCCCCGTCCTGCTCTGCCTCTCTCTGACACTCAAGTAATTGCACGTACTCTGTCTCTCTCTCTCTCACACACACACACACACTTCACATATGCTTTTCTTCTTGGTTCTGCTAAGTATGCATTTTTCATACCAATGAGCAAGCTGCATTTCAAATCAAAGGCGGTGACGCTGTCTGGCTACACAGAAAAGTGAAGAGGTAATGAAAAAAGCTGAGGGGTGAGTCAGAGGATGCTTTAATAATCCCCGCCGCCCAAAATAACATCTCCGGGGCCGAGGCAGACCGACGACCCTCCTGGGAAGGCGAGCGGCGGTCCGGGGGCCGGGGTCTGTGCTCCTCACGTCAATCCCTCCTCCTCCTCCTCCTCCTTCTCCTCCTCCTCTCCATCCATCCATCGCTTTCTTTCTCCTATTCTCTTAACTCCTCAGAGTCTATTATTGTCAACAGATAAGACTGCAGCAGCATGTCACGACGCGGCAGACAGCCAAGCCCTCCGTGCACCAAATATACGACGAGGCTAAGCAGGGTGGGCGGGGGGGTGCAGAAAATCGTGGTGGGGGGGGGGGGGGGGGGGGGGTGTTAGACAGGCTGCAGGGGAGTGTGATTCAGTCGGTGGGAAGAAGAAGAAGAAGGAGGACGACCGAGTCCGATTACCGGGTCTGTTCACAGGTGAGCAATGTTTCCTTGGTTACCGTGCGATCACTGCTGACAAATAGTGATGGGGTGAGGGGCTAAGTAGCTCTGCACGGTGGGTTCAAGGTTGGGGCTCCATCGTCCCACAACGAACCAATCAACCCATCATGTTCTGTTATAGATGCCAGTCTAATATTTCCACACAAAGGCGGCGCTGCCGGCTTCTTCTACTTCACCTTTTCTCGCTGGGGAACATTTATCTTTAAGGGCAAACGCTCTAAAAATGGAACCATAGAGCCACGTATTAATATACAGATAATATCGGGAGAGGAATTAGTCAATACAAGCAGGGCTGCGATTTTACTCCAATAAAAAGTGACACGCCTTTGTTAAGTATTCTTTCGTGAGTATATTCACGTAAACAAAATAAGAAACAACTTGCTGCTTTTAAACTACAGACACTTGTTCTTACAGTCTGAGGAAAATCATTTATCAACTGGGAGGAACATTCTGGATATAGAACCCAAATGAGAGTGAGCAAAGAAACCAGTGGTGCTGAAGAGAAAATTTGCCAAGGCAAAATAAGAAAAGCCAACAAGTATGTTTCTGTTGTGCGACTCAACAATCAAAATAACGCTGATAAAATTGCTAGTGTAACAGGCTTATTTTATGAGCGTTCACCGGGAGAGAAAACACTGAATTGCGCTGCGATTACACAACGTGGAGAAAACACGAGAAAAACATGAGGGGAGCCCACTTGACTTGCCGCATTTCCATTTAAATGTGCTTTTGTTCCACAACAGTACACACTGCGTATCGCCTCCGGTGGTTCAGCATGGGTCACGTTTACCACCACGGCAGCTATTTTTAACACATCATTAATAAATTGATGATAATAATACGACTTGAAACTGTAGTCAAAGCTCTTTGCGTATTTACGAACCTGTTCCAGTGACAGGAAGTTGTTTCTTTACTACAATGATTAAACACAGACATTTTTTTTAATAAATAATCTCCTGAAAAGTTGTCTGGGACTAGATATTAATATATTAAGATATTAATTTCAACAAACAAAATGTATAGTTCCTGTACGTCCCAGTTTTGACATCCTACTTGTGTATTTTATTAAAACATCAAGCTTGCTGGAAATATTGTGTATTTGATATGCAAAGGACAATTTTTCCAATATATTTTCCACTGTTTTTAAATTAGCAAAAACTGGTTATCTGCTTGGATATTACTTATCACCTTAATGGGAAGAAGAGATAGTTACGCCCAGGGGCGGGGAGGGAAGCCACTGCAGCCAATTTACCTCAATTCATCTCCGTGGCTGGGCCTTGGGCATCATCAAATCAAGATACGCACAACTCAACGATAGCTCGACAAACTACGCCGACATGTGCGGCAAAAGCAGCAAACTTCACAAACCGGGACACCACTTTGAAAACATCGTTATCGTTACTCACATGCGAACCTAAAGTCACACCTCAGGGAGAGTGCAGAGAAAATAAATAAAAAATCACCTGATAATGGTGTCACTCAGACTGTTAGACAGCAATTTGGGAGCACATGTGTTGTCATGCAGTTTCCAAAATTAGGAATAGACTATTTGAGAAAGTGCAGGCGAGCAGAATAGCGGGTGACACGGGTTCCACCGAAGCGCCCACACTAAGACGAGCTCATTTTATGCATCCTGTTCTGGGACTACTTAGCAAAGCATCCTGAAAAATGCCCTGTCAGTTACCATCCGAGAAAGCTGCATTTTGCAAATTAATAAACATCCGCACTCGTGCACGCACACTTCTTCTTCCCCATTCCGGTTTTTGCTCTCTCTCTCCCCAACCCACCAAAGCTTCTCTTAAGTTGAACTCAAACAGATCAGCTGCTGGAAGGCTTGCCTGGAGCCAGACAGGAAGCTGCGCGTAATGGGAAGACGGTGCCTCCTGAGCTCTTCTCTGAAACGCTCTCCTTGTCTGCGAGATGTCACACACACTCACACGCACACACCCATCAAGATCAAAGAGACATCGTGCAGCTCTCAACTGCAACAGAAAAATGTGAATAGTTACCGGAGATTCTTCTGGAAAGTTTTAGATATTTTTGTATCATTCTAATGATAACTTCATCAGAGCTAAACTGCTGCTTCACGCCTAGAGTCCAGAGACAGTTGGAGATGGAATGGATTAAACTGTCTCAACTGTCAGGTAGAGAACAATGGCCTCAGACTGTCAAAAGCAGGAATTTGTCTACCACAAAAAAATCGAAACCATGAAACACATGACAAAACTTTCTTCTCCTCTCTTCATCCAATGGGGGGAAAAAGCCACTGGCTGAGGTCCCTGTGTGCTCAGCAGAAAGACCTTTTCTCCCGAGCTCGATGGCATTGACAGGCCAATGTCTCAATCGATGAGCCCGCGTTCAGACCTTTGCAGAGCCAGCCTCAGACCAAAGGGCTGTGTGGGTTAATTGTAATTGTATAGGACAGCGTCTGTAACACACGCCCTGAGCCAGGAGGCTGAGCTGCTCCCAGACAGTTCTCCAAAAGCAGAAGCACAGATTTTTTTTTTTTTTTTTGTAGCTTAAATTGACGGATGTGTGATATTTGGAGATATGGACTGTAAATGATGTTGCCAGGTGACGGCGGCAACCGGGTTTACATTACTGATAAATCACTGCACCACACTGGAAGCTCCACACTTGAGCAAATGAGAGCAGAAGTGTGGCGATGCAATAAGCAAGCAGAGGGCTGTGAATGGCTCTCTAACAGGATCAAGACAGACATGTGAATAAATGGAGGGAGGCCCGGCCGGCTGGTGAGAAAGAGGAGGAAAAAAAAAAAAAATCTTCAAAGTCAGCTTCTTTCCTCTTTGCAGCCACCCCAGGAGATCAGATCAGCTACTATCCTAAAACCTAATGAACTAGTAAACACTGGGAATTAAATGAATATTACATGGGGTTTCATTAATGCCAGCAGACTCCAAAAATAATGAAGGCGAGGAGCGGAAACAGGAGGAGACAGTTACTGGAGCCTCGTCTTCGCTGTGTTTACTCAGCATCTGCCTGCCAGAGGAGGAGGCTTTTGATCACTCCTCGGCTGGGTTCTCCTCTCCGCCGCGTGGCAGGAGAGGCCCGGCGAGGCCCGGCGAGCACCGCCAGGGCCGGCTTCATTTGCAACACAAATGAACTGAGCTAATTGTACACGTGCCGGGAGACGGGGGAGCCGCACACGGTGCAATGTTTGCAAAATATGGAAATAATTAATCTCATTGAGCTCGTGAAATACCATCAGTGTTGCGAAAGAGGATTTGAGCGCAAGCTGGGGATGAGACGGATGATGATAGCAAAGGGATGGATAGACGCAGATGTTTAGATTAATCTTTTTCTTTTTTTTTCTTCCATTATTGTTTTATCACAGAGCTTCTTCAAGTGTATTTTTGGTAATTGAATAAATTGGAGCATGAAATAGGTTTGGATTTGGGGCAACGGCAACAGGATTACGTGTAAAGCAGTTTCTCCCATTCATAAAACAATGCGTGCAGATATTGTTCTATCCGGTCAATTGTGATTCGGGTACGTGGGGTAGAAATAGAAATGAAAAAACATAAACTGTTAATATATAATCTGAAATGGCCAAAGGAAGAGTGTCAAATGCATTCCAGGCATCACATATGAGTGTAATTTAAAATGTTTGTTTACGTGGACTCTAAGAGGCTCCGGTCTTAGCAATCCTGCCTCTTGACCTTACAGAGGTCCGACCTTCTAAGCCTCTCTAATCAATAAATCAAATGTAAAACAAGAATGATGATGCTCCAAAGTACCTTTAGGAGGTGAGAGCATTAGTTTTCAATTAGCAACTCCACTGACCATCAAGGCCGCGGGAGGACGTGCAGAACCACACGGGGTATCTACGCGCAGCAACGGCAGCCAGAAGCATGCGCGGGTTTAACCCCGCTGCAAACTGTTAAATGGTTAGTGACATTGACAAATAGCATCACACATCAAGGCATATGGTTGAAAGCAAAGCACTATCCATGCAGCGTGTGCAGTTTCTCTTCCCTCTCTTGGCTATTTAAAAACAAGATGACAACAGACATCTGTTTGGGAGCAGAAAAAAGAAGCAATTTAAGAGGAGAGCAGGGTAAAAAAAAAAAAAAAAAGAAAGACCTCCCAGGGATTGGGCTTCAAACACATGAACATACGAGTGCAGCCACATGCACTTTCACAACAAAAAAAAGCAAGGACACGTACACACGGGAGGGCTGAGTCGCTCATTTTTGCCACTCAGCAGCCCTCTTTGGAGTCCATCAGCCGGGACAGAGATGAAGAAGTTAAGGACCCGGGGCACATTTGGCCAGACTGAGATGTATTTTTTACTGGGAGGACACTCTGCCTACTGTAACTCAACTATTAATGGCATGCTAAGGTTGAGGGTCACACACACACACACACACACACACACAAATGAGTGCGCACACGTGCCTATTCAGCCTTTGAGAGAATCAGTCTCGCTCGGTGAGCATGAAAAGGAGCCCAGATGTCGGGGCTCGGCGCCGGGCCGGGGCCGAAAAAGTGTTCCGTCTCTCCTTTGTTGGGCCGTTGACCCTCTCTGTACTGTCCTCGTCCTGTTTCAAAGCTATACATAACTCGCTCGGGTGACATCACGTGGACCTCCGGCTGTGGGACGAATGCCGTTGGTAACCTGTAACCAAACTTGGCAGAGGTAATCCCTGCCCCCCCCAAACCCCCTTCCTTCTATGGGCAACGGCATCAGCAGCCGTGGCAGCGAGCCTAGGGCCGGGGACATTAGCCTGATGCTTATCTAGCTATGCAGCCCACCGCTAGCTACTCGCCCCCCCCCCCTCTCTCTCATTCTCTCTCTGGTTCTTTCGTCCTCTCTGTCTGATTCTGAGATATGATTTGGTGAGAGCAGAGAGGAGCTGAGAGGAGTCGAGCATATCGATTCGGCCTCTCGCGCCGTCTCCCTCGCACTATTCATCCACTTTTCCTCCGCGCCGCTATCACTCCAACTCTCTCCACTTTATCTCTCTCTCTCTCTCTGTATCTTCTCTTTCTCCCTCTCTCTCTCCGGCGTGCAATCATAATAACCCCTCTCTTAGACGCCCAGGCAATAAACCGGGGGCCTCCCTTCTTCCTGCGCACATCTCCCCCGGCGAGGACAAAACCAATAAAAGGCCGGCTTAATTACAGCTGCTGAGTGCCGCCCACACCCGGGTACAACACCACGGGGCTGAGGGTGGGCCGAGGATGGGCCGCTGGATGTTGGAGGGGTGCAACAAGAGTGGAAGTCTGACTCACGACACCTCCACCCTCTAGACTCGTCTTTATTGTACTCGTAGTTGAAGAAGGAGGTGAACCGGGGGCGGGTTTATGAAACCGTCGGGGGGCCAAACTCCCGCTGAGAAGCTTTTTTAAAATCATTTTGTACCTGCGTGGTTATTCCGGTGAAGCCGCGCCGGATGTAGTTAGGAGTAAAGGCACAGCACGGGTAAATGTGATGCAAAGTGCAGTGCAGGCAATGATAGACCAAGGTGGATCAACCCCCCTAAATCCACACGAGCGTCGGTGAGGAGCCCAGGGAGGTGACGGCTGTGAAGCCATGTCCTTGTCTCCTGCTGTTTCTAGGTCTGTCGTCTGCCTCCACCTCCTCTTACCCCCCCCCCCCTCTCAGTTCCGTCACGGCGATGTGAATCTGGGGCTCCGGAGAGGGGGGGTGGGGGGGGTTCAGAGTCCCACAAGCTTTAGCTGGCTGCGTCTGCCTGGTTCTACAGCTCTGTCACCATGGTGACGGATGCCTGGGTGTTCCTGGTTCGTTCTGTCTTGCTCTGTCTGTTTTCTCTCATCGTTTTTTTTTTTTTTGTCTCTGTGCTGAGCTCCTCTCACCTCACATCTGCAGCGCTTGTTATCTGTAAGAGGCTGAGAGAGCTGAGAACGTGTGTCTGGCTCGCTACACGCATGACCGGACAGATTTATAAAGCAGAGGCGATCAGTGAAGTGACTTGCACCCTTAAAATTCTGGATAATCACACCCAGATGCCATGAGGAAGCATATTTGATGCTGTCGTGATACAGCATACGCATGACGGTTGGCTTTGTCTGAAGCAGACTCATGCAGAATCAAATACATGTTCGAATGCCGTTGAGTCCTAAAATGCCTTCTCATAAGTGCAGCATCAGCTGTAGCTGCAGGAGAAGTTAGTGCGGCTCTTTAATAATCGGGATAGCCACTTAAATCACTGATGTATTGCCAAGAAGAAGACATATCACTATTCCGGTCTTCTGCCTAGACCTCAAACTGAAGAAGTTATGTAAACCTGCTCGGGCAGCCAGCAATATATGGATAACCACTGCATCATAAACAGCCATTGCATAACTTCCCTCCTCGGTGCTGGTGCAGACCGTTACAGGTGTGACTTAACTTGTGATCCCAACCAAACACACACCTCCTCTTTAAAACCCCCATCCACTCAAAAACCGGCTTCATGCTCCATGTTACTTGGATCGGATGCGCAGAGTGTGACACCATATGATATTCTCCGACACCCTGGGTAGCTTCCATTCATACACACTTCCGATGTGAAAGCTTGGAAGTCTCCAGTAAACATTTACTGAGGGTGGGCTTCTCAGCCAAGTAGGACACGTCTCATGTCCGGTGGCAAACTGTGAAAATGAATAGCCATGCCTCCACATTCCAAGGCAAGATTTTTCAATAAGAAAGAGAAGATGTGGGCTCTAAACACACGAGTCAAATGTCTTTAAACACACCCAGATGTGGTGAGGATTGCAAAACTTCAAGTTATGTATCTTAGCATTAGCTTCTTTGCAACATATCTGCAGCAACTGTGTATGATACGCTGTCACGATGGCAAATTCATCATGACATATTCTTCAATACAGAATTAAATTACATAAAAGGAATACATCTGCTGAGTAAGATTTGGTTGTCTTTGCATTGTTCTGTTAGCAGGATCCTCCCTCGCTAATGTCAGGATTAACGGTGAGAAGGGACGCATCATCATTTTCAAACCTTACAACTCATCGCTATGGCAACACCACCTTAGAGGACAAGCGCCAAGATGCAGAAGGGTCGTGGGTGAAGGGAGAAAGCCAGGGGGTTTCCACCTCAGAGGAACATTAAGTGTGGAAGTGACAGTGGTAGTGGAGGGGGGGGAGGGGGGG
>CAESWR010000084.1:237555-251672 GCA_903171835.1 Mullus surmuletus | reverse complement strand
CAGATTTTTATTTTATTTTTTTTTTACATTTGCTTTCTGATGGTTCTTATGTTGTGTATTTTCTGGGTTAGTGTTGGGAGTCGCTCTGACCATGACTGGTGCTACACTGCTCTCTAGTGGACGCATGTGCTGCATAAACTTCTAAGAAATGCTTCCTTTTTTGTGTCGGAATGTGGTTTTGCATCGTTTTGAGTCAATGTCTGCATTGGCGCCTTTCGGATTTCCATCAAAGGTTATAGGAGGGAAACAGCCTGACAGTTGGTGATGTTCGGGAGCCACAGATCAGAGCACTCTCGAGTACTGTTGAGTGGAAGGGTGAGATTACATTGGAGAAAAAAAAAAAAGCAAAATGTGCTCATAATCAATCAATTAATCAACTGCTGGTCAGACAATATTTTAATGGAGCCACTTTCTAATTCAATCGGCTAAACATTTCCTGGTACTTGCAGATTAAGAACGAGATAGCGATCTGTCGCATTCAGCTCTCTGAGTTTAAGTTTTATTGGATTATCAAGAAATCATCAGCAGGCAAAACATTAATGACAATCATCATCGGCAGCATTCGGTTCAGGCAACAGTCAATTCAGCATTTGCTTACTCTTCATTACATAACGCTGCACTTCCAACAATGAAACTGAGATAATCTAATCATTTTTTGAATCTATAATATT
Source organism: Mullus surmuletus (assembly GCA_903171835.1). Classification (NCBI taxonomy): domain Eukaryota; kingdom Metazoa; phylum Chordata; class Actinopteri; order Syngnathiformes; family Mullidae; genus Mullus; species Mullus surmuletus. Next base: position 251,001 of record CAESWR010000084.1, on the reverse strand, counting down.
TGCCCAGTGAGCAGCAGTAATGACAGTGTTCATACAAAGACTGTCATTAGGTTCTAAATGAATGTTACTCCTTCAAAAATACCTGAATTCAACATAAAATGTGTGGTTGATCCCACAAAGTAAGCACTGAAAAATACAACAGTACCTTCACAGACAATTAAATGTAACCTGCTCCTTTTAAGATACTGAGGTATCCTACTCAGGAACTGCAACATTTCAAATGCCAAAAAAACAACGCCCGTTAATGTAAACAAGTCAGTAAATCTACTCTCGGGGATTTCCTTTAACTAAAAACGGAGTGAGACCCCTGGGAGCGGCGGGTTGATGCAGCACCTTTTCGCCGAGGCAGTGAGACAATTACACCGCGAGCTGTCACGAGGACGTGAACATTTTAGAAAGATCCAGGAGACTTAATTAATCTAAGCCCTCTGAAGATATCTCCAGCAGTAAGAATAAGAGAGAAAAGGAGAGGGAAAGAAGACTTAGAGTGCGCCTCCCCCGCCCCCCCCCCTGCACAGAGCAATCTCTCTCCCTCTCCCCCTCCCCTCTTTCACCCGTGAAGTGCGGCTCCTGAGCCACAGTCGTGTGCAGAGAAATACACCGATGTGACAGCTGTACACCGAGCCCTGAATCATCACATTCTCACACACCCACAACAAGGTTGGCAACATGTCACATGCGCCGCAGCAGGTCCGGCGATGGCTAATGTGTATCTAACAACTCCTGATGCACGGCAGAAAACACAGGCCCGCCCACTCGGAGCCGGCGAGCACCGACCCGGCACACTTTGTCAATATCAGTCTAGTCAAAACATTGGGATGAGAATCGTCGAGTATCTGCTACGTGCCGAGCGAACACCAGCTTCTTTATGTGTCATCCTCTGCGACAGTGTGACTCACTAATGTGCTTTTAATGGTTTCGGAATCTCAGATTGGTTCCTTGCTAGTTTATTGTTTGTAGACAATAAGAGACGAAGAGGAAAATGAGCACCCGGGTTATTTTTAGGTGGCAGGGGAGGGAGACGACAAACCAGGCATTTCTAACTATAAAAAACATCAACTTCTGTTTATCTAAATAGATGATGTGCACAGATCCATGTATAGGTTTCTCCACCACACTGCACCTCAGCCCACATAGGTGTTCCCAAAAGAACAATTAGCTCACTTTTTTTGTGAATATGACAGAGGCATTCATCAACACTGTTATTTCTAAAATAAGTAAACTGCTGGTGTACAGAGACAGCAAAACAGTCCATACATTGAAATCCTGAAAACAATAAGCCAACTTCGTCTGTTATCTGAGATGATGACGCAGTAAAGTAGGAACATGTGGCCAAAAATATAGAGCTTTTCAAGAAAAAGGTCCCCTTGGCGGATGTTCTTCAAAACGTCTCTTTCCGGATCCTTCACTTGCAGCGTTTCCACTGCAAGCTCAGCAGAGGTGGGCAACGCGCCGCAGATGCCTGCTCCGATGATTCCGGGGTCGGATATCGACGCTCGGTGGTCGAAGAGAGATAGCAACAAGAGGCGCACACACATCTCTGTGTCAACACCGGGGGAAGACAAATCTGCGATAGAGGATCTCACGGCTAAGCAGTGACCCTGCAGGCCCTCTGAGTCCACTACAGACTGGGTGATAATTGGATCATAAGGGAGTAATCTGGCTCAGTGAGTAAATACCAACTACATACATCATTAACACCAACCCAGCGAGTCAGTACTGCCAGGAAGCGAGGTTAATGTCTCCCTGAAATCATTCGGAGGCAAGTGACCTACAGGGAAATCTCTCCGCGGACGCCGTGGAAGCACTGCCGAATACTGCTCTTACTTGGGATGTAAATTGTGGCATTGGGTTTTCAGTCAGAGCATCTTAGAGAGTAAACACTGAGGAATTCTGTATATTAAGCAATGAAACTTCACAATAATGGCATCAAAAAGGCTATGTAAACTGTACAAAGCTGATATTCCACCCTCGCTTTCGTCAAAATCAGTTTCGGCGTTTTAATTTCAGATTTGTCATTCATTTAAAGTGGCGCTTTCCTTATTTTTTGGGCACGTTTCATTTTTGACCAGGTGTTTCCTCCAGTTGGATGTCTCCCCCTGCCCGTTTTGGCATTTTGCATGACAAATACTGCGGATACCGCAGGGCGGAAAAGAAGGAGAAAAATCTCGCTCTGATGCTTAACGAGGAGCCGGGAGCAACTGTGAAGACTGGAGGCTGGGAAGAACGTATTAACATTTTATTAATTTGCAGTTTAGCATTCGATCGGCTCTTCTCTTATCTGTATTTTGACCGCTGGGCAGAGTGGAAGACTTCAGAAAATGGGGGAGAGAAGAGAGGGGGGTACCCCATCCAACACACAAATGGTGCTGTCGTAAATGTCTAATACACGGGAAAAAAGCATTACTGTAAAAATGTACAGTATGAATCAAAACCCACTATAGGATGCGGGAAGTCAACATTATGCCTGCAGGATATATAAAACTGACATCCCCCATTGTCCCGCCTCTACTGTACATTCCCAGCAAATCTCCAAGAAAAGGAGAGAGTGCACTAAAAATAGTAGCTCATTTAAAGACAGACGATTAGGTCTTGAGACACCTGTTCATTCTACCTCTCCAATAAATGCCGGGAGAAGTGCTACTTAACACTTTCTCTCCACCTCGGAGAGGATTAGGGGCAGGGGATAGAGAGCTGATAACTTCCTCTGGCACGGGGCGCTGGCACGGCGTTATAGGCAGGGCGGGGAGTGGTGGTGGGGGTGGGGTGGGGGGGCTGCAAGAGGGCAGGCGCCTCGGTGTGGAGGGGGTTGGCCAGCCACCACAGCTGGGCCTTAGAAAGTGCAGATAGGATTGAATCCGCGGGACACACTCATCAGAATAGGCAATCTAACAGCACGCAAGCCAGACCTCCTGACCAAGGACTAATATTCAGATTGTCAAACAAGAGTTGGCAACAGCAGATTTTCTGAGCAACGGGGAAGTGGTTAATCTGCTGCCAAATATAACTAAAATCCATCTGTTTCCTTAGATTACCTGCCAGGATTCAATTGAGCTGCATCATATCTCCCCTCCTGAGAGATTTCCAAGTGGCAAAGAGTCAGCTAATCACCCGGCAGCCCACGCATTCACGAGCCTATTTCCAAAGTGAGGCTTACGCGAAACATGCCATTTTAATACAACTAGTTTATAATACAGTGGGAAACCAAATGAGCAGCCTTTAGCCAGACGCGGTGATGCACCGTGTTTATGTTCCCACACATATGTGCTTGTTTGCTTTGATAATGGTGGGCGTATGAGCGTGTCTTCCTTTGTATGTGGATGCTTGGCTGCCTCCTCCGTCAGCCCGCTTTATTCATTCCGACAGATACATTTTATTCCGGCTGGGATCAGCACTTTGTTGGCAGCTGACATTGTCCCATGCTAGCGTTACACCTCCTCCCATTCACGGCTGAATAGGACCACTGGGAATACTCCGGGATCTCATCCTCGGCCCTAACCCGCCCGCGAGGTCACCGACCTCCGCGTTTAGCCCAATCTCAAGCTCCAACGGCCAGACGAGAGGCTGCCGACTCCGGCTCCGTGTCCCCCTCTAACCCTCCGCTGTTCACTTTCAAGCATCAAAAACCGCTCCTCAAGCACCAATTCTGTCCAGTCTTGCTATCGCCGTATTATTTCCAGTCTCATAGTCAGCAAAAGCATTTTTTTCTTCTTCTTTTTTTTTTTTTGCCGCTTTCTCATCCCATAACTGGAACAGGTTAAATCCCACAACAACAAGAGCGGCTGCGAGCATCAGCTAACAATAATAAAGCGAAACTCGTCATAGGAGTGATGATCGCATTCTCAAACACCTGCTAGTATCTCAACCTCGCCCTCCACTCCAACATCATCCTCAAACACAAAGCACTTCATGATGTTGATGTTCCTGGCTGGGAGCAGCAGGTGGGCTGTACTGAAACTGCAGTCAGCTGTCTGTGTCTCACTCAGGGCTACAATAATAGCCCAGCCATGGCTAACAATAGCGAGGTAATGGATACCCCGGTCATTGTTGGCCAGGCTTGCTCTACTGCTTCCTGTCCCAATTCATTGCCACAGCACTTCACGATTAGCTTGCTTAACTAAACTGCATGCAGAGTGTACACAGTCCGGAGCAATCTGATATCAACCCGCTGCTCACAGGTCACACCCATCACTTTGCTAAAATATGGCCGCCGTAGATGCCATATGGTGTTATGCAACCTATAGGAGGGGTATCCGTTACAATACCGAATGCTCTGTACGATGTTAAGATGTGCATGTTTGGCCGAAGAAACATTTGCGGCTAACGAAGTGTACGGCTGAAATTAACTTGAACTCTGGCGCTCCCGACATCTGTCTGATGGTGTGGGGATCTGTTTGACTTTGGCTGCTGTGAAATCCCAAATCAAAGGATTCCCTTGCATTAGCTGCATCTCTGCACAGATTTAAAGCCAGCCAGCCAACCATTCGAGCGCCCGCCCACTCCAGATACAAGGCGCTGTCTTCAGCAGCAGTCTGCTCACTACCCAACCGCTTCCACGGTCCTCGTGGTCTGAGCCAAAAGCAAACAACTCTCTCTGTCCGTCTCAGAATGCCACTCCAACCTGTCTTGTAAAGGAGGATTTCAATGCTCATCTGCAGCGATCACCCTCCGCCCACCCCCCCGCACAGCCCCCACCCTCGCTCTACTACTACACAACCAGGCCATGTCAGCATCACCATGGCGATGGTGGCAGTATCTCAGTGGGACGAGTGATATTAAGGGATTAACGGGAGATCCTCCATCAGACTTCGGTCGAAGGCCACGATCCTGGGATCATAGCATCAGCTCTGCAGGCCTCTCTCCTAATCAGCGTCAGATGATGGGGATGAAAAACAGGCTTCTTCACTGTTATTTTCATGGTACAGAGTAGACTATGCTAGACTACACAGCCCGGGCGAGCGTGAACACATTCAAGCGTGCACACATAGAGACACTGGATCTCTGGAATAATGCATTCAAAGCTCCCAACAAAGCCACCTTCAGCCCAAGGCAGTGTGAGCAGTGGTCCTCACTCTCTATATGATGTACAGTATGTCCTCGTGTAGGTTACACGGTAGCGCCTGTGTGTGCTGCTCAAAGACCGGGCTTATATAAGGGCCACGGCCGCATTAGTGACGTCATGATAATGGCTGCTTTTTATCCTCCGCTATTTATGTCAGTTGGCTGCCTCTGTAATCTATAAACCTACAACAGCTACTGTACATGTAAAGCAGCGTAATGCCGCCACACGTCCAAACCTCTGATCCCCGTCGGACATCTAAGAACAATAGCCGGCTCAAAGCACTGGGAGGTGGAGAAAATGACATGCAGAGCAGACAGATTTTTACAAACGCAGAGGCGGAAAATAGGTTTTACAGGAGTCGTGTAAATGCTTTCTATGATAACAGTGTGTTTTCTTTGAAATTTACGAGAGCGGCAATTGCATAATCAATTGTAGTTTTCAAACAGAATCACTGCACCAATTATTACATAATAAATTCTACTGTCTGGTTGTGAGGCCTCTACGGGCTGAATGTGTGTGTTTCATTGAGAGGGAGAGTAACAAGCCTGTGTGTGTGTGTGTGTCCACTGGATGAATACAAGGTGGTTGCATTTGTTTATACAAAGCACAGGATGGTTTGGAGTTTTTTGGCCACACAAAGGCGCATTAGGAGGACCGCGTAGGCCGCGTGCACATGTTTGAGTCACCGGCTTGCACCTGCTCCGACCAGCTGAGTCTTGAATGAGCAGCACACGGAGAGACACACAAACACACACGGCGAAGAGGAGATTACAGCACCCTGTGTAAACTAAAGAGAGTAAATATACTCTCACACACGGCCAAACATCTGTGGCCGGGGCAGCAGCCATTGACAAGTCTGTTCTCAAGGATTCCTTTTGGGTGGGAGTTGTTATTCTTACCTAGCACAATCAATTCAAATGAGAAGAGACGAATCCAATACAATGCGAGCTACCTGCGTTCTCATAACCAGGTCAAAATCTGGGACGAATTCTTGAACAAGACTCAGTTTCATGTTGTCTTTCTTCTAACAGGATCTGCAACGAGAGAATTTATTTCGGGACTTGACCAAAAACAGGGCCTATTAGGGTGGCCCATATGAAAAAAATAAAGAGTGTCTGGACTGAATGATCTAAAAATAAAAAAGAATTTAAAAAAAAGAGGAAGCAGCAGGCAAATCCACTCAAGCTGCCCCGCTCATAGTGAGGGTTGCGAGTCTATCAGCAACTGTGTAGAAACTACCTTAACCAGCATCTGGTTCTGTGTAATGTCTGAAGCACAACTCATTCTGAGCAGATTACACAGATAAGATACAACATATTAATAATAATGTAGCTGGCTATTTCCCCCGTCTGACTTTCTACAGCTAATCTCTATCTTTTTATAGCATTCATTATTTTCCTCTGTATTTCCTTTGTATGAATATGACCAAAATCAGTGTTTTCTGAAATTGATAAAGCAGTATGAAAATAAATACTTCCTTTGTCAGATTACACTTGAATCCGTTTTTTAAGGACAGTTTCAATTGTCTTTCTGGCGTCCATGGCCCCTTCTCCTTTCCACCTGGCTTTCCTGGACACCTAAACGCCCGCGGGCCTTGCTGCCTGTTTAGATACCTGGCTGGTTGCCGCTCACTGCAGAAAGCTGAATGTCTCCTCTATTAATAGTCCAACTAACAGCATGCGGCTTCTCGCTTGTTGAGAACAGTCAGCTTGAGATGACCCGGTGCCATGATCCACCTTTAGAGTCTGGCCGTTCGGCAGCCTCTCAAACAAATCCTACAGTTTCTCACTTTTTTCCTCCCAACTCTTGCCGTCTCTGCTGCTTCACAAAAGCTACGAGTCAACACATAACCGGACAAATTCCCACAGAATTTATCGCTGTCTGCCTCTGCGTCACCTGTTTTGTGCTCCAATTTTCGGATAACAACTGATTTCGCTGGTTCACACATCAGCAGAGGCGCCAACTGGCAATATCACCTTGTGTGGCCCGGTCCGAACAAAAACCTGGATAATGCGGAGCGGGTGGGTTACGAGGGTTAGAGACCTCAGCCGTACAGAGACCGAGAGGAGACGCTCTGACCTCGCAGGGTTCAACAGCCATAAAAACCGACCCGGTGGGAATGTCACCGAGGATAAAGACGACAACACACCTCGGTGACACAGCACCTGTCCCGCAGCCACGTCCTCACGCTTTGACAAAGCAGGTGCAAAGTATACTTCACTCCCTCAATGAATGCCAGAAACAGCCCATTAGTATGTTGTGGTGAAGTGGGTTCTAATGTATCATCACAACCACCCCTGGGTTTTGAGAGATTTAACATCAGTGCTGCCAGCCATTCCATAGCAGGCACATATGTTTCCCAGAAGCACTAGGCTTCACTCAGAGGGCCAGATGCTGTATATCTTCCTCTACATTGACTCTACGCAGGGTGAATGGGGACGGGGGATGGGCAATGAAAGTGATAAAGTGTTCCCTCTTCAATCCCTTTCTCGTTCACCTCACAATTCTCCCTGTGCAGCTGTATAACTGCTTTTAACATTTTCTATTTATCGTTCTCGGTTTCCTTTCTTTTCGGCCTCTCCGTACGCTACGATCGGCCTCTCGTGCATTGTGTTGCTTTCACCCGGGCTACTCATGCACAGCATGCTGGGAGGATTATGTAACACCAGGCCAGATGTTATAGTAGTAGAGCAATAGATGAGTTCTGTTCTGACTCAGTCCAGTATCAACAGTTGCTAATTTTAAAGCTACCTTTGAGCCATAACAGTAATTTGTAAAAATGGCTTTGGTTCAGATGTCAAGAATCATGTTTTGGATTAAATGTCTAGACCAGAGGTGGGCAAACTAAGGCCCGGGGGCCACATGATGAACTATTTAATCCGGCCCGCAGAGCCTTCACAATAACTTCTCCAAAAGCGAAAGTAAGAAGGTCGTCAACTCGATTGGTTAGGTGTCAAAGGTGTCAGACCCCCCCCCCCCTTCACCTGGCATGCTAACATGTCCTCTCAAGAAGGTGGGGCCAAACATCATTTGGAGCTTCATCATCAATTTACAGGCTCTTCAAAAAATGTTATCTGTCAATAGTCCATCAAGCACGATTCTTAGTTAACCACCAATCCTCATTTGGGGGTTAGTTTCCCGCACCACCTCGCCGGCCCGTTCATCAAGATCTAAAACCCAATGTGGCCCTTCAGACGAAATAATTGCCCACCCCTGGTCTGGACGGTTACTGCACATTCACGAATTGTGAAGCTATGGTCCAAGAACAATCTGGAATCTTCACTTGAAATACCATTCTCATGCACCATTGTATTGTTAACCAGAGTAATACAACATCATATTCTTTTACTTTTCCACTCCACATAAGCAAGATGGTTTTTTTCTTGATTTAAAAAGTTGCTTATGTCCTTGTTCAATAATTATTTATACGATCGTTGAAAAGGGAGCATCACCTGCTGCTATGCTCTGTTATACATTGCTATAAATACACAACATCCCTGATGTGCCAGCTCCCACCAGCCTACACACCCTTGCACAACATTTTTTTTTCCTACTGTCATGTTTTGCCAAGGGCATTTCAAACTGCACTGCCAGAGGGGCTGGAAAATCCCTTCAAACTTTGCTTGAGGGATAAGAGCCCAGAAGAGAATAAAACCTATGCTGACGAATGCAGATGTTATTTAGAACAAAGCCCGAGAGACAATAGAGGCCGATGCTGTGCTGTGCCACGCGGGAGAACAGCAGGCTATGGGAGATGGCAGGCTGATTGCTCTGTCAATGGGGACTCGGGCTGTCATATCAGCAGTGGACACGATAGCATCTCAGACGTCAATGTCTCTCCTCTCATTTTCCCTCTGATGTTCTCTTCTCCTTTCCTGTCCTCTTCCTCTCACCCACCTCACATCCCTTGTCATTTCCTCCCTTCTCTCTGCCGTCATAACCTGGCCGAAACTTTCCACTTGCCTCTCCTTGTTATACCCTTTAACATTCCAGCTGCTCGTCCTCTCGCCTGTTTTTGACTCTCGCCGTCGTCCCTGTCAGAACCTTGTAAAGACCTTAACAAAGCATAAAAACATCTGTAAACATGCGCTCAAAGCATAAGGTCAGTTTGACCGTCACTTACATTTACAGAGACCGACAGATCCATTACTATTCAAAAAATGAACACAAGCCAAACCAGTGACAGATATCGTCCCTCGTCATTGACACTTCATCATTTAAAGCTGCTGTAAAAAGAAAAATGACCGTAGTACCTTTTAATTGCACCAATATTCCTTAATTGCTCGACTTACTCTTGATTGAAAAACGTTTTCTCTCTGTCACAGCGTGCTTGCGGCTTTGGGAAGCTGAGCCTCAAAGATGCACGGATCAATATGTGGACGAGCAATGAGTCAAATGACAGCGTGTAACATAAGATGTCACACGTGTAGACAATCCCACACAGAATTGCGGCCTGACTCAGCAGTTTTCCTTCGCTCTCCATGGAATTTCAGCGACTTCTGGCTCTTTGGTTTGGTCCTAGCACCCACAACTTTATTGTTTTACTCCAGTCTAATGACTCATTACCCCTAGCATGGACAGAATGGAGAAATCCCAACCATTTCTTAGCAACAAATGGCCCAAGGCTAGCCATTAACCCATGAGCATCGCATTTTGCATGGCAGCCTTTCTCTCAGACGTTGGAAAAGCTTGACAACTTTTCATGGCTGAACTATGTAACATGCGTGCATTTTTTACCCAAGTGACCACAAGTACATCTTAATCCTGTTGTAAAAAAATGAAACAAGTGAGCCGTATTTACAAATAAGCTTAAGCTCAAGACCCGCAGACAAAAGGGAGCCAAACTTTAGAAACAGAAGTAAAGAATAATGTCGGTGATCAGTCAGCTTGTTCTGTTAGTTATTTGTCAAAAACACTTCACATCGTCACTTAGCCAGTGTGTATCACTTAGAAAGACAGAACAGCATCTCAAAAGCTTCTGGCTTTTGTATTAAGATGCATTAGCAAGTGAAACCTGATAGGGAAGTGGAACATAACATTGGAGGGGAATTTGATAGGTGCCGATGTGTACATTGACAAGTTATAGCAGTATCCATCAGACAGACAAAGCTCTTCATCTGCTCCATGTACGTCAGCTGGAACCAAACAAATGAAGGCCACTTTTGCAAACTAACATTTAGAGGAAACGGTGCGGAACATCAGAAGACACACCCTGTCCACCACACTGTTGCTGGCTAGATAGCTCAGATTTGTGCAGCTGAGGACTGACTGCCGATTGATTTTGTGTGTCACGATAGTATTGGTTGAAATGGATTTGTTCAATCCATTCTAAACACACATCATGTTCTGTTTTCTAGGAGATATTCAGAATACGCAAATATATATATATAGAAACAGAGCAAATACATGCAATAGAGGAACGGCTCAAAATTACAGAGGGAAAACTGGATCTCAGCACCAGAGAAACGCACTACCGCCACAAAAGCTCAGCTGATAAGCAACTTGTAAATACATTATATATCATTTTCATGATGGCAGTTGTGTTCTAACCAGCTCTGCCATCCAGCTGAGCCAAAGCCCCTGACAACGTGCCAGCCTTCCATAACCAAAACACATTGTTACTTTAATTAGCATGATGATGTATTCATTTGGCGTGCGTTCTGCTTTATGGAGTCAAGACAGCATCCCCTCTTTCACTTTCACTCTTTTTCTTCCTCTCTCTCTCCCTCCCTCTCTCTCTCTCTCTCCCTTGGGGAAAGTGGTGGGGGATGGGAGTCTGTGGAACGCTCATGACAGAATCTGCTCTTTGCATGGGAAGGCGAGCGAGCATGGGTGAGTGAGCTGAGGGAAGAAAAGAAAGGCAGAGAGAGGGTGTGTGCATGTGTGTGTGCTTGTGTGTGTGTACTGTATATTATCCTGTGGGAAGCTTTTGAGCATTGCCTCGCCTCATTTCACAACCATAGGTCTCTCTGTGTTGTTTCTCTTTTCAGTTTTTTCAAATTCAAATCTGCTTTATTGGCACAAACAAAGCACTAAAGCAGGTTGTACAAAGTTTACAGGGTTTAGTGCAGACTAGAAGAATATCACTCTGTAGCTGACACACTACGTAACACACCTCGAAAGCGAATAGTTCAATCAGATTTTCTTTGCCATTAGCAACACTTCCGGATATCGTGTCCAATTTCATTTTCTGCCGCTCCTAGTTTTTACAAGCCGCAGCATCGCCAGAAGTGCTCGGTCTCTAGCTGCTGTCTGCCAAACTCGCCGTCTCCATGTTCAGGTTGCGTTCAGTGTTTGGTCGCCCAGATAATCTGCCTCTCGGTATCGTCTCTTCAGCACTAAAAAGCACTGACATTTACTTCAAAAGTAGGATGGGCGGGAGGGGAACGTGGGATGCTTAAACCTCAGGAACATACAGTATGTGTATGTTGGTGTTTTGCTTGTATTTGAAAGAGCATCACCGTACTGCTGCTACTCAGAGGGGCTTGGATCCTATGGCCTCAAGGGACATGGGGGGGGGCTCTATGTGGCTCTGACCCCAGCTGGTACACCAAGCTCTCTAGCACTATCAGATAAATGACCAGGACAGAGGGCGGCGGGAGGGAGGGGAGGGGAGGGGAGGGGAGGGGGGGTGAGCTGGGTGAGTGTCCACAGGAGAAGGTGGAGGTGGAGGTGGTGGTGGCGGTGATGGAGGGTTAACAGAGAAAGGAAATGGGATGTAATCAATCAAAGCTAATTCTAGGTCAGTGCTCTTCATGGTGAATACACACACACACACCGAGTCCATACACCTCTCGCTGTAACTGCAGGAAACCAGCTGATGTGAAATTTTGAAGGGGAATCTCAGTCATGTAAACAATTCAGTTAAACTGACTTGGCTAATTTTACTTTGAAATGTTCTACTCTGGTGCAGAAAATATTCGTACCATGGAGCCTAGTGTGGTTTTGAAAGGACTAGCGAGTTTTTAACAAACTGGGGGGCAAAAACCTCACGATGCACAGTGGGGTCCGCAAAGTAAGTGTCAAGTCGCATTATGGAAGTGGTGGGATGCTGATTTTAGAGGTTTCTGCGGGTAAAACTTTGTTTTTTCTCCCCCTCTGTTACTTTGATAACAAAAAAATTCTTCATGAGGATTTCCTCAGAGTCATCAATGTACCTCTATTTTATTGGCACCATAAATACGGAAGCACTAAATGAAACTGGATCAAATCTTTGGATCCATTTTTGGACCAATAATGATATTAGATAATAAACCATCTGAGAGCTGAGATCAACTATTATTAAAACAATTTCATGCGGTTTCATGCAACACTTGAAGAACTCTGTGGCTCCAAAAGAAAAATAAGACATAAAAAACCACTGAGGGTGCCTGAGTGGAAGGCAGAGCAGCAGACACCTCAGAGCACTGGAATAGCTGCATCTCAGTGGGAGTCCCTCCTACAAGGCAGCCAGTATAATTAGCACTGTCAGAGGAGGTCCCTGAGCAAATGACACAGTCCCCCCGATCCAAGAGTCCGACACTGTCAGGAGGAAGGGGAGGGTTGGGAGGGTGGGGGGCACTGGGAGGTTTACTGGGTCGCTATTAGAAAGCAGACTCAGAGGCGGGTTGCTAAAACTGCTATGAACAGGAGAGAATCAGTGCGTCTGTTTAAGTGGCATAGAGACCGAATAGTGACCCTTAACACCCCTCCTGACTCCGCCCCCTCAACCTAAGCCACCGAGCAGAAACAGGAAGCAGGAAGCCCCGGAGGCCTGTAGGAGCAGGGGAGAAAGGAGAAAGGAGAAGCGGACCCCCGAGCGCTCCGCGGGTCACCCCCGTCGCAGGCAGCTGATGCTTGCTTCGACGATACACAATGTCTGGGGCGGGTGGGGGATGGGGGTCCCACAGCCATCATTACTGTACCGCTCAGAGACTCACTGATGCATGGAGAGCCGAGCTATAGCTGATCGCTCGGGCAGATTTAAGGCGGCAGATACACCTGGAGCCGCGGCGGCCGTGCCAGAAAAGCCAGACGATTTGGTTTTTTTTACCCAGAGTGCCGTGCTGCTTCACGCCCCTCTCCGCACATACAGCCGGCGAGGAGAGGGAGTAGCTAATTACATGCGAGTCAGCAGTGCTGGATTTCCGTCCACGCTCTCTGTAGCACCTCCAGTGAGATGACAGCAAGTTGGCAAGCCCTGCAGCTGGAGGCTTCTCTCCCTCTCCCTCTCTCCTCCTTCATCCCTCCATCCTCCCAGGATTCCCTCTGTTAGATTACACACTCCCCGTGTTCAAACCGCCACTTTTTTCTTCTTCCTTTTTTTTCCCTCCCGAAAATGCCACCCCAGCTCGCCGTGGGATCGGACCGTGACTGCGACAGCACCAACGCACCACCAGCTATAG
>CAESWR010000084.1:177524-196783 GCA_903171835.1 Mullus surmuletus | reverse complement strand
AGCCACACACTCCTCTTGTGTGTGTTTTTTTTTTTTCTTTGTCGTACGGAGAAAACACGGGACAACACATCAAAAGCTGTTATTGTCCCAAAGAAACACTCAATCTGCCTGCAGGCGATTTCAGAGTGACTTGTGGCGCACTCAAAGCAAATGAGGCGCAGCTCGTCTCTCTGCTGTCCCCGTGCAGATTGATGCAACAGTGTGATCATTTGTAAATCAATATCAGTGGGTAAATATGATGTGCGATGAACACTGCGTTGCACTCAGAGGCCGGGATGACATTTGATCCTGTAAACTCAACGGAACCGTGCTGGAAAGCTACTTAGCCGTCTGCCTGATCAATATGTGAACATGGAAAAAATTTGCCTGAAATGATGTCTGCCAGAATGGCATCCAGAGAGCATCTAACACGTCTTTGGAGATGTGAATTTAAATGATGGATGAGGATAAACAAAATAATAACGAAAAGCTATAACCAGCCATATGTTTTTAATTGGCCACTGAACTGTTCATAATCACAAGCTTAACTAACACATTTTCTGGAAGCATAAAGATAATTGCTAATTGCCCATTGTTTTTAAAATTTTTAGTAAGGAACAACATAGGTGAAGGTTTATCATATTTATCACATTCATCATAATATTCTTCTTCCTCTGTCTGACGAATGTCAAATGATGGTGTACAGCGAAGGACAAATTTGAATATTCGAAATGCAAATGCAATTATATAGCAAAGTCTCCATTTATCACTAGCCTGAAATGGCGAGTGACTTCATTATTTTACTCGCCAAAACATATTTTTACAGGCATTTGGCGAGTGGCGAGTGCTACTTTAAACCCTGCTGGTTACGTGCATTGTTCCATCTAGACTGGTATTGCAAAGCTGACTGGAGTCCAGTGAATCTAGACTGACCTGAACCTATAGCAAAAAAAAAACAAACAAACAACAACAAAAAACCCTTAATCTGAATCAAACCAGTCTAAAGACAATAAGATACAGCTAAAATATATTCTGCCCTTATCTTGAAGTCTTTCTGGCAAAAACATTCAGAGGGAAACTTCTCCCATAACTTGTGGTTAGATGGTTTTTAGCTAACCAGAGCGCATAGCAAGAGACACACATTCTCATTGTGACATTGCCTGGAAACCAGCTTTGTTTACAGTCCTCATGCTAAGCTAACGCGAGCGCGTGAAATTCTGCAAATCAAACTACCGGTCTGCAAGAAATTCAGTGTAGAACCTGCCAAAAGACAAAAAAACAAAACAAAAACAGCAGCACAGATTTAGTGTGGACAGCTCAGTGGGTTTACAAACAAGACTGGTTGTGAGTGGGAAGACGTGACCTTGATCTAAATGATGCAGTACTTTCAAAAACCACAGTAGTGAGCCGAGGGCTTTGTAAGAGGGTGAGTCGGACTCCAGCAGTACATCACGATTCTAATGGCGTCTCTCCGTAAAGGCTTTCGTGAGAAGGCGAAATATTTCACTTTACAGAATCCCGTCTTCTCCCAGACTGGCATGAGGGAGTCACAAGTCCTCTCTGGTGTGATCACAGGAGCAGACACACACACATATATTCAGGCAGCACACACTCCCGCTGCGGCGTCATGTGAAAGGACTGCAGTTAAAAGCAGCTGTGTGGCTCAGTGTGTCCTCGCCGGATCTATATCCCGAGCCAGGAGCCATTCGTCACCAATGGCGCTCCCTTAGCGCCTACGCCAAGGTCAGGGGCGCCGGTGCTGGAGGCAGGCGGGCGGGCGGGCAGGCGGGCGGCTCAAGGTGCCCTGGCTCAACCTTCCCTCTCGCACACGATGAAACCGGAACAGCTCGTCAGTTTGTCTGTCCATCCAGTGTCTTTTCCACTCGTGTGACCACGGCCCGTCCGCCATCACGCCCCAGGTTTTTGGCCACGGGACCCCCAGTGCTCAGCGGACCGGCGGATTTTTAATTAGCGCAGCGGTGAATCAGCTCGGCCCGAGCTGCGAGGAGGGGATGCAGTCTGTGATTAAAGCTCGGCCTGACCTCCAGTCGACCCCCTTCACGCCCATCACCTGCACAATGGAGTGGTGAAGCCCCGCCTTACTTTCTGGTCCCCGTTTGAATCGCGCCATGGATTTCACATATGTTGTTTGTGGTTTTTTAAGATAATTTTTCATGCAAAGAAGACCACAATTGAGCGCACAGAAGGTTGATAATCAGCCGCTTTGTTGCTCTCGACGCGAATGATACACGTCACCAGCCACACTTGGAACTCTGGAAAGAGCGATGGCGTGACATGTAGTCTTTCTCGTAGTGTTTTCTCCACAGCCTTTAACTGAAGTAATTACACAATAAATGGTCAAACTCTTGACGTGAAAAGTTATCATTTAAATCAACATGCGTGTAATGTGGGGCATGTAACGACTGCGGCCAGGAAATAATTACTTTCTCTCCATTGAAACCCATTCATATTTTACGATCTCATAGGTCCCATGGTGGGGGGCTTTGCCACCCCATATGGAGGAGGCAGTGGTGGGTGGGTGGGGGGTGTGCTCGGTTAAAGTTAATTCACAGCATGAATCAGGGAGAATTGGATGAGTTTTGGAAGGAATTTTTCCGTGACAGACAGAGATGCACCTCTAACTGGCCCGCCCGAGGCCCTCTGAGGCTCATAATGTGGTTAAACGCCAGTCTCGGAGTAGAGACAGCGTGGAGCTCTGCACTGCTACTGTGATGAGAGAGATAGTCGAAACTGCACATTTGCTCGATCGCTATCCCAAGGCAAGGAAAGTACGAGGAAGTGTGGCCCCAGCTGCTACATTTTGCTTCCAATAGCCAATGCTGCCATTGAAAAAGAAAACACAATATAGCAGGGAGAGAAAGCAGAAGCGCGGTGTCCTTCATGGGGGCAGGTAGCAGAGACCGCGTTTGAACCGTCACCATCCATACTGCCGGGCTCCGTCCGGACCCTGATCAATGGCCGACATCCCCCTCATGGTGTGCCAACAGTCAATAGCTTTGATTACCGAACAGTAAACTGGACTCAGGCACAGCGGGGGCAGACTGCAGACGCCAACGCCGCCACTTTGATTCCACATGGATGGCGGCTTTGCTCATGTTGGTGTGTTAGTGTGTGCGTGACAAACGGCGAGAAAGACAGAGAGGCTGTGCAACAGATAGTACTGATTGTGCTATTTATTTCTGCTGACCTCCGGGGCCAAGACAGGCGGATCGATACGGAAAGGATCTTCAATGTTGTGTCTGACAGGTTTTGATTAACCCTGATTTTTTTTGGGGGGGGGGGTTGTTTTTTTCGGCAGGTGCGCATGCAAAACTCATTTCTCAGTCCTGTAATGCTGTAACGATGCACAGGTTTTTAGAAAATCAGTAAACCCTTAAGAGTTCCTGGGGAATCTTTTTTGTCCAGATGTTTTTTGACCATTCATTCAGTCAAAATCCCTAAAAAAATATCTGATATTTGATATGTATCTTTCAGACTGATGCTAATTAACAAGACTGACTCATTTAAAGTTGAAAAAATATAAATACAGCAGTTACAGTAGTCTTTTGGAAGGAGACGCTTTTTGTCCCCAGGAACTAATAGGAGAGTTTGCTGTAAAAATGGGGACGGTGGGACGGTGATGTGGCTTTGAATTCATTTTCCCGGCCGCAGCCCGTACCCGGGATTACTGGTCAGCGCGTCGTGATGAGATATAACTCTGATACGTGATACACTCGCGATGTGTTTGTGTTGTGATTAAGCGCCGTTGCCTGGGGTGACCTGCGTTTGTTGCTCGTCTGTCATCAGGCGATGTTCAGTCTGTGCATGGTGGAGAGCGAGGCCGACGAAGTGACGCTGCAAGGGGTGACCGGCGTCGGACTGAAGCACGCGTTAGACTTCGCCTACACCGGACAGGTGAGCCATTACAGCCTCCACACACACACACACACACAACATTATGTCTTGTGTTATTATACCGTCTCAAACACACTATTACATTGAAATAAGTTGTTTTATTTTCGCGTTGTGTCCCAAGCCTCGACCCCTGACCTCCAGCCAACTTGCGCTACACTGATATGTAACAGATTGAGACAGGAAGTTTCCTCAGGGAGCATCATGAACGTTAGAATCACCAAGCCAAGCTGACTTGCAATGCCGCCCCTGAATCTGAAAGGGTTTCCGCTCTTTTATCTTCCACTCATGTCTGAAAATAAAAAATCCCTCCCGGAATTCTATACAGTCAACCTCTGTCTGTCCAGCCAAGATGACCTTTCCGCAGGAATTTTCATATCATTATGTACTGAGAAATGGTATGGCTCTGACGCTGAACGCAAATGCAAAAGCAACTTCTCTGATTGCTTTTTATAATCAGATTATAATCAGATTTTATACATATCCTTTTACACACAACTTTTATATAAAAAAAAAAAAAGAACAAAGATATAAAACTGCATAAATATTGATACAATAGATACAATACAAATAGCCTTACATACAGTAAAATAGCCTTATATATGCATGTTTAGGTCTCATCACTCACCAAATATCAAACAAAATAAATCATAACGTGGCTTTCACAGATTACCACTTTAATCTCGGTAGCATAAGCTCATACAGCGGCGTGCGTCTAGATTCCGTGTTGTACAGGAATCTGCAAAGCGCCGCAGATCAGACCCGACCACAATCCGTTCACCTCCCGGAACCCGGGAGACACATTTGGATTCAAAGCAAAAACAAAGAGCTCAGCGCGACGTTTTCACGCTGAAGCAGCAGGACAGTCGCTGCGAATTATGTCAGCGCCCACCGTCCTCCCGCCCCGTTAGCAGGGTTGCAGAATAAGTAAGTGATCATTTCCAATAGCCATCTTCGACCCTGTTAGTGTCAGCGAAGCTCGGGTCCAGTAAGATGGCTTACACGGTACTCTGAGATGACCCGGAACTTGGTAATTACTCCTAATTTTATTTCCACAGTGGAAATGAGCAAAGAATGAGTCGGTTAGGCAGCGTAAGTAGGTCAACAGCAGGCTTGCAAGCCGCCCAGCTTTGGTTGGCTCAGATCCTGTCTGCCCAGAGGAGATGATAGCTGATGAGATGAGGGCAATATGCTTATCCCCGCACAGTAAATAATGACCTACTAAAATCCTCCAGCCACATGTCATGGTGACACAGTGTCATGGTGAGGGGACGGCATCGGGCCTTTTTGACATCTCTTTGGCTTCCTCTGAAACCCTGACCGCGCGCCAGGACCGTGTCGCTTTCACACGTGAAATCCAACCACTTTCATTGGGGAGTGTGTTTAGGCAACCCTACATGCAACATAAATCAAACTATTTCTGGCAAACACGAAGAATATTCCCTAAAAAAAAAGAGCAAATGTTAAAATAAAAAAAGACTAACTGCG
This sequence comes from Mullus surmuletus, assembly GCA_903171835.1. Taxonomy (NCBI): domain Eukaryota; kingdom Metazoa; phylum Chordata; class Actinopteri; order Syngnathiformes; family Mullidae; genus Mullus; species Mullus surmuletus. The sequence goes on along the minus strand of CAESWR010000084.1, from coordinate 191,404 downwards.
GCCAGACTCTCAACAGATGTCCGCTGCCTCATGAGCATCACTGTGTGTTTTGTCACCTCCTCCAGGTAAAAGCTCGCCGAGCTATCGAGTGCAATAAAGGTCAGTTTACACAAGAGCCACTCCCACACTGAACCGGCTGCCGAGTTATAAAACTGATTTCCGCCAAGTGAGGCTGAAGTGCTCCAACTCCTCTGGTTCTGGGTTTTTATTTTTGGTCGCGTTCCCCCGCTGCTGCCTGCCGGGATGCTGATTAAATCAAAGAGAAGGAGGAGGTCGTTTTTTAATCACATGTTTACCTGGCTTATGTCCATCTGTTTAAAATTAGCGGTGATGTCTTTAAATAGCTGTAGCGTTTTTTTGAATTTTGAGCAGATTGGTGATCACAGAAATTCATTTTTTCTTTTAATTCTAAATCAAGGAACAACACCAGTCAGCGTTGCATTCATCTGCGTATGCAAAGCGAATGGACCCCTATAGATATGCTGTATGTATGCATGTGGCTAATTGGACCGCTGCCCATGCCTGGCAGGAAGCCACAGAGAGCACTGAATGGGAATGTGCAGATGCTGGTAATTGCAGAGGGAAAATATACTTATCAGCAAAGCTGGCCGGTGGTTGTATTTCCATGGAAAACATATTCCCGCTCTAAACAAACAGCAGGGTGATCGAATTGAATGAACTGCTTACACCAATGCCAAAGAGGTTGAATAATGCACATATTTATATGCAGCACAGCACGTAATCAAGAGCAACTGCTGACGAAATGTTTCCACATTAGTTACAGGAAGTGGACAAGCATGTAGGGGACGTAAGAAGTAAATTTGCATTCATGTTTGTTCTTGCAAGATGAAAAATAAAAAGCTGCCTTTTCTGTAGTGCAAAAAAAATAATACCCAAGAGTCCTCCTAAACAATATTTGGCCCACCGCTGTTTCATCAGCACAGAGAGGGTGTGTTTGTGTGTGTGTGTGTGTCAGAGGTGGGACCACGTCATTGTTATGCAAGTCACAAGTCAGGTCTTTACGTTTTGAGTCCTTTTGAGTCTTTCTAACAACAGAGTAAAAACGTTTAACACAGATCACCTATGCTTTGAAAATCTGTATTCATCGCAAGAAATATTGCAAGAACATTCTTCAAACTCATTTGAAAAAACAGTGCAAGTAAAAAAAGATTGATTGGATGCATGCTGCCGGCTCAAAACAATGTAGATCTAATGTGGTCGGATGTTGTGCCGACAGCACATCATTTATGAAACGCGTACATTCACCACTTCAAAATAAGACATCCAGTTACTTTTCAAAATAAATAAAAAACGTGTTTTCAGGTTTTCTGTGTGCGGCTGAGGGAAAATCATCGGCCAGGACAACAACACAAAAGTAGTTAACATGTTTCCATGGAGAACGCTTTACAAAAATGACATAATTGCTTCATGTCATTCAGAATCACTTGAATTTAGAATCATTAGAGAGAGCTGCGGGCGTCTGTTTGGCGCGATAGCGCAGCACCTGCACACACAAACACAACCAAACACGCACACACACACACACACACACGGCGCCTATGATCAGACATAATCTTTGGGTTTTGGGGAGAGTGGCAAGCCTTTTCAAGTCAAAAGGCTCAAGTCCGAGTGAAGTCACGAGTTATTGATGTTAAAGTCCAATTCGGGTTGCAAGTCTCTTTACACTGTGTGTGTGTGTGTGTGTGTGTGTGTGTGTCTGTGTGGGCAAACGATGAAGTCATTTTTCTCACTTACTACTACTGATGCAGTCACGGCTCTGTGGCTAAGTAGGGCAGCACTGCTGAATGGATTATCAAAGGTTTGCTCCCGCCCCTTTGAAACCAAAATAAATGTCATCTGGAGCAGGTGAGCCCACCTGGCTAACATGAGGTGGGTCTGGTCTGTAATGGGGGCACATAAAACAGTGTCGGCCGCATTAGGGGGCTTTTTTTGTTTTTCCTGTGGGTGGTCCAGCATATGGGCAAAAACAGAAAAGCTTTCAGCGCATAATTTCAGCTGTTGTTCATTCAACTAAACAGGAAGCATTTTGCGAGGATCAATGCCTTGGTGACAGAGCATGTTGCAGAGAAGCTGTCAATCAATGCTTGACAGCCCGGACTTCACGCGCATGAATGCAAGAAGATGAAATGGCTTGGAATGACAGGAAGGGGGCGGCACCTCTCGCTGCCTAACATTGGATTGATAATTGCAAAGCATTCATACAAACGAAGGATTGCCTCTTTGATTTAGGTTGTTTAAAGGGAAAATTCACCTATAAAATGTAAGTACACTCATTATCTTGCCACCACTAAGCTGTTTGAGGGGTGGGCGATACTGTTGAGTCCATTGAGAGACCCTGTGGAGGTACAGGGGTGTATTGAACATGGCAGAATAGATTTTTATCCATGAAACTGCAACATGGTTTTCATTTTTTGGAATAATTGATGATTGGATTGATAATTGCAAAGCATTCATACAATTGATGGTTTGCCTCTTGAATTTAGGTTAGGGGATAATTCACCCATAACATGTGAATACACTCATTATCTAGTCATCACTAAGATGGTGAGAGACGCTATCGAGTTTCCAGGGTGTATTGAACATTGTAGAATAGATTTTTATCCCTGAAACTCCATGAATTTTTTTCTTTTTTTGGACTCAGCAATGCCCCACCCCCACCACACCCCCAATCGTCCGTACATAATGAGTGTATTTCCATAATTGGGCGAACTTTCCCCTTTAAAGGGACCAGCTGCGTATGTGGAAATCATCATCACTATGCCAGCGCAGCACAAACAAACAAGCACACACAGCCCGGGCCGCTGTGAATCAGCACTGTGAACTATGAGTTATTCCTCCAGGCGAAGTCTGGATTCCTGCAGATTTATTGAAGTGTGTGAGGGAGCGCACGCACGGACACAGTCGGCAGATATGGCGGCGGGGACGGCCCTGGAGCCTGAACAGATTTAGAAGGAATACGCTTCCAGTTCATGAGTGCGGACACCGAGATGATGACGGTGGTTTGGGAGCAGTGGCGGAGAGTTAGTGAACATGTCTATGTGTCCATCAGATTAGGGGGCGGTGCTTAATTCATTGGTTGGAATGTGACCTCAGGAGCCGACAATGAAGAGAAAACACGCTAAATTCACTTTGCTGTAGTGAGTCACGTTGATCCATGGGAATATGGGAACTTGGGATTGGGAATGTCATGCTGTTCTTTGTGTATGGACAGTCATGGAAGTCATACGTAGCAGAAAGAGCCCTCACACTTTTTAACATTCAAGTATGAGTTCTTGAAATATTACTTCAAAAAAATCAATACGCCCCAGTGTTCTTGCTCGGTGCCGCTGGTGCTAAAATAAGTAGAAAAGCAGAAAATACTGCGTGGACGGAATCAGCATGCTCCACCAAAGTAGGACACTGCTGTGTGTTTTGTTTTGGGGTTTGTTTCTTTTCTTTGGAGAAAAGAACATCCGTACACGAGTGAAGAGGAAATTTTAAATTGTTTGGGCCTTTTTGATCCCTTTCAGCTCTTCAGAGGTGCTCAAAAACGGTGAGCCTGTCTGTGTGTGTGTGTGTGTGAGTGTGTGTTTTTTGGGGGTGCTTTTTTGGGGGATGCTGAATTTGCTCTGAGACACTGGTATTTTTTATCATTCTATTTTATTTATGTATTTTATTAATATTTTAATTTTTGAACAAATTATTTATTCATCTATTATCTAACTGTATGTTTATGTGGATGCAAGGATGTGTCCTATGTGTTGTGCAGAAGACCCCTCTGCCCAAGACAAATTCCTCCCAAGCGAGACAAATAAAGTTGCTTTGACACTTTGATGTATATTGTGATGTATGGGAGGAGAAAAAAAAGTCTATAAACTTCACATCTGATGTCCTGCTCTAGTTTTGTTTAAGAAATGACCTGGTTAATCATTCCGTCAGAAGTTTGAGGAAAAATTAGCGTGCTATTTTATGACAAAATGACATGTTTCGTACTTTCTTTCAATTATTTGTGAGTATAAATGAGGCAATAAATAGACCAGGACTGTGGTGTAATAACCTACTTTACAACAGAAATGTACAATCATCCATGCAAAATGTATAAAAAGGCAAACACAAAGTTGGTTGACCTCATTTATCTCCTCCGGTCAGATCCTGCTGGAGCCGACGGTGATCCAGGACGTCCTGTCTGCAGGCAGCCACCTTCAGCTGCTGGAGCTCCTCAGCCTCTGCTCCCACTACCTCATCCAGGTACAAACGCATCCATCACTGTCCTCCTCGGAGGCTCTGTGACACAGCGGGGCTCCTGCCGGGTTAATGGAAATCTTGTAAGACCGCTAAGTTGTGGGGATGCGCCGCACCCGGGAGCAGTCCGGTAATTTGATCCCGTCTGTGGGGAGTTTCAAGGATATTTGCAAATTGGATCCTAAAACGGGATTGCAGTGTTTGTCATTAGCGTGACACAAATGATCGTACCGCATTGTTGCATCTGCACATCCTCCACATCACAGGTGAAAAGTGTGCGTGTGTGCTGCACCATTCAGGATACAAAGGGCTACACCAGGGTATCGCCAAATACAGCCTTAAACAGCACGGCCTTCTTATTTATTCTGTGGAAAACAGTGGGAACCATAAAAATTAAATAACCACACAAAACTAATATTTCACTATTAATAGACATCCAATTCGCTATTTCAAATGTCAGTTTCAGCCAAAATCTGTGCATCACTATGAGAGAAATGCTCCACATTTTGTGTGCTTTCAATATAAAATAAAATAAGCCGTAATATCCCTTTTATATTCCATGCGTCCACTCACAAGCGGGCGAATCGCGAGATGTAAAAGCAGACAGAGGTTCAGCGCCGGTGTATGTTCAATATGTGTCTTAAGCACACTTGAGTTCGGTGGGTACTTGTCAGCGAAGGCGCCTGAGTCTAAATTGGATGCCCCCCCTCAAGAACTAGGCCACCCGGATACTCGTTTCATCTTTTTCGTCTTTTATAGCCGGCACTGATGTGCTGGAGCAGCAGCAAACCCCGACCTGGTGTCCTCTCCCAGCACAGCTGGAGTCACAGTACTTATTCACTAAGGTCTTTCATCCAGTGGACGGTCACAGTGTCCTCAGAACCCCTCCCTCCACTCACACACATCAGAGAGCAGTCTTTGGATTCTGGATTGGACCAAGCCGGGTCACACACAGTTGAATCAGTGGTAAATGTTGCTCTGATGCGCCATCTGGTGGTTGAAAAACCCCTCACACCTGCTGGGGGATATTGATGACCAGCGGGTTTGTCGTAATAAACAAACAGCTGCATCCTCTGTAAATCGACTTATGCGCTTACACTCACATGTGTGTGCTCATCTCATCTCATTAGGAAACTTCAATGTATTACGTTAATAATTATCCCCGGGATCGGGGGAAGGTAAAGCCAAAATGATTAACTTTGGTATGTAAAGACAGCACCAATAGTGGCATTACAAACAAGATAGCAGCCGGTCACCTTCATCCTCCTCCAATCTGGTGGACTCTTGTGCTCAGTGAATATTGTATAAGTAGTTTATCCAAAATGGTATTGGTACTACATTTTAAGGGACATATATTATCTTATATGAAGGGTTGCACAAACATCCAATGTCACTTAAATTAAGGCATTCGACATTCATTAAGTCAATGTGGATTTTTTTCAAAAACTCTAATGATTCTATATTATCTTGGATCAATAGAGTTGTGTGTGTGTGCATATTTCCATGAATGGCCAGAAGATGGCAGTCTTATTCCACTACTTCAAACCCATTTTATTTACCCTGTCTTTCTCTCTCCATCATTGGTTTGTCATTTAGCTATGAAATTGAAATCAACTCACAGTTAATGTGAATACAGTATGCGTGTGGCTTGTATAATGGAGCACAGGCACTTTGTAATAAATGCTCAGTAAGCACCGGTGTGTGTGTTTGTGTTTGTGTGTGTGTGTTAGACATTGTGATATTTTAGGGGATGTCACCTTTTGCTGTTTGAGGGCACAGGGAGGACACTGGGGTATCTTAGCAACACAATTGCGCACAAATGTGTATTTCCTCTCTGTGACTCTGAGAACGTGACTTGACTTTTTCCATTGATCCTCATTAGATGTTTTATATTCTCACTGGAGTCTCGGAAACCTTTTCATCTCACTTTGTGCCCGTCCTGGGTTGCAGGAGCTGAGCAGCGTCAACTACCTGGAGCTGTACCGCGTGGCCGACCTGTTCCACCTGCCCGCCTTGGAGGAGGCGGTGGTGGGCTTCCTGGTGGAGCACCTGTCTGAGCTGAGCCAGAGCCGGCAGGAGGAGGCCCTGCAGCTGCCCTACCGCCTCCTCCGAGAGGTGCTGAAGAGCGACCGCCTCACGTCCCTCAGCGAGGAGGAGATATGGAAGGTACCGGGACGCGTGCGTGTGTGTGCGCGTGCTCTCCCCCCCCCATGCTCCATCAACGGTGGCAAAGCGTAGTGTTAATTCCGATCGGAAATAAAGTGAGAAAAACAAATCCTCTCGGCTCGAAACCGAGAGAAAATTGTGCCGCGCTAGCATGTAGAACACACGGACAGAAATGCCCCAGACTAATAAACAACAAATTAAACACCGCCATCTGCATCTCGTATAATGTTTGTTTGTATTAATGAGGATACGCAATCAGGGGAGGCCGCGTCTGATTCCGTGCGCACGTGTGTGACAGACCATCCATCTGAGCTGGTGTGCGTGTCCGCGTTTGATGAACTGCCAAAGGTGTGTGTGCGGACTGTGGAGTGAGGCGGTGGCAGTTGTGGGGTGGACTCGGCGTTTTGACTGTTCATTTTCACCAATCAGCGCCGCCACCCCCCCCCCCCCCCGGTCGCTCTCCCTTTCTGTCTTTCTCCCCTTCTCTTCTCTGATTAGGCCCTCCGCGGCTCCATCAGGGCCCCAATCCCCCAGCTGTCACTCGGCCGCCCGTCTGATTGAAAACAATCAGGCCTCTGATGGCACAATTACCCTGACCCTTTAACCAGCCGCCGTCGCCATAATCAGTCTCTGATTAGGCTGCTTTGGGCCTCCTTCACTTCGCCCAGAAGGTTAATATGAGCATCAGACGGAAGCGAATGGCAAGCGGGGGCCCTCGTCCGAAAGGTGGGGGGTGGGGGAGCGGGCACGCCAGCACCGGACCAATATAGTTCGGCCGTCAATCATCGTCACTCAGAGTTTTCTTAGAGTCTCTCACGCTCTGGAAATCACATTTTCTCCGTCTTTGTTTCCCCTCCCTCCCTCTCTTCTTTCTTGCCATCCTTTGCTCTGCCTTCATGAACACCCCCTCCTCTCTCTTCCTCCCTATCTCTTTCCCTCACCCCTTCCTTTTCACACACACACGCACACACACATGCGCGCTTGCACTTTCTCTCTCGGTGCGGAGGGGAAGGAGGGAGTTGATTTATTCTGTGCCCCGAGGAAGTTGTGTGATGCAGCGTGACCTTCACAGTCAGCTGCCGGAGCGCACGCGGGCGCGCACGCTCTCGACGCTCGCACACACACGCTGTCACTTCAGAGCTATGAGGAGGGGTGTGTGTATGTATGTGTGTGTGTGTTGGGGGGGGGTGGGTGATAGAGAAAAGGAGGTAGAGACAGGAGAGTGGCACAGATACTGCAAAAGGATGAATCCTGACTTGCACCTTTGTTGCATATTCACCATCAGATGTGATGAAAGATGGAATAAAGCCGAGATAATATAAACAATGTTTGTGTGCGGCAAAATCTGCTTCAGTATCTGTTGTGGCACAAAATTTTGTCATTGCCGATGAAAAAAGTTCCGCCGCACCGAGTCCTCAGTCTGTCTGTTGCACAGATTACGCCACAATGCGCGTTGTTTTCCCGATAATGGCAGTGATCTCCAGTCATCTCGCCCACATTCACACCTCGCCGCAGCTAAATAACCTTCCACAGCTCTCAAGTTCAATTAAATCCCTTCTCTGCAACCCGGTTCGCCTACATTAAACGAAGGAGTGTGCCTGTGGATATTTACAGTCTTTATATCGAATGTGCCTGATTAATAAACCCTTGTGTGTGTGTGTTGGACGTAGCGCCGTTTGCCTCAGTCTTGCCATAACAGCCTGTAGGTATCTAGAAAAACAATTATGATTAGCAGTCCTCCACATATTTTTTTCAGCTTTTGTTTTCCCTAGAAGGGTTTCACAAATGTTTCAAATCTTTCTTTTTAATCTTAATTTCTTTTTTTTACGCCACCATCCTCCTTCCTTTTCTCAGCCCTTTTTAGTGTTTGCCAACTTCATTTGTAAGACATTCAAACATTTACGGCAAACAGTGTGACACAAAATGCAAGACAAAAAACAAAATGGACAGCAGTGGTCACATCTCAGATCCTGAGGAGCGCCTGTCGAAGGGACAACAGACAATCGCAGACAAGCTATTAGAAGCCAGAGTGTAGACATAAGCCTTAGTCAGCGTATTAAAAAATGCATGACCAAAATGGCCCCAGTTTAGCACACGACCAAAACATATGTACGTGATTCGATTGCGATAAGATACATCTGAAACAGGAATCGCTTGTAATTCATATAGTGAGCCCTAAAAAAAACCTTGCAGTGGATCAACCTGTGCCAAGCTTTTCTCAGCTCTTCTCTAGGGATCAGCAAATTATCGGTATCGGCAGATATTTGCCTAAAAATTTACGGATATCAGCCAGCTCGCCTATATTCAACACTGATAAATAAAAGGCCACAGCTTCCTTGAAAAAACGCCCGTCCTCGACGCCACGTACCCAACGTTCGGACAACTTGCGTAATGTGACGAGATGATGTCCAATTGGCATAGAGTTCATCCAAGTTTGTTATATGTAGGATTAGAAGTGCATATCTTACTTGTTTTGTGAAAAAAACCCAATTGTCATAAATAAATGATGTTTAACATAATATCAGTTTAAGGACATGTTTTAATTTGCATAAGCAATGCTTATTACATACTTGTATGCTTTGTGTTTTTTGCCTACATTTGCCAGTTGGCCAATACGGGGGAAAATATCGGTATCGGCATCGGTCATCGGCCAAATGAGAAATAGAATATCGGTATATGGGATATCGGCAAACAATCCAATATCGTGCATCCCTACTCTTTTCCCATCTTCTCATTTTCCTCTTTCTCTGTGTTTTTAGTTTGTTGTTCTGTGGTTGGAGCACGACTGTCGCTACCAGTACACCGAGGATCTTCTCCAGCATGTCCGCTACGGCCTGATGGACGTCCCCACGCTGCATCACCTCTCCCAAAGCCACCCACTGGTCCAGTCCAGTCCGACCACCGCCGCTCTGGTGGAGGAAGCCCTGGATTACCACCACGTTACCTACGCGCAGCCCCTCCACCAGTCGGCCCGCACCAGACCCCGCTTCCAGTCCCTCACCCTCTACATAGTGGGTGGGCGGAAGCGGGAGGTGAGCCGGGTCAGAGAGCTGCGCTACTTCAACCCGGCCGCGCAAGAGCACGTGCGCGTGGCGGGCGGGTCGAACTGGAGCGAGCTGGCGCCGATGCCCACTGGGCGCAGCCACCACTGTGTAGCTGTGATGGGCAACTTCCTCTTTGTTGTGGGCGGGGAGGTGGAGCACGCCACCGGGAGGACGTGCGCGGTGAGGACTGCTTGTCGATACGACCCGAGGGGTAACCGATGGACTGAGATCGCCCCGATGAAAGCCTGTAGAGAACACTTTGTCCTGGGAGCGCTGGGTCAGTACCTGTACGCCGTGGGGGGTCGGAACGAGCTGAGGCAGGTGCTGCCGTCAGTGGAGCGGTACTGTCCCAAGAGGAACAAATGGATGTTTGTGCAACCCTTTGACCGCTCGCTGTCCTGCCACGCCGGCTGTGTGGCTGAAAACCTGCTCTGGGTCTCAGGTACATATTGACAGAGACTTTAAGAAGGATAAAAAGTACATCGAAACTCACAAAAGCTTGAAGCCAAAACTAGACACTAGTTCATGCCCATTTCCTGCAAAAAGTATTATACTCTTTACTGAAAATCCAGTGTGTTATTTTATTTTCACAGGCGGGGTAACGAACACCGCTCAGTACCAGAATCGGCTGATGGTCTACGACCCAGAGCAGGTAAATATGTAATGCTTGGTTTGGTTCCACTATCTGTAAATAGACAGCTATATTAAAGGGATAGTTCGGATTTTTTGACATGAAGTTGTATGAGATCCTCACCATAAGTGTGGTTCATCAGCAGTGACTTCCGGTCCAGTTTCGGCATTGCAGAAAGTAGTTCCATCTAGTTGCTGGGGTCCCACGGATGAAGCGTTTTACATAGTATAGTAATCTATTTGCATCAAGAATTCTTGGCCGCAAAAAAATGTCCAACCTCGTAATCACCCGGTACTATTTTCTGTCCCTTCATACCACTGCGCGCACTTTTCCGTCAGCTGAAGGAGGAAGGAGGCGGAAGGAGAAAGCTGCGACTTGACAGAAGACGCATCGTAACGGTCTCCTTCTGAGCATGTAAACACCATGAAACAGCTGATGATGGTGCATGCAGTGATACGAAGGGAGGGAAAATAGTACCAAGTGATTGCGAGGTCGGACTTTCTTAACTTCATGTAAAACAAATCCGAACTATCCCTATAAAAACACATGACGGAACTCACACCGCAGTGAACTTTTCCTTCTGGAAATGAAGGAGAAATCAAAACAGCAGAGCCCAAGTCTATTCCTTGGTGTACCCCAGGATAAACAAATTCATATCTGTTGGCTTTTTAAAAATTTCAGATGTTATGAAATAATAATAAGGTGCTGTGAGCGCACCAATGTATTTCCATCCAGGATGAAAACTGTCAGACCTTAAAACATAATTTTCTCTCTATTAAAGGGGAAATTCACCAATTTCGACAGGACTTGGGGAGTTTAAAAAAGTTTATATAGTATAAAGTTTACAGCACAAACCCTTATCTGGTTTCACAAGGCTTGGTGAAAATTCTCAGAAATTGCCTCAAGTTACGTCTGCCAGTTGAGGTTTAAGAGTACAAGTTTAGAAAAAAGTCTGGTGGTTAGATGGGAGCAGTTTAAGGTCACATTAACCACTGCTCGTGTCGCGATTTATCTCTTTTAAAACGCACAGTGGTGGGTAGAAAAGTGCAATGCTATCTGTGAAGTCCTCTAACGACCGGTGAAATCACTACGTTCAAAGTGGAAGGTGTTTCTCATAGTATCAAACCTGCAGAGAATTATCACCGCACGTACCTTCAGAGAGTTAGCACGTTTAGCGCTGCGACCAGCAAAGCTTGTGACTCAATCTCACACCGACTTCTCTCCTAGTTTCGTAATTTCCAGCCACAGCGGGCAACTCTTCTCAGCAGAAAAGTCTCCGATAAATCCACTTCATGATACCTATACATATTCCAAACATAAGACAAAGGTGGTGATTAGCTCGAGAGCCATTTAGCAGTTAACGATACAACGGAAATTAAGAGCTGACTTTAAAATAGAGCTTGAATAAGTGTAAAACAATGGAATTAGTCTGGAGCTAGTGCTGTCTTAATGTGTCGAAATGTTTGGTAACACGTTTGCCACCACTTTACACGCTGATAAAATGCTAATGCTAATTTGCGTGTCCTATGACAGTACTGCAATTTTTTTGGAGAGCTATATAAACAAAAACTGTTAGGACTTGGCGGTTGTGATTCCGCACTCACTTATGCCAAAGTAACATCTACCGCCGTGAGCAAACCCAATGCATGCTTTATAAAACAGCCTGCACTTGAACCGCGCTACCATGTAATAATAATGGATCGTTGCGGAACATTAATGCAGACCTTATGCTCGCTGTGATGGATTACACAACAGGCAGGTGTCAAGAATCTGCTAATTGATTTTCACACCATATGGAAATGAATGGAAACCAATGAACGTTCTGAAATCTGAGGGCTGGCGAGACACATACGTTTGTTCGCAAAAACTTTCATTAATTTTCCCCTTTGAGTTCTTTGTTGCACCTCTACAATGCCGCAAAAAAAATAAACCCAGATTTAATTTCTATATCCGCAATATTCGCACACGGCGCGACAGCGAGCCGCAGTTTCTGTTTGTGTACGTATATGCGCCAGCTGTTGACGGAGTCTGGATCTCGGCAAGGCTGCGTATAGTACGGAGGTATGCGGCGTGTGTGTGTGCGTGTGTGTGTGTGTGTATATGTGTAAGGTGCATATCCATATGGGTCTGTGTTTGTACATGCCGGCGTGCAGGCGAGGGAACGGAGGCACGGAAGAAAGAGTGAGGGAGAGAGAGTCTCATTTGTATTCACCATGAATCTACATTCACCTGCCAGAGCAACAGCAACCCCCCACCCACTCTACCCTCAACAGATGGCCACCCGTCAGCTCCCAGCAGACACACACACATACACACACTAACACACACACACTCTCATTCTGCCTCAATCAAGCACTCTCTCCCTCACACACACACACTCTGACACAAAATAAGCTTCAACACACTTAGTGAAATGAGCAGGGATTCTCAGTGTAAAATGGAGTGGCTGAAACATATGATTAGAAATAGGGAGGGAAGTCATTAGTACAAACCAGAGCTCCAGTGTCACGTTATTTATCTAGTGCTGAGCATACATCAATTACCCATGCATGGATATGCTTAAATATTAATCTTATTCATCCTCTTACACTTCCCACCCCTCTCTCTCTCTCTCTCTGCTACATCTCACCTCCTTCTCATCATTTTCTCCCCTCCATCTGCTTTAACCCTCCACCTGCATCCTTCCTGCAGGACCAGTGGTTAGCCCGCAGTCCCATGTTGCAGAGGCGGGTGTACCACGTCATGGCGGCGGTGAGGAGGCAGCTCTACGTGCTCGGGGGGAACGACCTGGACTACAACAACGACCGCATCCTGGTGCGCCACATCGACTCCTACAACATGGACCTGGACCAGTGGACACGCTGCTCCTTCAGCCTCCTCACGGGTGCGCGAAGCCAAGGAGCTGTCATATGTGCACATACACACCCGCATTTATAATAGAGGATTCGTCAGTTGATAGGAAAAAAAAACCAAAAAAACAACAAAAACACGAGTTGCAGTCTATAGGCGGTTTGATGCAGGCTTGGATTGGTGAGTTCTTTGAAGATGGTTTGAATTAGCTGGAGCTATTACCATGGCAACTGGTCTTAAAACGCAAGCCGACAAACATACAGACAATACCAAAAAATGACTCTTTCGATGTGAAATCAAAGGATTTTCAGTTGGGGAATTTTTCAGATCAATCCCGATGTTTTTTCGGTGATGGGAGCCAAATAAACCCCCAAAAAACAAGTGTTTCATACGAAAAATGCAGCCTTGTTAAGATGAAAAACCAATCCTTTTTAATTAGATCTCAACTCAAAGGCTCTCAGTGGTGTTTCAGGCTGCAGCACAAAGCTGTTCGCAGAAGAAAAGCCTCCAAAAGCACCTTGACTCTACCTGCCCGGCACCACAAGTATTTGCTAGCAACCTTTTTCTTCAGCAATCACCAAGTGCAGTATTACGCTTTTGCAACCTCTTTTTTTTTTGTTACAATTTCAGTGACATACAGTGAAGCTTACCTCTTCATCCTCCTGATTGCATAAAAAACCCAACAGAAAATGCCTCCCTGCTGGCGGAGAGTAGGCGGCAGGCTGACATACATTGAAATCACGTACATTCTTACCTTGGCCCCGTGAGAATGCTGCAACTTTAGCCTGCAGTCTGGTGATGCTGAAGCGGAGACACGTGCAGTATGAACACACTCCAGGAAAGTGGTTACAATTGCTGATTTCAGGGGTCAATAGGTCAGGTAGCTTCCCTGATCCTCCCTCTTCTCTCTGTCCCCGAGTGACTTGGCTCTTTTCTCCACATTGCGG
>CAESWR010000084.1:70409-80506 GCA_903171835.1 Mullus surmuletus | reverse complement strand
CTCCGCAAGTTCAAAAGACTCGGGTAAAAAAGCTCACGGTAATATTTCTGGCGTTTCTGCACTCGCTCCGACTGTGTTCTTTCACCGCAACAAAACACTCCAGAATCAACGATCTGGAGCCACACAAATAGACGTGATTGAAGTCGTTAAATCACTGTAACGCCTCCTAGATTGCATATAAGTGACTATTTTGCCTCTTTAATACATAGGTTTTTATTATATGGGTCATAAACAAATCCAGCTGCATCACCTTTACCTCCATGCAGCCACATCTGGCATTCTTTTACATGTTTGAATTAAAAAAAGCCTTAATTCCAATAAATACCAGTCAAACCATTTATTACTATTTACCTTTTTGTCTTTCTTAGGTATCGATCACACAAATAAGGACCTGCAGAAGAACTTTGTAAGTACTCCTAACACAACATTTCTTTCTTTCTTGTTTTTTTTGTTTTTTTCACCGTCTACCAAAACTTCATTAGCGCAAGACGCCCAACATCATCACTCCATTTATCTCATGCGGATCTCAGTTGCAAAACCTTGTTTGATGCATTGTTATTTCTATTTCTCTTGTCTTTTTACGTGATTATATTCCGCCACCGGTGCAGCCGGGGCCGGACAAACGCGCCGATTTTCATTAGACAGAAATCTGTGTATTGACTTTCCCTTAAACCCGCGCAGCCTCTCTATTACTTAAGACCATACACAATAAACCTCTCGTTTAATGGCGGCGCTTGTTTTATTCCGTCAGGCTGGTGTTACACCGGCTGGCAGTAAAGCATATGTGGCGTGCGTGTGTTTGCCTCCTGCCTTGTCATTTATAATCCTATAGGCAGTTTTGAAGCAAGCAGGCCAACTTGTACTTTGTCGGAGCAGATTGTCTGGCATGGATAAGCCTGGCTGCAGAGAGAGAGATACATAATTGCTCTTGTACATTTTGCTGCCAAGGCTTCCTCCTCCCCGTCATGCCTATATACACTGGCAAACGAGTCGACCAACATGTTCTCGTTTGCGAGGCGCGCGCCGATCACGCCGTCACGCTCGCTTCTCCTCGCCGACGGTGACTGCTGTCAGTCAGAGGCGGCGTGTTGACAGACTAATTCGAGGAGCGATATCAAGAGGTTTTCACGGCATTCAGTGGTTTTCTGCCGTGGTGTCATTGTGATGTCTGATGTTCTGAGTTTCATTGTTTTCGCCATTTTGCTCGGTTTGATTCCCGTCTGGTTCGCAGGAGGCGCTCGCCAGCTGCGACCTGCGCGCTGCTCACGGCCTCTCCCACGATCCCATGCCCTTCAAAGTTGAGTCGAGCAGGTAAATGCTGATTTTCTGTACCTGAGAGATGAAATGATCAGCTGTAACTTCACACGACAGGTTGTTTTATACATTTGGTTTTCTCTATATGCTGCAGAAATTCAGCGGCTTAAGGATTTTCGCCTGAACGTTTTAAAATTCTTGGGCGTTTCTTGTCAGAGTTGGTGAAAAATTGTCTTTGTCTGAGCTGTGGAATTAAAGAAACATGCTTGCCATTCTTATCCTCAAATCCACAGCGAGGAACGGAAATCTTGCCTTGTTGGCAGAAAAATACTTCATGTCACTTTTTTCCCCCAAAATATCATTATTATTGAAATGTATCCGATCTATTCCATAGAAATAGACACGTCTCTGAGACAACTTTAGTGGCTGTATTATTATTTTTTCTCTTCCGATGGCAACATCACACAGCGAGACTCTGAAACTCAAGCTGACGTGCTGCTGCAAAATGAAAATCCGGAGGTTCCTCCGAGCGGATCTGGAAGAAACAGATTAAACTGTGTGTAAAACGCACACATTAGTCGTGATGCTGGCAGCTTTCTACCTGAAGAGGTCACCTAATGAAGCACGAGTTGTACGGCAAAAGTGGCTTGAGGGGATAATCAGCTGCGCCCTCTGACCCCGGGACACATTTGAGACAATTTTGGTGGATTTTCCCCCGAGACGCTGAAGGTCCATGTCAGAGCTGACAGCCGACATCCCTGTTTGTTGTGAATTAGGAGTTTTAATAATCAAAAACAACCAATCAAGCCTCACATACAAACCTCGGCACTGGATCATATCATAAAAACAATATTTTTACGTATTTGGCATACATTATAAGTATAAGAATATAGCCTTTAGGAGTTCCTGGGGATGTTTTTTGTCCAGACCACTTTTTATTTTTTGTCCCCAGGGACTTATAAGAGAGTTTGCCATACAAATCTGTCACTGCAGAAAAAATAAGAATGCCTCAAATTCAATGTTGCTGCTCATCATTGACCCATCTGAGACTCTAATAATGGTTATAATTAAGTAGAATTGCATTTTATGGAAATTATTTGAGTTTTTGTAATGTACTGGAGATTGTAGCCATTTAAAGTGGGAAAAAAGTAGTTATTTTTACAGCAGTTTTTAGGGATGGGACGTTTTTCATCCTGAGGGACGATTGAGAAAGTATTCTTAAGGAACCTTCTTAAGGTTAAATAAAACTCCTTCTCAACAGCTCTAGTTTGAACTCAGTCAGCCTGAGACATTAAGGACTGAGTTGCAGTGATTCATTCAGCACACAGAGCTAATGCTCTTTTACCTGTTCTAAGTTACTTACCTCAGCACACACAGAATTAGCTATTTTAATGCAGTTTTTTAAAAGCAGTCGGGTAATGTTTTAGCTGACAAAGAGCAGAACAAGCCTTTTCCAGCTCTACGTCTCGTGTTGCATTTCACCCTGCAAACAAAAAGATTGACAGCCGCAGAAGCGGCGGGGCGGCCGAGTCCTGCATTCGCCCTCTGAACAGTGTCACCGTATCATTACACTCTGACACGGCCAACACTTTCAAACATGTGATATCGTAAACACACTTACACGTGTTAACTGTCAAGTCAATAATCGCATTTCCACCGTTCGCAGCAGTTTCCAGCCTCAACACCAGCGTGCGCGCAGTCCATCCCGGCTTATTATGGGCTGGAAAACCCATCCCTGCATATTTTGCTCTCATGTGGCTTAACATCTTATTCGGCCTGTCTTTCAGTCACGGTACCCGGTGTGCAGGGGAAGTTGCCATGGAGGCTAACAACTCCTACTGCGGTGTGGGCATCGCCTTCAATGCCAGGATCGGAGGTGAGGAAAAGAACACAGCCGTGCAGAGAGAGAGAGAGAAAGGGAGGGAGGGAGGCAGTGCATTGTGGGTGTGCTGCTGCGGTGGCCGCGATTACGACACGGCACGACGAGGAGCGATTCACAGAGACGGGTTTTGCACAAATCTTTTTCTAGAAACATGAAATAGCACTGACTTTAAACCCGATTCCCTCCAAGTGGACTGAGAGCAAATAATATGTCAACAAGATCGTATTTTACAAGGAAAACCATTTGAACAAAGCTCATTCAGCCTTAAGATTTCATTGGGGCGTTTTTTGTCCAGGCATTTTTTAACCATTTAGAGGGTCAAAATCCTCCACCAAAATCTGATATTTGATGTTTATCTTTCAGGCTGAAGCTGTTTAACAAGCCTGACTAATTTAAAGTTGGGAAAATTATGAATATATGATGTTTTCACAGTCCTCTGTTAGAATGACACACTTTGTGTCCCCATGAACTAAAAAGAGAGTCTGAGTCTGTCTGAAATCTGTCACTGCAGCAACCAAATAAGAATGCCTCAAATCCAATGTTGCTGATAATCATTGAACAATTGGAGGTTCTAATATTAATACTAATAATTAAATCCTCCTTGAATTGCATTTTATGGAAATTACTTGAGGGTTTTATGGGGGGGTTTCCCTCGTAGAATACTGTGGAGTTACGTAAACAACTGACATTTAGAGGGTTAAAATCCCCCCAAATAATTAATATTTGATAGATATATTTCAGGCCGAAGTTGACTAACACTGACTAATTTAAAGTGGATAAAAATATTGATTTTATTTTTACAGCAGTTTTTAGGAAGGGGACGTTATTCATCCTGAGGGACGATTGAAAAGGTTTTTTTCAGGAACTCTTAAGGGTTATAACAACAAATAAAATCAAAGCTACAGTTGAAACTCAACTGTACTGCCCCAAATAGCATTAAAAAACAAAATATTGCAGATGTGAGCTGTTTTAATGTTTAGCTTCGACTGATTTGGAGTCTCGCAATACCACCTTTGGCAGAAAATCCATATAACCCTCAGCCTAAATCACCATTGTAATCTATCACACGCCAATGCTCCTCTCACTCTTTATGTAAACAGTCAGGATTCATTCTTTGGAGGTAATTTGCCACCGAAAACTATCCTAACAAGCTGCTCCGTGAATATGTAGATTTCACGGCCGGCGTGGACGGGGGGCCACGCGCCACTCAGAAAGTTTTCAGCCATCGGAAATATTTCTCGAAGGGACGGTGAGAGTCTATAATTTCCAGATAAGCACATGCTGATATGGAGCCCCGGGTGTGTTCGGGTTTGGCTTTATGTGAATATGACAGACTACACGGTGGCTGGCTGCTATTGAGCCGTGCTGACCCTATTTAACAGCTCATTTTTAGTGGGAGCTCCGGTAATGGCTTTTTTAGTGTTGGTTGTAACATTGGCAAGGGATGAATGAACCGAATACGCGATAGCCCATTTTCTGTTGAGAAATCAAAGATTTTTTATGGGATACACTAAGAGTGCTATAAACCACCAGTTAATGAGGAGTACATGATGTGTTTGAATAAGGACGTGTTTTTCTCTGCATTTGGAGAGTTTCGCGTCTGGATTTGACTGTGACGTCACCGGCCCGGGGAGAGGAGGAAACCCCGCGGTTGAAACCTCTGAGCTCTCCTCTGTGACCTTTGACCCCCGGCGCTCCCTCGTTTGTCGCAGCCTGATGAAAGCCAGAATTGGAGGGGGGGTGGGGGAAAAAAAACTATTCATGAGGCGAGACTCGGAATCTCTTTTCCCTGTTAGTCTTATTTCGCCTCGCCGAGTCCGTTTCATCGGGACTCATAAACACAATGTGGCGCACGAAGATTTGAAAGGGCGAGACCCCGAATGAAAGATGCATGTTGTTGTTGAGACCTGCGCTCGCCGCCTCACAGTGAGGAATGACCGAGCATAGTTTTCCGCCGGAGCTTTAGAGCCTCGCTGGAAACTCTCCGTGGCTTTCCGTCGCCTTGCGAGATTAGAAGTTTTTTTCCGAAACGTATAGTTTAATGGCAGAAATCTTCGGCGAAGAGGTTCCAAAGCGAGTCTGATGAGTCGGCTTTATGTACGTCGCTTTCTCCGGCCGCGTCCGGGTTTTGAGGGATAAACATTTCTGGGGAAATAATCGCCAGACAAAGTGCTTTTGATGCAGGGCGTTACAGCACATCGGGGTGTTTTTGGGGGAAACATGGAACATGGAAAAGGTCATAGAAGACGTTAAAAGTCTTGACTTGAATAGTTTGTGTTTTCCAGCAGCATCACTTACACTTTTTTGTATATGGCAGCAGCCTACGGAAAGAGAATTGAGTCGTAAAGAAGCAGCTTAATTCTTTTTTTTGTTTGGTCTTAGTCAGCATCGGACTGTTGAGGCTCATTGAGCGTCAGCTTAAATGGAACAGCTATGACATACTGGCATCTATACAAAAAACATTAAAATGACACTTAATAAAATTCATCGTGTCCTTTTCAGAATGACTGTATGAAAAAGGGGTGTCCAGGTCCGATATACGATATCAGCAAAAAAAAGTTTCAGATTATATCGGCCTGCATCTAAAATCTCAGATATAAACACTCAGACAGAAGCAGTCCATTCCAGACTCCGCTCCAGCACTTCTATATGTAAGCCATTGGTTAATGATGAACGGGTCAGTTTTTCTCATAACTACTGTTGCTGACTATTGTTCTCTGAGTAATTCACTTGATCGAGACTTTCCCAACATTCCATACTATAAAATAAGTAAAAAAGTATGTATGATTCGTGCTGCTGTCGTATCAGATCGATATCGGTATCTGCCAATACTACAGGCTGCGATATCAGTATCGAACCGGAAGTAAAAAAGTTGTATCGCGACACCCCTAGTATGAAAAATATTAAATGACACTCTGTGGTATTTAGAAAAGTTCAAATACTTATACAGCTATTAAGAAAGAAATACAGTTTTCTGAAACTGTGTTGTGTATTATATGATTTGAAGTAGGTGCAAAGCCCACATGCAGGACTACAACTATCACTACATGACAATCTGATCTCAATCAGAAGACAACAGAGAGCCTCCTCCGGTTGAGCAATTAGGTGAATTCTAGGCAAAAGAAATGACACCAGATATTGGACACTCATCACATCTCTGTGGGCTTTTTGAAACATTTTTACCGAACAACAACATCCCGGAACACCTTCAAACGCGGTCTGAGCGATCACAGATCACTTCTCGGCTGCATCTATTTACGATCTGGTCGCACAATATGGTCCTTGTGGCGTCACATAGAGTCTACCTTTGATTCCAAGCTATTTAGTCTTTGTCGTGTGTGTTTAGCACTGGCTAAAACAGCCAGCGGGTACAAATTCTTTTACAATCTGATTTGATTGGCTGATATGATGGTAATTATGACTGTAAGGTTCTTTAAACCCAATTGTTCACATGCTTCACGTGTTAAAGTTGGAGTCTCAGGCCTGATACGCTGCCAGCCAAGAGACTATTTTATTACATCATGTCATTGTTATCAGCGCTTGTCCTTTTTCCTGAACTCGTATTTGCATATTTGTCGCTCCAAAGCAAATATTGCTCAGCACAGCATCTAAAATCAGACCTTATTACAGAAATCACTGTGCAATTTTATTTTACATCACCGCCCTGAAAGAAATTACAATTTGACGGAGTGTGGATCAACTTAAAGATTTTCATTCCGCCAATCCAGGGAACGGAGCAAAGGCACGGACGTTATAAAAAAAAAAAGAAAGAAGGCAGATTGTGTGGGAATCCGCACAAGGAGAACTAACACAGATACAGAAAAGACGCAGACGCGGAAATCAGACAGTGAGGTAACAAGAGGAGACAGACACAGATAAGAGAGGCAGAAATAAAACACAAAGACAGCAGGAGAAAATATCAAGCTTAGCGCATAGAATCACATGTTCTAGATTGACAAACCGCCTCGGAATGACTTCTGCAAGGTCGATTTCCCCCCCTCCGAGCTCTGACCCCGGCATCTCCGTCGATCCGTCCAGGTATCCGCCTGCTGGACGGCCGTGTCACCGATGCCATGGAGGCCGCAGCTCTGACCTTCAACATCCACTTCATCGACATCTACGTCTGCAGCTGGGGCCCTCGGGACGACGGCGCCGAGATGGATGGGCCGCACCGCCTGACAGCCCAGGCCCTGCGGCGAGCCACTCACAAGGCACGGCTTTCATCTCCAAGTTCACCGCGGGTGTCCGTTAGGTGGCGGCGTCCTGTCAGGGCGGCGGGGAGCGGGAGCGCCGGGAGTTTGAAGTTTGTCTCTGTGGATTTTCTTCAGTAGTAGTTTAAAAGACATGGTGCCATAACATGGACTAAACCAGAGTTTGTTTTCCAGTTTTGTGGGTATACAGGTGCATCTCAGTGAATTAGAATAGCATAAAAAGGTTTATTCATGTCAGTAATTCAATACAACCAGTGAAATTGATACGTTGTATAGATCTATCACACACAGAATGAAACATTTCACATCTTAATATGTTTAATTTCTTGTAATTGTATTGATTATGGCTTACATTTAATGAAGACCTAAAATTCTGTCTCAAAAAATTGGAATATTACAAAAGTATTTTAAAATGGAATTGTTGGCCTGTGAAAAGTATGTCCATCAACATGCATTCTGTAGAGTTTTGGACTCCTGGAAATGATATTATGATAGTCTATTATCTTTAGATGCACCTGTTCTGATTATGGCCAAGCTTAAAGAAATGTGCAAAGTTCTCATATGTACTACATTGCCATGTAAATCTTAACTGCATCCCTCTATTGGTTTTTAATCTGGCCATTTATGTTAACGTTTTCGAAAAAAAATGTTGAAAAAAAATTGTTATTGCCGAGCAGCAGACGCAAGGTAGTAGATTTATGGTTCAAATAAGGCCGACTTTTGTGTCTTGAGATACACCGACCTTAGTTGTGTTTAGTTTATCACGCCTATATGGATTCCCACTGTGCTCATTTATATGAAAATGAAAGCAGATTATTAAAAAAAAAACAGACATCAATACACCTAAACCCTCAAAACAATTGGTTTTACATTTAAATGTACAGACTCCAGGGCAGTTATGGTGGGTTTGTGATCTCTGAAATGTTCCACTGGCCGCTAGATGGAAACATTCTTTACGGAAAAAAACCTCACATTTTTTTCCCCTTGTTGTTGTGTTTGCAGGGCCGAGGAGGGAAGGGCAGCATCTTTGTGTGGGCGTCAGGTAATGGCGGCGCGGCCCACGACCACTGCGGCGCAGACGGCTATGTTAACTCCATCTTCAACATCGCCATCGGCGCCGTCACTCAAACGGGGAAGCCCACCTACTTCGGGGAGCCCTGCCCAGGGGTGATGGCCGTCACTCCGACAGGGACCAGCGTGGGAGGACCGCTACCTCTAGTTAGTGTGCAGATAGCAGCCTTACACATCCAACAACAGTGTTTATCATTAATGCGTGTGTGCGTGTGTGTGTGTGTGTGCGTGTGTGTGTGTGTGTGTGTGTCTGTGTATGTGCCAGCAGCCGTGCTCTTTGGCTTCCTGCGAGCTGTGAGGAGACTGTTAAAGAGCAGCTACCGGTGTGATATTTATAGACGCCTGCCAAATGACCTAGGTGACTCGGTCATTGGTGTGTGTGCGGCTCACACACACACACACACACACACACGCACGCGCGCGCAAAAGCCAACAAGTGTTAATTGGAGGTAAAGCACGGCTGTAGTGGCTGCGAAAGGAAGGGGAAGGAGGCGAGGTGTTGATGATGGAAGTAACAGTGTAAAGCCAAGAAGAGACGCGGCGCCGACTCCGAGGTTACAGAAACAGAAAGGCCAAATTTATCAGTGTGATATCACGTGTGTCGGGGGGTCGCCTGCCCTCCCCCACCTCGCATCAGGAGGTGGTCAGACCTGTCACGGCCAGCTTTGGCAATTGTAATCGTGTTGATGTTCCGAGGGATCCCACGTGGGAAGGAAATCAACTTAAACACATATTTCACAGCTTTCCAGGTGAGTGCGATGTGTGTTCTGACTTCATCCGTTTGGCGCTTTTTCAGATCACGGTGACCAACATGGGCGACGGCTGTGTCACACACTTTCCGGGAACGTCCAGCGCCGCTCCGATCGCCGCAGGGATCCTGGCTCTGGTTTTGGAAGTCAAGTGAGTGTCGAACTCGCTGCAAAAACACCTTCTCAAGTCAGTCATCAGCCTCGCACTCCTTCCACCTGTTTAGATTGGTTCAATTATTAAGAAATCAATGCATTTTTTGGAAAATCATCGAAAGGGGCGGGGTAGTAGTCAGGCAAACCAAACAACCTTTAGATAGATAGATAGATAGATAGATAGATAGATAGAATTACTTTATTGATTCCAACCTGAGAAACTACGTTGCAGCAACAGCAATTAATGGAGAACTCAATATTAAAAAAAGCAATGTGAATCAAAAAAAGTATTCCTATTAACAATATAAAGTGTAAGAAAGAAGAGCAATATATAAAGTATAGAGAATGTATATACAGGCAAATAATTAGGACTCGTGATAAGTATTCACAGTGAAAATAAAGGGTAAGGTGCAATGAACTAAAGATGTTATGTTAATAAGATCAGGATGAGGTGTTATTATAGCTACATAGGTAGATAGATAGATCCATTTATTGTCTTCCGGTAACGAACATCAGAGATGATTGTGCTTTAAATGTAATTTGAGACAGTTTTGTGCAGTTCCCCCCTCCCCCCCCTAAAAAAAAAAAGTGAATCTTGATGAAGCGCTCGATGAACCCGCCAATCCCAACAATTTTCCCTCTCACTTCATCTCTGAATTGTTAGTTGGTACCTTTTGGTTCAGCCATGCTTACATTTTCCGCATTAGAATTCCGCACCTCACCTTGCCTCTTCTCGCACTTCCCATTTTCTCCCGTTTGTTTTTTTAGCCCCCCCCC
>CAESWR010000084.1:17112-28243 GCA_903171835.1 Mullus surmuletus | reverse complement strand
AACCTCCATGTTGGAAGAGGCCGAGGCTTGTGGCAGTTAAAGCCTTTTTTGTTCCAGCATGTTCATTGCTGAGCAGTCGGGGCCATTTTTTTTTCAAGTCGTTTCTATTCAAATTGCAAAAACGGGACCTTCAGATTTGTTCCCAGAAGCAGATTGTATGTGGAGGAATTTGATTTGCGAGCTACCTGCGGTGATGAATGTGCACGGTCTTACTTTCTATCTCTATTATTTAATTCCCACCAGTGCTTTTCTACTGTAAAGCGCATTTACGTCACCGTGCTGTGGGAATTATGCAGAGTAATTGAGACTATTTCTAGAGAGAATTTGTATTTGTCTGTTGTTTTTTTTTTTCTTCTTTAATGATGTGACATGAACACACACCAAATTCCCTTCATCTGCATTGCACTGGGGAGGAGGCAGACAGGGGGCGCAGCAAAGGGGCGGGGCGGTGAATAACTCCAAACCTGAGCTACTAAATCGGGATCTTTATGCACTGATAGACGACACTGCGGCTAAATGAGAAAACATGCTCAGGTTTGTTCTGTTGTGCTTCTTTTATTTGGGTGAACTGACCCTGTGTGTGTGTGTGTGTGTAACCCGCTGAATACAATCAATGTATTGTTTTGGTCGTGTGTGTGCGATGGCGATGGCGATGGTGCTCCACTTTTAGAAAAACCCCGTCCTAAACACACACACGCAGGAGCGAAAATGTAAACATGCATCACTCTCCCCTCTAGCCCACCTGGCTCCATGTTGCCAAGCCTACAGGGAGTTCTGGGTGTGTTTATGATTGTGTGAGTGTCTAGTGTGTGTGTGTGTGTTTGTGTGTGTGTTGCAGGGTGGCAGTGTTCTTTGAGCAGAGACATCTCTGATTCCCAGAGGACTTTGAGACTCAAGCTGGCTGTGACTAGTGCTGTTGTAGGAATATAATGGCACTATTTAGCCTGCAGCTCTGTGCTTGTACACACACACACACACACACACACACACACACACAGAGTCCTCGTGGACCATGACTGGCAGATCATATATTGACCATCATTATCCACTTCTTCATCCAGAGTCGTCGCTCCGGATCCTCCCCTCTTTTCTCCCCGACATATTACAGAAACCAAACACACGATGACAAACCGTCGATGAAATAACTCGCGGATGATGACGCAACTGTTGGGTTTGTTCGGAGCGAGCGAACATCATTTAGATAATTTGTTCCAATTCTCTGGTTGCCGTGCATAGGAGCGCTCTGCGGTGCACTGCAGGTGGGGCGGCTGCTCGAGAAATAGTCCCTCATACTTCAGTAATTATGAAACCAGTTACCTGGCAAAGTGTGGGAGTCTAACTAAGCCACGCTGCTTTGTTCCCCGTTTTCATCCGTGACATTTTGATCTTTCCCCCTCAGCCCTCGCCCGGGCTGTGGCGTTAGTTGGGGCCTGTAAATGCTGCTTTGACTGCTGCCGAGAGTGATGAAAATGAAAATTCGATCCCCCGCCTGAAACGGCAAAGAGTCGCCACGAGTGTAAGAAAAATGTCTGCGTGTGAAACAGCACAGAGTTGCTCACACGCAGCGTCAAGTTTGGCAGGAACACTGTCAAAGCCTCACGAGTGGAAAGACGGCTTGCACGTACAAATGTGTACTTTCACCCGCAAACACACACACACACACACACACACACTCACACACACTCACACACGCTCTGGCCCAAGGTGCATTTCTAGAGGTGCATATATTTGCATATATCTGCATGTTTAATGAGTTTGGGGAGATCAAGCGATCCGAGCGGCCCTTTGTGGGTATTTCTTTCTTTTGTGTGTATGTGTGTGTGTGTGTGTAGGGGGGTTGGGTGGGGGGGGGTGGGGGTGTATCCATGTAAATATCACCCACCGTGTGTTGGCACCCATCACAGATGGTCGGGGGCGAGGGCACCCTGTGGGCACAGGATACCTATTTCTGTTTGTCTGTGCACTTCGTATGTGTGAGACTGGGAGGCAGAGAAAGTGTGACTGTGTGTGTGTGCGTGTGACTGTGTGTGTGTGTGTGTGTGTGTGTGTGTACGTGGTTTGCACTGAAGGTGTTTGTGTTTGCCGGTCCTGCGCAGGTTTGTTTAATTGCATCTGTGTGTGTGCGTGCGCAGTGCTACTGTATCTGCAGGTTCATCCATCTGTATGTTTGCAGTTCACTACATAATTGTGCAGTGTGTGTGTGTGTGTGTGTGTGTGTGTGTGTGTGCAATTTAAAAGCTTGTGCTAATCTACTGGTGAGTGTTCGCGCTCCCCGTTTAAGCATGTGTATTTGTGTGTGTGTGTGTGTGTGTGTGCTCGGGCTCGCACGTGTGTGTGCCTCCCAGCATGCAGCGTGGCTGTGATGGCCCTGTTTTGGATGATTGATGTGTTGGAGGGAGCGGAGAGGAGCTCAGGTTGGGCCGGAGCCTCCGTCTGACACACTGCTGCTTCCCTGCTGCTTTACATATGTAGTCGCAGCAAGACTCCGCCTCCCCTCCCATCTGACTGTGCCTCCTCCTCCAGCGCAGCCAAACACTCGCCGCTTCCCTTTTTGGGTCTCTGTGTGTGTGTGTGTGTGTGTGTGTGTGTGAGAGTGAGCGTGTGTGTGTGTGTGTGGAGGGGGGGTGTGATTTTGAATCCTCCATTTATTCCACACCAGTCGACCGGGCGGCGTGCTCTTCTAAAAACTTCACATTTCAAACCTTGAAGCAGCAGTTAAAGTGACGGCGCACGATTATCCTTATTAGTTTTCCTCTGTCTCCGCTGCGTCATAAAACCGAATTGTTTGAGACCTTCGAGTCCAGAGGGGGAGCCATTGGAGAAGCTGTTTTTTCCCCCCCTCAAGAAGATATTACCCAAATTGATCCTAATGACACATCTGCAACAAAATGCACGCGCTTGTTTTATGTCTCAACCCGAGATGGTCGATTTACTTTTCCACTCTCGCGACAAAAAAAAGACTCTTTTCCTCGAAAAGCACAGAACACACCAGTGAGCACCGCTTTAACAATATCAGAGTTGCATGTAGAGATCGCAAATAATAGCAGCTGCTTTGTATCGGCTGCCGCGGTGCTCAGGTGTCAGCGGGAATCATCACCGACTTCCACTCCAACTAGGGAAAAAAAGCCGACTGGATAACGTGCACCTTTTTGTCAGAGCAGTTTATAATGTGTCAGGAAAATGAAAGGCTGAAAATTCAGGTTTTATTAGGATTTTGCTGTAAACGTCTCACAATAAATCTTTAAAATATGGGATAAGGGCTCACATTTGTCAATCAGGGAGGGTTCTTTTTAACATGTGAGGCAGAATAAACACACTGATGCTGATGTTGAATGTTACTGGTTGATCTATTCACTATTTTCACATTGATCAGCGATCAACTAGGGCTGTCACGGCATTGAGTGTAATTGCACTTTTTATATGCATTTGTACAGTTACTGTTTTTTATATTATCTTTATACCACCTTAGACAGGTGTTTTGATTGTAATTAATCTGCCAAAAGAGAATCATAAAGTTAAAGATCAATTTCATTGATTGTATCATTGTTGTTGATATCGTGATAATATCGTTATCGCGACATTTTTTGCCCATGATAATCGTGAGGTGAAAATGTAACATCGTGACAGTCTTAAACCAAACCATCGAGCGCTCGCCGAAGCCTCCGGCCAAGACGAGACTTCTTCCTCCTCCTCCTCCTCCTCCTCCTCTTCGGTCACAAAGGAGAAGAACCCCAAAAAAGGCAGCGATGTTGGCTGCCTCGTTTGCCCTTTGCAGAGATTTGCCAAACCCATTAATAGAAATTAAGTTCCCTCATGATTGGAAAGCTGCCAAGATGACAAAAAAAAGAAGGGAGAAAAAAAAAGCCCAGCGTGAGTTGACATTTTCCCTAAAAAAGACATTTCGGCCGTCGTGCAGCATCTCCCGGCCTGCTCTGTCTGTCTCAATCACGTCTTTTTGTGGCGTATCAGCATGTTTCCTCTCGTCTCTATTTCTGCTGGGAAGGTGTTTTCCTTCCCGTCACGTCGCTCTGTCCGCCTCCATCCCCTCCTCAGCTTCTTCACAATCCTCCTCTAAGGGTTCGCCGACACCCTCCCATTCCGCTATCCTGCCATCTCTCGCCCATCACTAATCCCCCACCACCACCTATCTTTCTTTTTTCTTTATATCCCCCCCCTTCCCCTTCTCTCTGGTTTCCAAATCCTTCCCCTCTCCCCTCTGCTCCTCCGGCTCTGCTAATCCTCTCATTTCTTTTGTCTAAAAGTTTCATTTCCTCTTCGTTTATGATTTATGGTCTCCTTTTGTACTTCTCACACTTTTATTCCGCTTGAAGATCATTAAAGTTGTGAAAGCATTATCCCTTTGGTTCTTGAGTGGCAGCAAAATCCGTTTATGAGAAGATAAAGTTTAGAAGTCAACATATTTTTGTTGTTTTTTCGGCATAAAACGAGTATTGGTTGCAGATCGTCGAGCGATATTTATGCATATCAGAAAATCAGGAGTGCAACTTTCTGAAAAATGAAATTCAGCTCAATTAAAACAATCAGGCAAACTCCAAATATTTGACTCGGGAGGTTTCCACACGGGTCGCAACTCCTCTGAGAGCCGTGTCGACCCAGCAGAAAGGCATGCTGGGAGGCCGGGAGGCATGCGAGTCGTATCGATCCACCTGTAGCATCCAGCTGTTTGTTTACCAACAACAAATCAATGAAGCACTCGGTCGGGGGCTGCCATGCCTGGCCTCTGGTCTGCTCAGAGCACTCACTCACACACACACACACTCACGCTCACAGACCACACACACACGCACGCCGACTGTTAGTTTGTATTGGAGTCTTTTAGCAGATCTGAAATCTATGGTTGTTGTTTGAGCGTAGTTATCTGCATACATAAAGCAAAGTGTTTTTATCATTATAATGAACAGCAAAGATCAAGTGTATTCAAAAGACCCTCAGATCGAAGCCTGTGTTTATTCAAAAAATTTTAATCACACTTTCTAAAAGAAAAACCTTTGTGAGATATTTTGGATTTGCGAGATGACTTTTTCTACTTTTGATGACAATAATCGCTTTGCACCGACCGGAGCTGTGATTTCCTCCATCCTCAGCGGCCGCCTGCACCCTCGGAAAAAAGACTTTCCATGAGGGAAACATTGATAGTCGCAATTGGGGGGGGAAAGAGAAATTAGAAAGAAGAAGAAAAGTATTTTGGATAGTATTGACCTTCAAATAATGTATGAAACTGTGACTTTTTAGAGGTTACTTGTATATGGAGCGTCAAGACGTATCTGATAAGATGGTCAATAAGATGCCAATATTCTATGTTCTCATAGGACTAAAATGCCCAAACTACTGCTTTTGAATCGTGTGTTAGAAATAGGGGGGTCCCGATCTGATATCGATATTGGCTATCGGTCCGATACCAGCAAAACAACAAGTATCAGATTATATCGGTCTGCATCTAAAATTTCCAATTTCCAAAGCACTACGATACAAGCAGTCCATTCCAGACTCCACTCCAGCACTTCTAGGATTTGTTGAGGTTATTTTCCAGGGTCTTCTAATGTATTTTATATTCATTTTATTCAGTTGTAGAGTATTCTTATGTTTAAGGTTAAATTGTATGTAACCCATTGGTTGATTATAATGAATGGGTCAGTGTTTCTCATAGCCACTGTTGCTGATTGTTCTCTGTTTGAGTAATATCACTGGATCAAGCCATTTCTAACATTCCACACTACAAGATAAGTCATAAAAGTATGTATGATTTGTGCTGATATCGTATCGGATTGTTATCGGCATCAGCTAATACTCAAGGCTGCGTTATAGGTATCGTATCGGAAGTGAAAACGTTGTATCGGGACAACGCTAGTTAAAAATAAGCATATTTTGGCCATTTGATCATCTATCATAGACCACACCCCCTTTCCCAGCAGATGAGAAATGAGAAGTATTGCACTGCAGTAATATACAGTATATATAGATTTTTTATTCGTCTTTTAAATAACTCCTTTTCTGTTTATTTCCAGGTGACTGACCACAACGGCTCGGTGTTGTTCTGCTCGAGACCAGATGAGGGGGAGGCAGCCGGAGCCTTGAACGGCGTTACACTCATCCTCTACGGCACCCGCCGCCCACGCAGGAGCGCGCACGGTACGCCGGAGTGTCTGCCGCTTTGAACAAGGGCGGAGTGGCGGGGCGAGCGCCGAGCCGGGGCGAGCGTGGGGGTCCGACACATCCTGGCCCACAGATGCCTTCTGCTAAACAACTCCCACTGAGAGGCGAAGGGAAGAGCGGGAAATTGGAAATTAAAAATAACTATCAATTTTAATATTTTTCCTCTCTGCAAGTTAAAGGGATAGTTCAGAGTTTTTTGATGTGAAGTTGTGAGCAGAGTTCCGGCGTTGCAAAAAGTAGTTCGAGCTAGTTGCTGGGCTCCCACGAATAAAGGTTTTACTCTAAAGAGTAACCCATTTGCATAACGAAGTCTTGGCCGCAAAAAAGTCCGACCTCACATTCACCCGGCACTATTTTCCCCCCCTTCGTATCACTGCGCGCACCATCATTAGCTGTTTCACACAGTGATACGAAGGGAGGGAAAGTAGTACCAGGTGATTATGAGGTCAGACACAGTGTGAGGAAAGTCACTGCTGATGAACGACACTGATGGTGAGGGTCTCATACAACTTCATGTCAAAAAATCCGAACTATCCCTTTAACTCGCCGCCTCCTCTGCAGCAGGTGAAAGTCAGTGGGGCCGCTGACCACGGGGACTGTGATGTGTAATTACAGCGTGACCCCTGGCTGCACCCAAGCCCTCCGCACCCCCTTCCTCCCTCTTCCTCCTCCTCCTCCACGACGTGTGTCAGCTCCCCCGATGCCCATGACCCCCCCTCGACGCACACACACACACACACACACACCTCGTTAGCCGCACCGGCACGGAGTCACGCCACCGTCATCCGTGTCCCTGTCGGGGCTTTTAGGGTTGTTCTAATCACCGAGGCATGCTGGGAAAGCGACGGCCGTGCAGACTCTCCTGTTGATCTCTGTCAACAGGGGCTCCCCGCCGGTTCGCCGAGGTCCCGGAAAATATCACGGACTTTGCAAAGATCGAGAGGGAAGAGTGGCAGGGGGGAAATCTTGGCAAAGTTGCTTATTTTGAAACTTTATTTGTGCAGAAAGCAGGATTTTTCACGCAAAACTTGTCGAGCGCGATGAGAAACAGGGGAAGAAAGCGCTCCAACTTGGCTCGGGAAAGCCAGAAAGTGATGGAAAAGTCATGGAATTTCACCTAAGGGCCTCAGTGAGAAATGTGTGTGTGTGTGTGTGTGTGTGCCCTGCTCTATTGCTCTCTCGTCTCTTCCTGTCAAGATGCTGATCTCTCTGTTGAGAAATCAATGCCCCCCCCCCCCCTCCCCCCACCTCGCCACCCCCCTCCATCCATCCATGTATCCCTCTCCGTGCTCCTGGATCTCACCCAAGCTCAAGCTGTTAGTCAATCTGCTGTCCACACACAACACATTTGGGGGAAGTGCACTTATTCGCCGCCGTGCCGAGAGTTAGATGAGAAGATTGTTTGCGACTTTGGTGCGCGCCGGCTAAATATGGCGCTCGCACCAGCGGGCGGTTGGCGGGCAGCTCAGGAGACGTCATAAAACAGGTTGATTAGCGAGTGTGGAGGCGCTGGTAGGTGGATTGTGGGTATAATTGCTAACCACACAACGCTAACTACCACAATTTCATATTTTGCTCAGTGAAAAAAGCTTTTTTTTTCAAATCAAAAATGAATCTTTGTGAATTCCCAAGTAGCTTCTTCGGTGTCTTTTGTAGATTTGTGGCTACGATTTTTGATCACTATGATTTTGCAGCTCGCCCACGGAGCGCCGTCCAGTTTTAAGCAAATGTCCCCCCCCCTCCCCCCCCTTTTTTTCTTTTTTGTTATTTTTTTTTTTACAAACGGCATATTTAGTGTTATTAATTTGAAAAACAAAAGCAAACAGAGAATATTGATCGCCATATTCCAAAAATCTGTGGGCGGAACGTAAATGTGGACGACGGCCCGACGATATTGCACAATGCTTAAACTGATTCTTTTTTTTTCAGAAATTCACGAATATAACAGGATGTTTGAGCGCCAAAATGATTTTGTTGTCTGCCAAAGAGGGCGTCCAAACTTTTGCGCATGAAATAAGCAGTCGGTGCGCATTGGCGTCCGCCAACACTATTTTATTTGGCGTTTTTTGTTTGTTAAAAAAGCAGGGGGCGGAGCCGGCTGAATATGGTGCGAGCACCAGCGGGTGGTTGGCGTGTAGCTCAGCACATGGACGTCATGAAACAGGTTAATTAGCGAGTGTAGAGAGGTGGATTGTGGGTAAATTGTGAACCGTGCTATGCTATCACAATTTAATATTTTGCTAAATGAATGAAGCATTTTTTCACATTTAAAACAAATCTTTGGCAATTCCCAAGTTGCTTTTTTAACTCGTTTATTGCCCATTTATGGCTAACACTGATTTTTGATCACATATATTGATTACGTATATTTAGGCACCCCCCCCACCCCCCCTTTTTTATCTTATTTATGTTTTTCTTTTTTACAAGCGGCATATTTAGTGTTATTTATTTGAAAAACAAAAGCAAACAGAGAATATCGATCGCCGTACTTCCAAAAATCTGTGGGCGGATCTTAAATGAACCGTGCGTGGACGATGGCCCAACGACATCACAAAGTGATTTCCAACAAAGATTTGTTTTTTTTGTTTTTTTTTAAAGAAAATCTGTTTGTTTGTAGCCAAAATGGCTTTTTGTCTGCCAAAGAGGGCATCCAAACTTTTGCGCATGAAATAACGAGACAGTGTGCGTTAGCGTCTGCCAATTTTATTTTATTTTACATTTTTGTTTGTTCAAAAAAAAAGAAAAAAGGGGGTGGAGCTTAAACCTTTGCACATGCCTGTATAGCGCTCACCTCTTAAACTGTAATTCCTCTTATACGCTCACCCTGCACATTGAGCTTTACATCCATGATGTGTAGGAGGAAGCTCCAGCCGTGTGTGTGTGTGTGTGTGGATGCTCCCCTGCCTCCGCACACACGCTAGCCCCCACGTGCGTTTGTTTGGTGGCTGTGCGGCAAGTGAAAGTAAATTGCTGTGATTATGTGGCGGTAATTGAACAGGGACGGTGTGTTTAATTGAGTTGTTGTTTCCTGATGTTTCTCTGTAGTAGCGGGAGCCGCTGCCGCCGCCGCCGCTGACAGGTGCCTCGTCTCACCTCGCAGAGATGAGGGTTTGTTTTTTTGGTTGTTGTTTTTTTTTCTTCCCCCCCCCTCCTCCNTTCCCCCCCCCCTCCTCCTGTAAGGCTGCGACAGGCTTTGTTGTGTCTTTTTCAGCCACGCTTTATGTGTTTTGGCTTAATGGTGTTTGCGTGGCGGAGGGACGTGTGTGTATGTGTCTGTGGCGCCGCGGCTGTAGGAGGTTCTCGCACCTCTGACAACTTATATACATCATGTTTAAGAAGATGGGCAATTTTAAGTGTGCATCCGCCTGTCTCTCAAACTGTGTATTGTTATGCAGGCCTGTCTTCCCTCCGTGTGGTGTGTGTGTGTGTGTAAAGGAGATTGCACATGTGTGTGTGTGTCTCTATCTGATCTGCCTCCTGGGCTCTGTGGCCCAAATCAAATGGTAGGAAACATCAATTTCACCGTCCTGTCTCCTCCCCCCTCCTCCTCTAATTTCTTTTCTCTTCCTGCTCTCCTTCGTCCCTCCTTCCTTCCTCGATGTCTCGCTCTCCATGGAGGTGTGATTATGTTCCTTCTCTGAACACTAGTGATCTGAGAGCTGTGTGTGTGTGTGTGTGTTTGGTGACTGGTTGGTGATCTGAGCAGCCTGGCGCTGGGTATTGTGCGGCGCAATTCACGGACGACGTCTCCCGATGAATGCCTCCATTCACAATTACAGCCTCTCCATTAGCTGCAGCCTTCTCCGCCTTGTTGTTGGCTTTCTTCTCTGTAAAAAAAAAAAACAGGGAGAGGGAGAGAGAGAGAAAAGCAATTAAAGCAGGACAAAAACAAACTAGAACACAAGCGGTGTACCTGGAAATAGAAAAAAAAACCCTAAAAAACAGCAAAGGCGTATGAGTATTTTATTCTGAAGAAAAGCCTCCTGGAAAACAGTTGGAGATTCACAGACTGATAATTGCACATCTATAGCATATATTTATAGGTTTTCATCTTCTACTACAGTGTAAGTGCAAATCTCCTCCTCCAGATGTAAAGCTAAAGGCAAACCCGAGCATATTTGGATGCCGTCGCTCTTAACACCTCACTGTTAATAAGTTTTTTGGGGAAAAAACTGTCATTTGCGTTGTTTATGCGTCGTTTCTCCTCACCAGCAGAAAACAGAAAGATTCAGAAAATCATATTTGAGAGGAAATATTGAATACGTGCACTGTGAGCGGAATGCGACATCAATCATGTAGCCGTCACCTACATTTCCTGCGAATTCCCATGTCGGGTTATGCAACGTTGGGCCCAAATAAGTTACATAACGACCACCCGGATGTGTGCCGAAGTTACCATTTAAAGGGATAGTTTTTTGACACGAGGTTGTATGAGTTCCTCACCATCAGTGTCGTTCTTCAGCAGTGACTTTTCCCCCACTGCGTCCCGTGAGCGAAGTTCCGGCCCAGTTTTGGTGTTGCAGAAAGTAGTTCCGGCTAGTTGCTGGGGTCACGGAGATAAAGCGTTTTGCTCTAAAAAACAATGTGTGTTCAAAAGAGAAATCCATTTGCATGACGAATTCTTGGCCGCAGAAAAGTCCGACCATGCAATCACCAGGTACTATTTTCCCTCCGTTCGTATCACTGCACGCACCATCATCAGCTGCACTGCGAGGCGTCTTCTCTCGCTTCACAGCGGTTTCCTTCCGCCTCCTTCGGACTTCGGGCGAGGTCGGACTTTTTTGTGGCCAAGAATTCATGAAGCAAATTACTACTACTTTCAGCAACACCAAAACCGGGCCGGAACTCCGCTCAAAGTCACTGCTGATGAACGACACTGATGGTGAGGATCTCATACAACTTCATGCCAAAAAATCCGAGCTATCCCTTTAAACGCCGTGGGGGGGGGGGGGGGGGG
>CAESWR010000083.1:159314-177770 GCA_903171835.1 Mullus surmuletus | reverse complement strand
TGTGTGTGTAGGTGCGCGTCGGTAACCCAGTGTGTGTGTCCTGGCAGACAATGCCAGCATTCATACACACTCAGCCACTCAGTTCTCACCCTGTCCGGCCCCCGCATACCCCCGGGGGAAACTGAAATATATTTGTTCATGTTGAAATCAATCCGATGATGTTGTAGCATTGAGGAGCTTTTAAAAAAGACAAAAGGAGGTCACAGGCTTCTCACTGACAAAAATCATGGACACAAACATCTCTATAAATTTGACAAACTAACTGGATTTGTGCAATTTGAACCCGCAGGGAGCTGGTGGTGTCCCTTTAAACTAAAATTAATTGCTTTTTGAACGGAAGTGAGCACTTGAGAGGGACTTCCCATGTCGCCGGAACATGATGATGAGTGAGTAAACTCCCTAGATTAGAGGATGACACATTCAAGTACACGGGAAAAGCATTTCCCAGTCCAATGTGGGCGAAAAGCTTACCAGCTAATTTCATTTTAGGATCCTCCCACTGTGAAAAGGTGCCATGAGTGAATGTTTGCTGAAATCAAATTCAACACATTACACTCTTATACTCTGTCAGCATCATTTCAACACCTAAACTGTTGCATGAAGCTGTGAATTTCCCCCCCAGAAAGAAATCATATGGAAAAGGTTGAGAAACGGCAAGAAAAGTAAGCAGAAACAGTGAAGTGTGATTTAGGGATTAGCTGGAGGAGAAAAGAATGCGGCTGCCCTCTAAAGCTGCTGGTGGTATGCAAGCTGAGACTGAGCTGCACTGGCCCACGGTGCATCGTGGGGGCTAAAATGACAGCCGGGAGGGGGGCAGACGTAGAGCCCACTCAAGTGTTTTTTGATGATAAAATAACCCGTAATGGCTCATCTCGTGCAGGTGGGGCGGCGTTCGCCTTCTGCCCTTTCGCCCCCTCCCCCACACACTCACTTGAGAGGATGCAACCGGATACAGCAGATGCTTCCTCCGGTGGTGAGCAGTCACACTTTATGGGTGGGAAGGCGAGGAGCAGCTCAGAGTTCCTGCTACAACGTTTTCTCCCCCCACGGCCAAACAGACAGTGAGGGGGAAGGAAATGCAGACGGAACGTTCAGCAGCACTCGACGGGAGGTGAAAACAGTGGATTCCCATTCATCAAAACATCCAGAGTGCATGCAAAAACCTCCTCACATCTGCTGCCGCTTTTTATTCAGCCTTTCTTGCCTTTTTGCCCTCTGATTCTGCCAAAATCCCTCCACTCACGCCCCAAACACAGGACACCTGTTGCTTATTTTCTGTCAAACTTTGCAGCGGTTATTTCGTGGAAAAACAGCTGATTTTATTTTGGTTTGTTATGTCGTAATTACGCAGCTTATCAAACATCTTATTTAAGACGGGCCTCGGCGGAGTTGCTATGAATCACTGACAGTAATGAGCGGGAGAGGGAGAGAGAGAGGCTTTGTGCATTGTGTCATCTAATAAATAAAAGAAAAGCCACATAAACAAAGAGGCCATTAGGAGTGGTGTAAAGGGAGTCACTATTACAATTGTAAATAAATCATGCAGTAAATTCACTGCATTTCATTTAGAAATGCGAGAGCCTGCGGTGTAAATCATGTCCAAAGTCCTTTATTGTGGAACTGAGTGGATTCTACGCATAGCAGGAACAACCCAGAAATGATTTGGGTTGAGGACACGTGCTGATTTGTGCGCGTCTCACTTCGATCCGTGGGGAGATCTCTTCTCGTAATGTTCGCCGGTGACCGCGACAATAACTCTGATTTATCGTAGGTGCGTTTTAACACTCAAAACACACTCCGCACATAATGAAAGCTGATAAATCTTCCCGAAGGGGGAAAAAAAAAAAAGCCAGCAAGGCCTTGTGCGAGGCGTTTTTCTCAGCCCCCCGGGGAGCTGTTTGAAAAAAATGCGCATTTCATCTGCAGTTTCACACACGCTTGATGAAAGTTGGGAGTGTGTGACCACGTATGTGAGAAAATCTAAACTTGTGAATTTGTTTGCTTGTGCAGGGGCCCCTTCTGTCGCCTGGTGTGTGAGAGAGAGGGGTCGTAACTCTGACTTATTTATTGCAGGGGGGGATAATTGATTCAACCAGTGACTGAGTGTGGACTACAATTTGAAAAAAGTAGAGAAGAATACTGATTAAAGTCTAATTTGTAACAGAAAATGTAGCTTCTGAAGCCATATACAAAGATTTTGCATTACACCTTCATGTCACATCTGGCTTGAATATTTGCACTCAAAAAAGGTGACATAACTATCAATTTATGAAAACATCCCACACTCCACTAGTGATCATGTAGAAGTACTAAAAACATGTTTATGGAGATGATAAAGATCAACACAACATGATAGCCAGTAGACCGAGGGCTCGGATTAATTGTGATTAATGGCAGTAACATAGAGATATAGCAGGAAATCAGTAGGAAATTTGATTAAAATTTGAATTCATATTTAAGGCATATACACAGAGTTAATACGCATCCAGTTATTGGTTTTGATGAATTACTCAGTTTGATGCGTTAGAGAGACTCCCCTAAAACTTCAGTGATGAAAGCGCTGATTTAAATCACTGCACAGGGATTAATTAGCTGCAGTTACAACACTTTCTGCAGTATTAGTTATCCTTCACTGCCAGGAAAGTTGATACGGATTGAACTGATGATGACACTAAAAGTCCCTGATGGATTAAAAACACACACATCTGCAGAGGAAATTTTTCCAGCACATGAAAACTGCATGATTGCAATGACTGAACGAATAAAAGACCATCAAGTCATCGTAATTTCCTCCTCTGCAGGGGCCTCTGAGAAGGAACTCCTTTCATAAACACGGCTCATTCCTGTTGCTGCTGTCACATTACACAAATCTAGCATTCTTGACACACAGCATGCTGACTGGAATCCAGGCCAGCCAAATAAATAGACGCGCACGGACACACACGCGGGCGAGCGCGCTCTCATACACACATTTGCATCATTCGTACATCACATGATATTGATTACCGAGCATCTCTGAGACTCTGCGAGCGCTGAGGGGTTTCTGAGTGACATGTATTTATGTGCAGATGTTTCCCAACACAGTAAAAAACCCAAATGACCACTTTGTTGTTTTTACGAGAAATGTCATTTGAGGGGCGACGCACGTGCGGATTAACAAGAGTTGTGTAAGAGAAAAATAATTGTGTATGCAAGCGAGTCTGTGCCTGTCAACTAGATGCATTGCGCCCCCAACCCGACCCTCTCAGCGCTCTCCTTTGATGTGACTGACTGCGAGTGGCTGGATCGGGGCTGAGGTCAGGGGGTCGCGCGGGTGCCAGGCTGCTGACCCTTTGGTGAGACGTCTCAGTCTCACCAAGCATGCCTCACATTCTCAAGGAGTGACGGAGGACAACAGGGCTGGAGGCGGCGGCCCACCGATCACGACACACAGCGGCGGGCCAGCAGATGTGCCTGAACGCCTCAGCTGTCAATCCAACAAACATGTGATCTTAGACTAAATGGGACGAGGTCTCCAGGTACTTGGGAGGGCATTTCTTCTTTTAAACATTGATTTTTGACTATAAGCCTATGAGTAGAAAAAAGCAAAACGTGATCTTATCTTATCTTATGGAATTAATTACATTCTCCAATAACCAAATTGTAATAGTATTTTCCTGAATGTTGGGATTTTGCATTGTGGCTGATGGTTTTATAACTGTGCCGATCAGAGAGAAATGTTTAATTAGCTGAGATTATTGGAAAATCTCTTGGATTTCAAAGCTGCAACAAAAGGAATAATCATGTTGGTGTGAGAGCCACATATAATTCCAAACTTGGATCTAAGAGTGACGGGTTTAGCTTGAATTGTTCACTCTGTTTCACCAAAACTGAGCTGACAGAGCATATAGGCAATCATGATAATAACAGAGAGAAACGGGTGGAATTCTGTATTTTCCATCAATCTAATTGTGTGACAGTCTGTCAAAGTGAAACTGTTTTTTGGTCCCTCTGAAACAACGCAGACCTTTCATTCGTTTGACAACACAGCGGTGTGGGGGCAGAGGGGGGTTACACCTCTCGCTCCCTCTTAACCCATGAACGCCAATTAAAGGCGTGCAGGTTCCACGCTCCGACGGCAGACTGGATCGCTACTGTTGAGGAGAACTTTCCCTTCTCTGTCTCGGCTCCTCACTGAGTTCTCAGACTGCTGGCGTGGTTCCCCGCACCATCTGGAGATGTTAGGCCTAAAGGAGAACTTGTCAAAAAGCCTCACCAGGCCCGACGTGCGGTTTTCGTGGGTGAGCGGCGACGATCCTGCCTGGTTTTATAATAGAGACTCTGTGTGTTCCCGGGGTAAAGAGAAGAGAAGATAGTGGGGTAGGGCCGCTCGGCTGCACCCTGTAATCTCACCGGTGGTTTTGCTCGACATGAATCAAACGCTTAAGAGCTGCGTCTTTGCCGTGGCAACATCGGAATCCTCTGCTGAGCACTCTCGGAATTTCACGGAACAGTTTTACAGCAATTCAGACAAGATCTTACCTGGAGGAAAACCCCCCCCACACACACACACACACGGAAAAAAGAAAGAGGCTAATCTATGACAATCGTAAAATCAGACCTGGCAATGATACGCTCCGTGTGTTTTTCCCTTGGGCACTTAAATATGGTCCCAGATAGGATTTCCATCATTCAGCTCGAAAAGCTGCTTCCACTTTACTTCTGCCCTCCATTGTTCTTTGTTGCGAGGGCGGCACTCAGGTGCTGGTACGACTGGAGGTCCCGAACCTCCGGCAGTGGAAACCAGTTGACCCCAGCCCCCATCAAAGTCCAAGTCCGTCCATTTGGTTCTTATTCCATGATTAGGTCGAATTAAGGGCACTGAGCCCTCGTAAGCCACGGAGAGTAAATCCAGATTTGATGAGTGCGATACTGTATGGAGAGACGCGGTAACAAGAGCGAGGGGCTCGCATGGGCAGGCTGTTTACACTGTTTGCTCGCCTGTTGGTTAGAGTTTTAGATTCCATTTCCTGTCAGGAGTGGCCACACAGGGAGCCTTGGCGTTCTTGTGCATCTGCACAGATTGATGGCTTACAGGACACAAAACCAGGCCTCTTTTAGCCTGACAAAACGAAAACAAATATGAAGATTGGGACTTTTATGGGTAAAATAATAATGTCAACATCCATTATACAATTAAAACCCCTTGCCTCCGAAATAAGAGCAGCACCTGAGGCCACTATCAGAGGAGAGCACAGCAGGAGATGGAAATAATCACCTCCATCTTCTCTGCAAAGCCCTCATATCCGGCACTGATAAAGCCTTAAATCTCCCACAAGGAGTTTTTGTACCTCAGTGAAGCATTTGATTGACCGGTTTGAGGGTTCAAGATTTGCCTTGTTTTCTGAAAAAAATCAAACAAGCACTTTCGGGTTGTTATGTATGGGCCAAAAAAGCCAAACTCTTCCACTCTGTGTTCATTTACTGGTTAGAAATTCATCAAAAATCAAATCACACAATGTTCTTCCGCACACTTGGCACAAACCTCACTGGCGGAAGTAACAAATGTTCTATAATAGCTTGGAGCAGAAGGGAAAATGAAGGAGTCTGTATGTGGTAATTACGGAAATATTTCTGTTCAAATCTTCCAAGCACATAAAAACAACATCAACATTTGCAGAGGAAACACAGGGACAATGGGAGGCTTTTCTCATTGGAAATCTTTCATCTTTGTTTGCACTGCATGGTTTATTACTTCTTTGTCCGCAATGTTTGGAATATGGTTTTTTTCTTAGAATTAACATGAACCGTGTGAATAAAGATTTAAGTCAACAAAACTACAAGCAGCCAGACTCTATTCAGAATAGCCCCCCCCCCCCAGCTCTGCCCATGACAGAGGATGATTGACAGGTCGAAGCCCCGTCCCGCCATCCTGAAACACTTAGGAGACGGAGATACCCATCGGCTCCCCTCGCCTGTGCGGCCGATTTCAGCAGCTGGCAGGATTTCCTGCCGCGGTCGCACCGGGTCGTGGGCAATAAAATCCCCCCCCCCCCCCCGAGACCCCATCCTTGGGAAATTGAAACACGTGGGGAGATTACCTGTGAAGGTGAAGCAGGACTCAGCAAGGGATCTTGGTTTGGAGGGGCGAGGGTGTGTGTGTGTGTGTGTGGGCGTACATATGTGTGTGTGCACGACTTATTGAGTGTTGATGCATTCCACCTGCGCCGGCTTCCCCTCCGGCCTGGCATGTGTGTGTGTGCACCTCAGACCCGAGGTTGTGTTTGGGCACCTGTGCGCTCATGCGTGAATGTGTGTATCCGTTTGCTGCCCCCCGACCCCCCCCCCACACACACACACACGCACAGGGCCCCCGCCCCCCCCTCCCGAGAGCTAACAGACTCTTGGTTCGTAATGGGGAGCACAGAATAAATAATAACGAGCGCCGACCCCTGCGCAGAGGCCACAGATGCTGGAGAAATTTGTGCGTG
The DNA here is from genome assembly GCA_903171835.1 of Mullus surmuletus. Taxonomy (NCBI): domain Eukaryota; kingdom Metazoa; phylum Chordata; class Actinopteri; order Syngnathiformes; family Mullidae; genus Mullus; species Mullus surmuletus. The sequence continues at coordinate 171,300 of CAESWR010000083.1, read as the reverse complement.
CTCAGATGTCTCCGCCGCCCTCCAGACTGGGTCTTTCTTATTGCCAAACGGAACAAAACAAGCTGGAGGATCCGCTCCGACCAAGAATCCCGAACATTCAGTCCCTGGCAGCACCGACGGTCCCAGTTACAAGCTTATTTTCAGGGCTGAGACTCTGGCAGGAAACAATGCCAGCTGCCACTTTAAATAGTCAACGGAAAAAAAGGCCACTGGACCTCGGTGTCCATCTCACCTACAGAGGCAGAGCTGGGCCATGGGGGGGGGGGGACGACACATGGAAGACCAGACTCAAACATCTGTTCATTATCAGAAGGGCTGCTTCTCTCCTCTCTCTCACAGCTGGAACTCTGTGGTCAACAGACCCCCCAAAACTTTAAAATGGGATTTTATTTCATAACCGCACTGTCTGCCAGGATATAATTACGGAAACGAGCAGCTCAACCAAGATTAAAAGACCGAAAGAACACGTCAAACTTATAAAAGAGGTCCGAGCTTCCATAAACACCTGTGCTAACAGTCATGAATATGCCGCAAAAGCCAGTAAAACGCCGGGCTGCATCGGCGTTTCATTACAGGAAAAAGTTGCTTGTTAATTCATCGACACTTCCAACTTTTCCCTTCCAGGTTTGCGTTGGAGAAGCAGCCACGCTTTGAAGCAAATTTCCCTTCATTAAAAGCCCACATAAGCATTGACTTACCTATCCTCTGTATTTTTATATCAGGTATTTGTATTATATCTTTCCTGTACTATTTCTTGGTTGTTATTGACTGTTGCTGACTGAGCAGTGGTGCAGCACAGGTGTCACTGATTGCTTTGATGAAGCTCATAGCGACCCTTTGCGCCCAGCTGCCAATCGTTACCCTGACGACCCTCTGAATGAAGCCATCGTCTGCTCTTCTGGTGAGTTGTTTCTATCGTAACGTCTTGCAATTCAAAAATATGTGGATGCAGTGGATGAATGAGAGTATTTGCATGTACGGAGTTTCTGGGAATGTAATTTAGGTCGGTGTCAACACATGTGAATCAGGTCGTGAAAGGATCGTGATTGTGATCTAAAACACTCATCCATCACTCCATGCAAATGAGCTCGATCCACGCCGTGCACCAGAGGTTTGGGAAATCCCAGCGGGTTCATCCACAGCTGGGCTCCTTCAAACTGTCAAAGAGAGAAGCAGCGAGAACAGATTCTCAAGGTGACCCGAGCAACGCCGGCACCGATTTGCAAATTCCAGGCGCATACTTTTCAATCACACACGCGCCCGCTGCCAGATTCCCGATAGGCACCTGCAGATCCGTCAGCCCTCCAACGCTTCCCTCGCAACAAAAAAGGGGGGAAAAAAAGTAAGGATGGAAGAAGCGAAGAAAGGAAAATTCTGACACTAAACTTGGGCACGACTCAAAGTGTGAGTCAGGAGTGCCAGAGACTCGTGTTTACTCATAAACGTGTTTTTTTTGGGAGAGGGCAAACAGCTGTAACGTTGATGTTGGCGTGGCGATGTTTGTACCACATTCTGTTTAGCTCAAACGGGATCTTTTTAACACGGAGCGCCCCAAAGTCCCAAAGGTGGAGGTGACAAATCAGCGTGAGCGGGGAGCCGTTTTTATCTGGCAGGGTCTTTTATTGTGGTGAGAATGTTTTTTGGGAGTGGCCCTGCAGGGAGCAGCGTCCTTCTAGGGAGGAGGAGAAAATTACTAACTGACATGTTACCCAAAATGCAGGCCAGCGGGGCCGGAGTTCACCCCGCCCAACCTCTCTAAACACGAGGCCCTCGGGCACCACTGGCCTATATTCCATGGGTCTCCCCTCCCTACACACACACACACACACACACACACACCCCACATTCTAATGTTAATCAATCTTCTGGAATGAGCGGCCGCCGTGATTCTGAGGTAGAAAGGTGGAAGCTGAGGGCGAACCGGGGTTTGGCTTTCTCACTTGAAGGTGGAAAAAAGGCTTGAGATCACTTGAAACAAAGAGAGGTGGCACGTGTGCGTTAGATCTGGAAAAGAACAGCATCACTTTCACCTGTTTCCTGACGAGACGCAGATACGCTCGGTTACACACACACACATCCACACACACACACGCACAGGGATGATGTGAATCAATGATGTGTATGGGTTTTTATGACTTTTGGACAGTTTTTTTGGACTGTGTTTTGGACATTTTCTTCAGCAGGATGAATCGAGTGATCGAGTGATGAATCATCGCGGTTGAAGTTGTCGTGACATTTTTACCTCACAGGTCCAAGCTGTACAATGGAAACAGATTTCCAGAAGCGTCAGATAAAAGAGGTTGGTTTCCTTTCATGAGCATGTTGGACCTGCAAGCCGATTGATGTGAGCAGTGGTTCGATATTAAGTCATTCACTGTTGGCATGGCTTACGCTGCATCTGGGCTTACTTACGATCCACTTGTGGTTTATGCAACATGGAAAATATAGTGATAGATACGTTTTTAATCTTCTTGTACCTTATTGAACTAAAGAAAATTGCTTCAAAACTCCTGTCTCTACTTCAAAGACGTATTTGGACTTACGGTCAGCTGTTGCTTCAAGAGAGTGTTTCCTCTTGACGGACCTGAGATCAGAGGACAATTGATCGAGACTGCTTTTCTTTTCTTAACCTTCGATTAAAAGAAGCTTAAAAGGTTCTCCGTCATGACGGACAAGCGTAAGATAATGCGGGCTGGCTGCATTAATCAGGCGTAGTAATAGCAGGAAGAAAGGGTCCGGGCGTCGGAGTGAGGTCTTTCCACTGCTCAGATAACAGGATGTCCCCGGGGCAGGAGAGGAAATCCCCACCGGTCTGACCTCTGCCAGAGCTCGCCAAAACAAAGCTTTCTGAAAAACCTGACCGACTCCGTTAAAAATCAAACCAGGTGGCTTCCACACCAGCAAGCGGGACCCGGTTCCTGGCTAAGCGCACATATACGGCACCTTCAAGTCCTCTGCCGCGGGAGATGATGAGAGGAAGGCGAGCGAAATGCATTCTCATAACCGCCGATGCGTGTGGGGGTGTTTTCCAAAAATGTGACTCCCTAAGTGGGGGAGTGACCTCATTTCCTCCCCCGTGCTCACAGCTGGCTCACGCCGGGCCAACCGAGAATGAAATCTTCACCCGACCCGTCTTCCTGCTTCTGTTCCTCCTGAGAGCGGCGGCCCAATACGGGCTTTTTGAAACCGCGCAGCCTCCGCCGACTGCTGTTTCCATTATATTCATTAGCTGTGAAACGCAGACACAATATTCCTGAATGGGGAGGGGGGGCTTTTGCCGGTGGACGCGCTGCCAGGAAGTGATCTGTATTACGCGTGACACCACGGAGAAGGAGTCATAACTGGAAACAGGCAGGGAATGAAACGCTCACCGCTGTGAGAACCTCTGGACTTTGCATCTCTGCCTCTGTGTCGCTGGAAAATGGGAGTCGGTGGATGCTCGTCATCGCTATTGGAAGAAGCAACCACAATAATGACACGCTCAGAAAATAACAGGGGTAACTCGCAGGAGCAGAATTCAAAAATTACAAAGTGGGCCTGCCCGAGCTTTCACTGGAGGTATGCACACACATTTGTACGCGACAAGTGTTGTAACAGCCTACATGCGGGGCAGCCGAGGATGAAAGAGTGCTTTGAGAGTAAATTTCGATGCTAAGCTGTGACGGCTGTAAGTGGCGCGACCCTTCAAATGAGAACCTCGCCCTCTAATCTCCAGCAGGTGAGGGGAAAGTGTTAGCATTTCGCCCTCAAAGAAGTCATTTAAGAGCCATCCTGGTTTTTCCTTTTACCCCCAACGTGAGGGAAAAGCCGGCGTCAGAGACTTCCCGGCTCTGCTCGCCTGTTTGTTTGCCCCCCGGGGCCGCGGAGGACTGGGTTGAAGCCAAGGTGAGCGAGATTCCGAGGGAGCGGAGTGACTGCCAAGACGGAGGATAGGAAGATAACCGCTCGCAGAGACAATAACAAATCAGCATTTGCCAAGGAGCCCTGACCTCTAATCCTTCATCTGCAGCCTCTGGAATCTGTGACAGTCATCAGTGTCAGTTGGTTGCACTTGAAAACAGCAAAACAAGGAGCTGATACAGAGAAGAGAATCAGCAGCGAGAGTTGGTGACGCCGACACGACTGTTCCCGATCTCTCTCCTCTTAACCTTTTCATTCCAACTCAGCTTTAAGTCGTTATCTCAGATGTTATCACAGACTTGAGCTGGCTGGGAGCTGGCTATATTTGATTTAACTGGTGGCAAAGTTCAGATTTTTTTACATGAAGTTGTGTGAGATCCTCACCATCAGTGTTCATCAGCAGTGACTTTTCCCCCGCAGAACTACGCAATATGCAACACCGAAACCGGGCCGGAACTCTGGAACGGCCGGACGGAGTGGGGGAAAAGTCACTGCTGACGAACCACACTGATGGTGAGTGTCTCATACAACTTCATGTAAAAAAAAAAAGAACTATCCCTTTAACAGATGAAACCCCTTAATTGTGTTTTTGCATTGATTTACAGTTTTAATTGCAAAGAGTGGGGGGACCACCTGACCATCGTCCACCATGTACTTATACTGCGTCCCCTCGTTGCAAAGGTGGTTACGAGTCTTTCCTGATAGCTGGCCACACATCATAGTACTCGAGTTACGTCAGGCAAACTTTTCACCTCATAACGAGACAGGAGACATTCTTCGGTTCTTTGTAATTCTTTCAAGTTGCTTCATGTTGTCTTTACTATCTGCAACATTCTTTTCCTCTTTATCTAATTACTGCACATAGCTCACACTGTGACTATACAAAGTGGTGCCGTGCTTTGTTGGTAAACTCTCCTTTCGTGCTGATGTCTCGTAGCGTTTGGGTTTCAGCGGTCTGACCCATAAAAACTGATGATTGCAGTGACTGTGGCATATCCGCACGGAGATCACAGACGTGGCGCGTGTTGGAGCGGCCGTGTAACGCATCACTCCTTCCACATTTAGATTCTATTATGTTGCACTAACTCACATGAGATCATCCGGCTCTGGCAACGACACTGCATCTGAGGCCAAGTCAGCGCCTGCGCATCCTATTACCGAGCCCCCCGGCTATGCCTCCCACACCACACATGCAGCCCGAGCCGGAGCCTCCTGCAGGCTGACGGTGCACTAAACCCTGGCGACCCCGACCATAAACCACAGCCGGGGGGCCGTACAGTAGAAGCAGGCAGCTCATGGAAAACATGAAACACGGGGGCCCCGAGTGTGCGAACGACATGCCTGCACGTTACCGCCGACCACACCGCACCCGGAGAGGCAGACGACAGGAGTAGCCATGTTATTGTTGGCGGTGACGGAGCCGCGGGAGGCCGACGGGATGAAGCCCCGTGAAAAAATATCCATGGACAAAATTGATCAGGTGTCTTTGTTGAAAAGGCGCCAGCAGGAGTCTGATGCTCAGCATATTAAAAGCTGTCAAAATACGCTGATACACAGCTGGTGTTAGGACCAGTCATGTCTCCTCTCAGAGAATGGAATTCATTTAATAAAAGGCAATATGTCACCACTTAAACAGTATAGAACAGAGGAGGGTTGTTTACGGTCCAACATGATGTCATGAAGCCTTCGCCATAATGGCCCTACTGTAAAGGCTCTCCTCCCAAACTGAGTCAATATTACAGGCTCTCTTGTGGAATCAAACACTAATTTCCGCAGAATGACACAAGATCCAGCTTCCTGCCCAAACGAAGTATAGAAAAAATTCCCGATTGATGAAGAGCTGCTATTAGCCACCAAACCACAGAGGGCAGCGAGTCTCTCATTGGCTGTGTTTGTATCTCTGCTGCTTAGGAACGAGCCCACAAGGTGAGCTCCCGATGTCGCCTCTCTTTAATAAGCCGCCTTTTCCGTGCTGAGGCAGCAACCGGAGAAGGGCGAACATGTTCCTCGACATCGCTGATGTTTGATGTCTTAATGGGATGCAGTGCACTTTGTGAAAGCCGCAGTTAAGGCTAGGAATCTGGTTAATTACAATACGCCGCTCACAATTTATTTCAGCTGCACCAAGAACTCCAAACATCACACTCTGGCACACACATGTCATAAACATATGATATATTCTTAGACCTTAGCACCTATAATTAAGCAAAACCACTCTAACTACCATGCACAGCTTTATTTAGATCATTAAAAGCAAACATGTTGGGCCCTTTTACAAGACCTTGGGGTTTACCAGTAAAGCAACATGAAAGGAAATGACATCAGCTCCAAATGTCTCCATGGGAAAATGTATAGGTCTTCAGAGGAGGCCGACAAACGTTGAGCATATTTCAAATCAGCAGAGAAGAAGCTGCTTCATCACTTATGTCTCCAACAGTCGATCTGAGAACCCCGGAGACTCAATTGCATGCCGACACACACTGCAGCGGGACAGCAGAACAGCTGAGATGGTTGTTATACAGATGTTCAGCTGGAGATCTGAAGCGCTCGTCACATAAAAGACACATTGTTGTCGTCGACGCTGGGCAGCACGGGCTCCTGGTTCGCACGGCCTATTTTCCATGGCGATACAAGGCGCGCTATCGCAGAACCGTGTAAGTGGGAGACACAAAGCAGCGTTTGGAGTCCTGCCGAGTCCAGTAACAAGCATGAAAAGTTCATCTGCAGTTTGATGTGCAGTTGAACTCTCGTGATTGATACCGTTTCAACCTCTTCAGTGGGCTGGAATGGTGAGTTTTTACATAAAGGTTTTAGTTTGGCTGAATTTTATTCTATTACTCGACTGAATGCATTGGTCTCGTATAGAATAAGATTTTTTTGTTATCCAGCAATCAAACTGAAAACCTACAGAGTGAGTTACTATCCTTACCTCAGTATCTATAACAGCGTAGCAACCATAAAAACATGACTACCTCCTCTTGTAAGCACATTACCTCATCACTGACATTCATGTAATTATACGGAAAATAGATAAAACTGGTTGGTAACAATGTAAATATTTATAGGGAGTCAACTTTAAGTCGTGACAGATCGTTCTGTTGAGTGAAGCAGTCCCTACTCATTCTGTACTTAAGTTTACCATCTATCAAGAGTTGTACTGAAAATTACTAAACTATTCTGAAGAAACTTCAGATCAAATAAATAAATCCCATTTCTGGTTGTGTAATAATGTTTTTTGGGTTTTTTTTAGGTGGACTGTTTTAATGTTTTCATATGAGACAATAAAGTGTTTTCAGAGCAGAAAAGAAACAGACACCCCAAAACTCAAAATGCATCCAGAGAAGTGGTTTGCATCTTCCACCAGATCTCTCATAAAGCAGCAGAAGAGGGAGATTTATTTAATTTTAATGTCCTTGGCTGCAGAGGACAACAAAGCTCGAGATGGTGACTGCAGACAATTTTTATGAAGAAAGAAATGGCACACAACTGGACTTGCAACATTTTTTGATGATTTCCAACAAATATCCATGATTTTATTCAAGTTTTCAAGTTTGTCAATGGTGTTAGTTTACGAGAGCAACGCAAATTTTGGGCAATGACCTCATTTCCATAGTGGTCAGAGCTCTTTAAATCAATTGATTGACTTGTTTTAGAAAAGAGGGCAAGCAGTTCATTTGCGGATAATTTGACTTCCATGGTGGTGAGGAACCACACGAATAACTCCCATGATGCCACAGAATTCCATGATGCCACCAAACTATGACTTTTGTTGCATGTTATGCCTTTTACACCGTAGAAATTCATACACAAAATATTAAGTGGGACTAAAACAGTGTGTTTCTCCTCCATGGCTATAATAACAAAGTCCAAGGTTTCAACAAATCAGAGGCAGCCAAACAACACAGTAAACCCTCGTCAACATGCCACCCAGGACAGAAAGCAGATATATTGAGAGTGACACCGGATACCTTCCGTACAGATACCAAACAGCCTGAACTCTCAAGAAACCTCTGGATTTGCCTGCTTCAAAATGTTTATGATTACAGCGGGAGGGAGCGTTTATTTCCCCACATCCCTCCCCCTCTGCAAACGTTCAATGATTATTTTTGTGTTGACAACCAAGAAAACTGATGCCTTCCCTTTATTGGGCGCATGTGGGGTAATACATCGTCTCGGAACAGCAGGTCCCGGGTTGTTTCTTCCAAACTTGCAGACGGAGCCAAAAAGATTACATTCTCCGCAGTGGTTCTTCCACTGGCGGTAAACCAAGCTTCCAAATGTGCGCTCGTCTCGTTGCTAAATTGGCAAACGGAGCCGGCAATAAACAGTCAGGCGGGCCAAGTGTGGAGGGATTGCTAAATAAACTGCTAAATGGACATTTATTGTCAGCTGATGGCTGTTTGCAGGGGTTTCTTTAGGGTTGAGGACTGGACTTTAATGACTAAACTACTGCTTTTATAGTTGTCTGAAACGTGGAATGTTTTTCACCAACGTAAATGGGAAGCAGCATCGGATAGTTCTGTATCGTATCAACGTATTTGTTCATTCACCTGCACACGAATTGTGACTCCCTAAGCAAAGCAAATACCAATATTTCTTCATTGAAAGAGTGAGCTCAAACAAATCTAATAATTGCTGCAGCTCGGCTTCCAGCAGATAGGAACTAACTCTATCATGAATCATTTGCTTTCAACTCTCTCCTAATAACAAATCAAAAGGCTGTGAGGACTTTCTGTCCCGACCGTCAATCATTTTAGCTAATCTCAAAATAAAACGGTAGAGCCTGTAGGAGATGATACGAGACTGACCCCACATTTTCTAAATGAAATACACACTCCTGTTGCTCCGGGGGAAGTTCTGAAGGAACCGCAAAGGTTGTCTCAGGACACTTGGCTTCGAACTCTTACAGACGAGAAGCACACACACACACTCTCATTATTATGCTTTTTAATCATCTCAGTGAGTCATAAGCTTTGACACAGCCACATGTTGGGAACCCAAACTACTTTTCTTCTAATGGGGTAATTTTGAGAAAGAGACATTATTTTTCTTCAAATAAATTCAATCTGAGCAGCACATACAGCATAATGGTGTAATCGGCAATCCAGGGGCGCTGCTGTGAAATAGAGCAGCAGTGTAGCAGCCATGACCTCACCGGTTCACTACCTGCAGCGTCGAGAGGGGACCTCTAATTGGCCGGAGACGACACACACACTACCAAAAAAAACACGGAATCGCAGTCGGATCGTTCGCATTCCAGCCTGGCTTCCTCCCCTCCACAGAGTGGACAGGCCTGCAGTGGCTCTTTGCGGCGAGCGCCACTTTTAGCACCGTTATTAGCCGCAATTCGCAGAGATCTGAACCAGATGTGGAGACGCCGAGAGGTCAGCGTCAGCCGGGGGTCCGGTCAACAGGGGATCGTGAAAGCCCTTCTCTCCTGTCCTCCAAATAGGTGTAATACTACCTGTTTTTCTGCAGGGGAAAAGGGCTCCCTGGGGCAAGGAGATGCTGAGGTCTAATGACAAAGATAAGCAGGTCTCAGAGCAGCGGGGAAAATGGAAATCCTGGCGTTACGCACCGCTAAGATGAATTACTATTTGGCAGTGGCGCGTCGGGGGGAGGAAGAGGGGGCGTGCAAATTGGAAATAGTCCTCGTCTCTATGCCAGCTGTCGAACCTAACCCGGTGATGTGTAGGCGGGCAGATTCGGAGCGCTGTAATGTGTTTTCATGGTGTGAAATAAAGAAATCTGCGCTGTAATCATATACAGGCAAAGGAAGTGGGATGAAGAACATTTCGCAAGCCTGACCTACGCTCACCTTTTGATGCGAGACATACGGCCGCGCGCCTCTCGAGCACACAAACACTACCACATAAACACGGTGCGCGGCCGTCGCCCCAGCAGGCTGACGACAGCGGAGCGGGCCTGGGTAAACAATCAACACTTCTAATTGGATTTCACAGGAAACAGCTGTGGGGTCAAAAAGGCAACGTCGGAGCGGGCGGACGGAGGAGCGACATGACTGACTGTATATCACATTTGATTTATTCGGAATACTCTGCACACACTCCCAACTGAGAGCCGCCTTGTCAGAACGGACCCATGGCGAGTTACATCAGAGCAAATGTGAATAAAAGACGGGGAGATAGATCAAACTTTTAGGGCTGGTCGTTAAGCAGAGCTGCGTTCAGGAGCCACACTGGAACAATAAACAGAATACCTGCTGCTTCATTCCTGCGCACCTCGAAAAGAATTGTGGTCGGACCGCGGCTCAGTCCTGACACACTGCGCCAAAGGAGATAAGTGCGTTCGCTGCCGCATACTTAAACATGACAATCCTCCTACCGATCCCGTAACTTAAAATAAACTTTAACGACCCGGTGGTTTTCCATCCTCTTCGCAGCAGTGTCCACAACAAACATCGCCGGCGCCGCCTCTCCAACACCTACAACCGATGTCCAGGAGCAACTTTAGACTCAATTTATGGCTCACACTGGTGCCGAACAAGCAGTTCAGGGCGGCTGTAACCGGCGCCGGCTGCTCCGCGGAGGCCAGGAGCGTGTTTGGATGTCGCACACTGGGATCCTCAGCGGGTCCTGCGAGACATATTTTAGTCCCGACAACCTCTGAATAACGGCAATATGTGTTTTGGCTCATTAGCAGATACACAAATGTGCACAGCTTCTTCTCCCGGAAGCCAATGAAGTCAATGCGTTGATTGTTCTTGCATAAGAAAAAAAAAAAACCTCAACAACTCAACAACACTCCCATGCAGCGACGGGAAACAGAAAGCGATTCTGTGTGTTGAGGAGATAACGCGGCAGACGGAGATGGTTTCTGTCTCTGCAGCCGTGGAGCAGGCCGGCACGGCTCCAGTCACCAGTGAAGCTGAGCAGATGCCTGGCAAACTCCACTTTTTCCATCCCAGCCCCGATTCCTCCACTCAGACACCCAGGAGTCTTTGGCCAGACTGATAATGACCACATACGTCGCACGATGCGCACACAAATGCATAACCTCAGAAAATCCACATCTGCGCAGTGCGCACACACACACTTATGGATGAGCAAATCCTGTGCACCAGCTGGTTGGAGCTAAACACTCAGGCTCGCTCCAAATCCTCCCTCTTTGTGACAGGGGATATTCTGATCTCCCATAAATAAGGAAAAACTTGTGGCCACGGCAATAAACATCTCAATTAATCAGACGTGAAGGTTTGGGACTTAAATCCAAGACGTCAACTCCTGCTTCCTGCCGGCACCCGACGGAGTCCCCCCCCCCGCCAGAGTCCTCGGACCCGGCCATCCCCCGATGAACCTCCTCCTCCACAGCTGTGAAATCGTTAACGGAGGAGGACAATATCGGTGTATTGCGCCGCAGTGTGTGCCCGCATTCCTGCGCGGCGTTATCCACTCAGAAGCAGTCATGCAGAAGACGTTTGGCACGGCAAAGTGCCACAATGTCTGGGCTGTCGGGGAGAAGGTCTGCGCGGCACGCCAGGAGAGCGGCACCGCGGCACTCAGTGGCGTCCTGCGTTCAATGGAACATTCGGTGGCAAAAAACTGATCATTTAAGTTTTTGACCAAGTTTCACTGGCCGTAATATGTTTTAACCAGCCATGAAACTCCTCATAATCACGACCCTAACTAATCGATTTTCTGGAAACACTGAATAGCATAGCAAGATAATTGCTAATTGCCCACTGTTTTTAAAGGTGTAAGACACTGTTAAAAGAATCAGAACATTTATTTCCAATAGGTTTCTTCTTCTTCTTCTGCTTGACCAATGATGACGGTGGACAGTGAGGGACAAATTTGACATTTGAAATAAAATCAGCATTTTTCACTAGCCCTCCAATGGTGAGTGACCTAATTATTTTACTTGCCAAAACATATTTTTAAATGGATTTAGGCGAGTGGCGAGTGCATACGTCGGTTGAAACAAAAGACCTTCTGCTCTTGAAGAGTGAAAGGTATCTTTAGGGCAGTGGAGATCGTGTAGGTCTGTCCCTATGACACATACGAGCTGCTGTCATTTAATCCGCAGGAAGCCACGCCCCTCTTCCTGTTTTGCTCGGGGGGCGGGG
>CAESWR010000083.1:125347-143456 GCA_903171835.1 Mullus surmuletus | reverse complement strand
AAAGAAAAAAAAATACTAGTTTGTCGTTACGAGGCTACAGAAAATGCAGCCTTTGTCCCCACTGGGCAGTAACCACAATATATTAAAATGATAGAAAAAGGTGCTTGGCAACATCTTGTCCAGTTACTGTGCTTCAAGACTTAAGAAAACAATTGCGGATCCTTTATTACTTTCTGCTGGCGACAATTAATACAACAGTCTGAAACTCGTGTTCCAATCGTATTTGTAGGTCCACTGGGATGATGGCGCTCACATTCTATCGTTTAAAGGGTTAGAGGTGATCTCCCCTCTGCTATTGGCCTCAGTTTTCATCCTTTCGGGGTTTTCAAAGTCTATAAATGTTATTTTGTGGCAATGTTATATTTGAGACATTTACAAACTTATTCTGCTTCCATCCCTCACTGACTGTTACACCCTGGTTACGCGTCCTCGTCCATATATGGGATGTCTATGTCAGAAAAGCGTCTCTGGCCCTTGGAGGCTTGCGTCTCGTGGCTCTCGTTCAGAGGCGGGAAGGAGGGTGAGGGCGTGACTGAGGCAATGGAGGTGGAGGAGGAGGAAGCGGAGGGAGGGCACGAGGAAAAGTGCAACAGCAGGTCGCACTCGGGGCCATCAATGTACAAGGACTGGGTACTGCCTTTGCGCCGGCCTGGCTGCTCCCTCCTCCTGATCAGGTATCTGAAGGCCTGGTTTGCGGGTGCAGTGTGAGCCTTGGCCGAGGCTGCCGACTGGGAGTTGACGCCTGGGGGGAGTCTGACGGTGTCCGGGATGACGGGGTTGCGACGCTGCAGCGGGTGCCTGAAGGAAGCGTTGGAGGAATCGGAGGTCGAGGAAGCGCAGCTGGACAGGGAGGAGCAGGAGCCAGCGGGGGTGAGGTTCGGCAGAGATGCACGTCCACCGAGGACTTTGGGTCGCTGGACCAGGTCTGATGGTTTTGGTAGGCAAATTGGCTTGCATCTCCTCAGATGAGGGCCACCTCGTCCTGGAAGAGAAGAAGAAAAGCAGAGGAACTTAAAACTAAACCTGCTGACGACAAATGTGCTCGTTAGAATGACACGGGAATCCTGGAGGATGGAGATAAAGGGAAGAGCATGCAACCATGTTACCTATCAGAGGGAGGGCACAGTTAGAGCCAATTGGATGACTAGATCGCTTTGGACTAAAGGTTTGAGCATGCTTCTGTGCCACTGCCACACATGCATTTTCATGCATACATGGGTGTGCTAATAAACGCACACGGCCACACACACAAACACAAAACACGGTTGCTGTTCCTCCAACCTGCTTTGTTACAGAGCAGACGGCACCGCTCCCATCACCATCACTGGTCCAGACCTGCACCACAAAAGACAGGAAGGGCCCAACCCAGCGGCCCCGTGGTTTGGTCAGAAACCCACAGGTGAGTCAAACAGGCAGAAGGAAAAAGGATGGGCCGGACCCAGCTGCCTTGACACTGACCTTCGGGCTCTGAGTTTTGGGCTGAGGAGCGCTGCTGCTCGTCCAAAAGGCTCTCCGAGCTCAGCGAGGCTTCTGAGTCAAGGTTCTCCTGGTCGGATCCAGGTTGCTCCATCTCTGGAAGTCGACAGGCCAGATCCTCCCTGGAGGAAAGTTCAAACAGAGGAATGAGACTCTGAAAAAACCCCGGCCGGCCGGGTGTAAAGCTGTAACAAGGAATGCCTCCTTACTTCTCCTGTTTGATGGACTTGATGCGTTCCACCAGGTTCTTCTCGGCCTCTGTATCCGAGTCCAAAGGCTCATTCTCGGGGACGGCCTGGAGGTCAGAACTGACCTTCTCATGCACCTGCAAAGCAACAACAATATCACACACCGAACACCTCCGCCATCTTGAAAAGGCTCACAGTGTAATTCTAATTTACATAAAAGTGAGGCAAGAAACACCATATTGACCACATATACTTGGCTTTGACCCACATCTGAAACTCAAATTTGGTTAGTGAGGAAAACAGAAGAGCAGGGCGGATGGTGCCTGTGCTATTCATGCATCTGCACATCATTCTCAAAGCACTTCTATGAAAAGGAATGTTTTAAAGAGAGGAAAACCAAAAGAAAAGCAACATTCCACCCCTTATTTTATGAGGGTTTTATAAAGGGGAAAACACTTAAGTCATAATTCACCACGATCCAGATACAACAAACAGGTCATATGACTTTGAGCTTTGATAGTGGAGCACAGTGCGACAGCATCAAGCTTTGCGAGTCACAGTTTTGTCTTTCAAAAGAGTCAAGACAAAAAAGGCATTACAACACCAACCCGCAACCGTCTTGTTCTATTGCGAAAAAAAAAGAAGGAAAACAAGACCAACTTCCTTAACATCACAAACCAAACTACCAGTAACATGCAAACTACAACCAGTTAGTATTGAGGGATAAAAAGGATTATAGGAAGACAGGGAAATCAAATAAAACAAAAAAACACAAAACACAGAGGGCATCACCCACATCAAACATGCCATGCACAGGTCGGGTCCTTCTGCATGGCAGCACTACATCTCTACGTCTACTAGGTCTACGGTGCCAGGAGAACTCAGTGATACATACCACCACTCCTTTGTAAGGAGCTGAGAACCTGAGAGGTAAATGCCAGAAGTGCTAAAGAGAGAGAGGAACATTGGCCATGTTACGCATGTCGCCTGAGAACATCTGATACTCAATAAGACTGACATGATGCTGGACGATCTGATGCTACGGTGAGTGTCGGGCAGAGTGTGTGATCACATCTGGAGCTCTTTCATGTTTCTGCTTCCAGAGTGGGGCTAGCTAGTGATGCAAGTGTAACAATAGCATTGAAATCACGCTGATTAAGACAAAGGTTGATCCTTCCTCACCGTGTTCTGTCTCTTCAGCTTGAGCTGGTTGACGGCCAGGGCCTCCGCGTACTCCAGCTGCTCGATCTCCTCCATCTTTTCATTGTATCGCCTGATCTGCTCGCTGAGGAGCATCTCCACACACCTACAGGAGGAGCGGAGCAGGAGAAGAATGTCGGGTGGTTCATAAGACACACGATACAAAGAGGAGCCCTCACTGGAAAACCAATAAAAGATCTAATGTGGTCTTACATGGTGGTCTTGGCAACATCCTTCATGCTGAGAAGTGGGTCGGCGCCGTCTGGGCAGCGCAGGATGCACGGAGCGAACACGATAGCCAGCGAGTTTGGAGACATGCGGTTGTGAGGCTCTTCTTTACAGACCCTACAAGGTAGATTGATTTGATATCAAGATGAAATCTACTTCACAGAGTTTCGCCTTGGTTTTCTCGGTTCTCGTTATCTATTTCAAATCCTGACACAGATGAAATCGGTAAGACACATGTATTACACAAGTGCACACATTTTGAGAATTGATTTATATTGGACTAAACTGTAGCAAGATGAAGAGAACCTATACCTGACGAGATGGAAGATGAGTCTCTCCAATGTGTTGAAGTTTGCAGTTGGAAGCTCCTCCAGCCCTTTGTAGATGGCATAAAGCTGTTCCTGCTTCTCTGGCAGTTCTGCACAAAAGATAAACAACAAATAATGACCAAATGATAAATCATACTTTTCATATATCATGATTACAATATACAGAAGGAGAGCTGTTCCTTCTCAAAGACATTGCATAAATTAGTACATAAATTGATACCAGCAGATGAAGGAACACTGAGCACACTAATGGCATTTTGTGGAACACCGCCCTCTAGTGGCAAAGAGTCCTCCTCACCTACTGCATGTAGGAACTCGTTATAACGCGTAAAGGTCATGAGTGGATCTGGCAGCTCCCTCAGCCACTGTTTCAGCAGGCCTGTCACTGTGTGTATGGGATAGTCTTCGAGGCAGACCAGGTGGGGGTCTAAAGAAAGTCAACAGGATAACAAAGGGAAATATGACACAGGTGGAACTTGCATATTTTAAGTTGATATAAAGATGTAAATATCAAACAGAACGGGGCTGACCGCTCTCCAGACGCTGGTGCAGCTCTTTCATGCGGTTGGCTGAGCCGGACTTGCGGTAGATGCCCTCCGTGTAGAGCCCGTGCATCTCCACGTGCTCCAGCATCATTTCCAGCACCATGGGAACCGGGTTCTTTTCGCTGACCAGGTGGCCCACGCGGACCCCGAAGTGCTGACCGCCGGGTTCCTCGTCGCCCTGCGGATTGGCCCAGAGTGGCGGACAGTGAGGGGATGGGCCGCATAGTTCTGCATCAGAGGTGGACCGCTAATCCAAAATATAGGAACATACCTTTTTGGCACAGAAGGTGGAGCAGTCCGTGACTATTTTACAAAGGCACTTCTTGTGGCACACCATTTTACAATCTGAGACAAGAATGAGAGAATAGTCATTTATACGTCAACAGATGTATTAACCCCCCATGAAGTACTGATCATAAAACCCGTTGTTGGGGAGTTAACTCACAGCTGCACATGTATGCCTTCTCCATGCCCCAGATAAAAGACGTGCACTGGTCACATGACTGCATGATGTTGACCTGGTAGTGGACGAAAACATGATCCAGGGGGCTCTCCATCTAAGCAGGAAGTTAAAAGCCTGATTAGTCTTAAATCGTTACTGAAGCGGTCAATATGATATCAGCCAGGTGTACTTACACTTTTATCCTTTTTTCGCCTCTTCTTTCTCGCTTTGGCAGGCTGAAACACAGGGAGCACAAGCATGGGCACATTGTTTCCTCGTGTATAAACAAGCCAATGATGGCACTTACCTTCGCCGGCTCCGCCTCCTCCTTCTTCATCTCTCCTCTGATGAAGCCGTCCAGCACCGACTGGAACAGGTTGACCACGAGCTGGACTTCGTCTTTCTGTTTGTCACCTGCCAGATGGATCACTTTGTTCTGGTAGCCCGTCATCAGACCTTTGTAGCCAATGGTGGGTTTCTGGCGAAGTTCAGAAGGCAGGAGAGAGAGTGAGAGACGAGAGGAAGTGAGAAAGCGGAGAGGATGCAAGGGAATGCTTTTAAAAAAGCGTTTGATGTGGCTGTGTGCCTGCAGACTTACCGGGAGAGAATACATGGCCTTGATGGTCTCTCTGAACTGCATGGTGGCTGTTACAAAGATGGCCTCTGTGGCAGAAAGTGACTTCCCTCTGGAGCGGAAATCATTAACCTAGGGGGGGAAAACAAACAAAAAAAGGTGCCCTGTTCAGAAAATCTGATAAAAGCATCTCCTAAATTAATAAAACCACCGTGTTGACTCATTTACCTGGTTGCCCAGAAACTCGTCAAGGTGCCGCAGCTCATTGGCGTTGGTGATCTCCCGATCCAGCGAGGCATTCCACTGCTCAGAGACGCGTGTGGCACGGCTGATCTTTATGGTGGGGTTGCGGCTCAAACCTTTGCCGGTGCGCTCCCCATGGGGCTGGGAAACTGGTCGCGCGGCGTGTCCAGATGTTAGGGCTGAAGAAAGTGCAAAAGGTTTTCAGTGCAATTGGGTTAAAAATCGAAACAACTGCCGCGCTGTCTACGTCTTTACTCAGAGCTCCTATGCAGGATCCACTGTGCGTTATGGATGAAACCGAACCCAGAGGAAAGTTATTCTGTTATCACTAAGCATGATCCGACAGAGCTTACTGTTTTCTCAGAAAGCAAACAGCAGGTTCAGCTAAGACCTGGTTACAATAATGATAATACACCTATGTTTTACTTCCATTATTTCAGACCTCATGAGGGGCGGCTGGAGTCTACTGAACTGGTTCAATAGCTGTAGTGCAAAATATTGACTGAAATGCTGTCTTGTCATGATAAAATATCATAAATTTGATCTTCTTTGTTAAGTATGCATCACAATAAGAATCCCTTTCACCAGCTTTAGGCTGGTGGCACCTCTCAGATCAAATTCTATAATCTAATGTGGATAACATAATACCAAAGCAACGGCAAAAGCATGCCATACATACAACATCATGTGGACACCTGAAACTCAACACCTGAAGGATATACAACACTTCTTACCCTCCCCCCCAGTCGGCTTGTCATTGAGAATCTGTGCTAGTGTCATCTCTCCATTGTCCGGGGTCTGCGCCTCCTTGTGTGGCCGTTTCTTCAAAATCTTGCTGAGGAAGCCACCTGACCTACAGGTTTTAGAAACACGAGAAGCTGTAAGTAAACACTTGAAATACTCATAATAATTACTTGAATAAAAAAAAAAGCAAGACTTGTTAGCTGCCGATGCATAACTTTGAAACTCATGTGAAATAGAGTGCAGTTTGTGTTTCTGATGTGCTGCTTCCCCTTTAACATCATCACCCACAATTCCTCATTGCATTACAGAGGGTTCTTCACAACTATGCTGTCCAAATTGTTGAAATACTATCAAATACTAAAAATACCATCCAGTCTGACCTACGGGAGTCCTTTTTCCAAAAATACTCATTCAAGCTTTCCCCTAGGAACGTAACTATAGCAACAACACATGAAAAATGTAGCGATTTGGCAGGTGCCTGATAGGATACGTGTCCAATTCTGACCTTTGAGTCAGTATTTTTGTGCAAACAAATTACTCTGTTAAATGTATCACAATGAATATTGGGAATTTCCGGTGGCAGGCTTCCCAAGTCCTCACAAGGGACTGGGGATCATATGATTACACAAGACAAAGACTTTCTCATAAAAACTTCCAGTGACACATTTATTGAGCTGGGCACGTGGCGATAAAAACAGGGGATAGAAACTCTGCTCTGTTCACCCAAATAATTAATTCTTGTTTTCAAATAAAAGTACTGGCAAATTAACTGGACTGAGTTGTGCTGCTCTCTACCTGTCTGGTGTTGATGGGATGCAGTGGCCCGATTCTTGGTGGCTGGAACCATCTTGGTTTCTCCTTCTGAAGGAGCTTCCCCTGCTGTCAGAAAGGCTCTCAGGAGATGACATCATCTGTGGGAGAGAAAACAAATGTAACTCTGTGCTAAAACTTACTTCGAGAATAGTAAAATTACTTTCACGCCAAGTTTAAAATTGCCCAAACTGGATCACTCAGCAACATGGAATAGTTTTAATTTACCTCTCTGGTTGAAATGAAACCAGCTCCCTCAGAACATGGAGACAAACTGTCAACTGAAGAGGAGGCTGATTCACGTCTGTAAATGAAAAAAACAAAAGACAAACAATATACACATTAATTTCTGAGGTGATAGCAGTGTGCGCACTGAGGGATTTTCCACATTTGTGAGATTTCGTGTGAGAAAGCAAACTATGTTAGAAGAGGTTTTGTAGTTGCATATAGTGGCACGGGCTGAGATTATAACATAGGGGACGTACAGCTGCGGTTTCCTCCTGCGTTCCTCTCTGTGAGGTGGAGGGCTTGTATTTTCAGATTGGTCTCCATTGCTCCTCCTGCCCCTCCATTTCTCTGGCTTCTCCTTCACTGCTCCAGTGCGGCGCTGCAGGTTCACAGATCCGGCAGCTTCCCCGGCGCCGTTTCTCTCCGGCAAATTGTCACCAGAATGCAGTGATAACGTTGTGGGACGAGTGGGGCCGGAAGCTTTCACCTCTTTCTTCCCTCCTTTCTCCTCCTTCATTTTCCAGGCTACGAATGTATACTGGTCTAGCTCCTTGCTATCAGCCCGTTCTTTGAGCTTTGCCGACTCCTGGCTTTTGCGATTTGGTGGGGATGTTTGATCCGTGGAGGAGGTGGAGGCGGCCCGTTCAGTCTCTCTCTGGTTGTGTTCCAGTCCCCGTCGTCTCCTCTGCTCTCTCTTCTCCTGGCTCCTGGATCCCTGAACCCTGGCTAGAGGTCGCACTCCCTTTTGTTCGGGATGGGAGGGTGCAGAGGTAGTGCTAGATGCCTCTTCTGTAGATGAGGGTTTAAGTGCGCTGGACGCGGCCCCGTCAGGGTTAGACTCTGCCGGTCCTAGTGTTCGGTAGTCTTCCTTTTCATCCAGCTGCGGTCCAGCCTCAGCCAGGGTACCGTTGGTTTCCAAATCAGGTCTGGGAGATAAAGTTTCACCATTCTCTTCCTCTGTGAGATATTCAGGCTCATCTTCATCATCTTTGCCCTGCTCATGCCGTGTTGGGGTTGTAACCTCTCCATCTTCATCTCCTCTCTCCTCCTCCGTTTCCTGAATTGGGAGATTGTCATCCAGCGTCTCCTCCGTCACCAATTCTATATCTGGATCCTCTCTTGTTTGAGGCTCCTTTGCTTGTTTCTTGTCTTCTTCCTCTGTCTGTTTGTGTTCAGCCTCAGCTTCCTGCTCTCTTCTGGCTGCCTCCTCTTCTGCTTGCCTCCTTTCTTCCTCCTCCTCCTGTGCCTTTCTTCGAGCTTCCTCCTCCTCCTCTGTCCTCCTCCTAGCTTCCTCCTCCTCTTCTTTCCTCCTCCTTTCCTCTTCCTCTGCTTTTAGGCGAGCTTCTTCTTCTTCTTCTTCCTCCTTCCTGCGTTTCTCCTCACGCATGGACTGACACCTGAAAAATCACCAAGATATCATTAAAGATATTAATGTTGCTTTTCATGTTCTCTTGGGAAGAAATCGAGGGTCCGTCTGTTACCTTCTGCGTGCTGAGTGACCCCTGACCAGGGCTTGTATTTTGGTGGCACCTGTCATTTGACGATGATACTGTGATCTCTGTCTGTGCCCTCTCCAAACAGACTGAATGAGAGTGGCTGCCCGTCGTTTGCGTTCCTCTTTGCAGTACCTGCGCCATGAACACTAAATACATAGATTTTCTTAGAATATGCATTGAGGAGCAAGGGAAAGTATATTATGAGATAACTGATGAAAACTTAATGCACAATGTCGATATTTACCTGAATTAAAATGGCAGCCTGTCTCATGTCCAGAAACTCTGCCCTCTGCAAGCGAGCTCTGAACCAGCGCTGGAGGAAGATGATCTTGCGCATGACGTCCTTGTGCAGTGTGTCCTGCAGCTGCTGCCGCTCCAGCTCTTTCAAGAACACCTGGACAGAGAGCCAGAGTTTAGATGCATAGACAGGCCTGAGTAAAGATTAAGTGATAATTCAAAAATATAAATCTTGGGATGGGTAACAGAAGAAGAATGGCTTACTTTTGTTTTGCCGATCTGGTATGTGGTGGGGTCGAGGCCCATCCTCTTATCAAGCAGAGCAGAGATGTCGTCCTTGGAGGCAGCAGAGTTTTTGGGGAGCAAAACCCTGAACTGCTCGATGAATTCCTGCAGGTACAAGAAAGCAAAGGAACCAGTAAGGAGAGAGGAGTCGACTGTGTACTACTTTAAACAGCTAGCTTTGTGTAAAAACATTTCCTTCGCATAATTCCAATTATGTCACTGTGAACATGCAGTATATTCATCGTTGAACCCTAGCAAAAATATCAGGTATTCTATTTTTCAAGGATATACTAAAGATATATGGGAAAAATAGATGCATTTTGACAGTCTTCATGTGAGTAAATGCTGCTGTTGGCCATTGTATCAACATCATTTCAACACCTCAATGTCAAGCAATTTGTTTGACAGTATAGGTGGGATTATACACTGTTTATTTTTTATTATTCTACAGAAGACTATCACGTTGATTTCCCTTAGTGAGGAAAAACTCCTCCATACCTGGAATGTGTACTTGGCTCCATAGCCTGACCTCCTGATGCGAACAGTCTCCAGCATTCCTGTGTAACGCAGCTGTTGAACCACCAAGGACTCGTCGAGATGCATCTCCTTCTGCTCGTACATAATGACACAAGAAGCATGGCTGGTCACATACAGGATTTATCATCGATCATTACATATGGATGGAGAAACATTATTTTAAGATAGGAACTAACAAAGATGTTAATGATAGAATAAACAGCATATTCTTGAGCAAGACAAAGTCTTACCTTCTCTGCATTGGAACGGATGCAACGAATGAAGAAAGGCTCTGCTCTGTTCAGAGTTTCCAAGAGTTTGGTCAGAGAGGTCTGAAAAAAACAAAGAGATGAAATTTGCAAACATGCAGGACGACCTCTCGAGTGTGAAACTGTTGGAAATTAGCCACTTGTTTGTGTGGTCCTGTAGGTGATGTCACCTGGAACTGGGCGCTGATGCTCGGGGGCTTTTTCTTCTTGTGCAGATGAAGGAGAGACTTGGTTGTGCGATCGTGCAGTGTCAAGCCCACAATGAACTTCAGAGACCGAGAATCTAACAAATTCTGCAGGACACAGTAAAGACAGTAAACACCCTTTCTTTTTTCACCTCATGCCCATAAGGGGCTTGCATTCAAGAACATTAACAGAGAGAATATATTGCACAATTTAATTAATTTCAATATAGACCTACTGATTCACAGTTGCACACTCAAATAAACATGGTGTAAACAATGTTGCTATGAAACAAGGAGGTTTTCAGGTCTCAGGGATTTCAGATTACCTTGGGGATGACCTGCTTCTGTTTGACGCTCTTGTTTTTCCTAGAGAAAGAGGAGAAAGAAGATGCAGAGTGAGCTGAAGCTCAAAAAGACTGAAGCAAGAGGATGAAATGGAATGGCGGATGTAGTGTCTGAAGCCAGGTTAGTACAGACAGGTGACTTCTTCATGCCCTGCCAGTCAGTGATGAAATGAAGGGTTGCACCTAGAATACAGGGTAAATGATGGACAGAGGCAGAGCTGGAGTGAATGAGAAGGGGAGCCATGGCGGGCAAAAGGAGGGAGTTCGGAAATGGTTCGGGAAAGTCCAAACCATCAGACCAGCAGAGACTCAGCATACAAAGACAGGCATGCTCATTTTCATACCATCACTACACAAAATTGCACAAAAAGTATGGTCAATGTCAGAAGATATCTATATATGCCAAAAAAGGCCTCTGGACATAATTTCAAAAAAGTCGCTCTGAAAGACCTCACATGCCTTTACAGTCTTCTGATGACATTCATGCTGCGGTTAATGGAATTATTTAAGGCATTTTAAATTCAGCCTTCCAGAAATCTAGATAGTATTCAAGAAACACATCTCATAATGTCTGCTGATGGAGCTGGAGTGTTTCATATATTTCATTGGATTAAATCACGTGAGATGTTGATGATCCATGGAGATGAGTGAAGACAACTGATGTCAGTTAAGTTTAAAGTGGTTATTCCTTGTACTATACGAAAATAAGAATGTAATCGGCATTATTGTCAGAGGTGGAAAAGCACAATGATATGAGCATGTTCTGTCTGAGATGACTGGACTGTACTGATCTGATCAGATGTGGCACCAGGTCTGTCTGCAGACTCACTGGAGGACGTGTCGAGGGAAGCGGAGGCGACCCCAGGACTGCAGCAGCTTCCGAGGGTCCTCACCATCCAGCTGTAAGTTCTTAATGGAGCTGATGATCTGTGCATGCATGTCTCTGATCACACCACACACAGTGCGAAGAAGGGGGGGGTTGTACAAGGAGCAGGGGAGGGGAGGGGGGAGGGGGGGAGTACATGAGAAGATTGGACAAAAAGGAGGAAGTAAAAAGGGAAAAAAAGTAAAGTGTCATAGAGAGCCACTGTTAGGACACCTAAGAAGAAAACACACCACCAGTTACTCAAGACAGGAACACACGCCACAGAATAGTTGGGGGTCTGATAGAGAGGAACTTCAGCTTCCACTCTCTGCTCATCTGTGACTAACAACCCACAGCATTCATTCTCTCAGACTTCATGTTTATGTACGTGGAAACCACAAGACCACCCAACCATGCTGCCATATCCCCTAAAAGAACAGAAAAAGACGCACAAAAACAGAAAGACTGGAGATCGGTGGGGAGGGTTGACGCCTGTTTTTGCTGCCGTTGTGCTCGTTAACATGCAGAGCCGTTTGGTTTGGTTGGCCGTCTGTTTCCATGCTGGGGCTGTTACTGGGCCGTGTGACTGTAAGTTGTTACTGGTGAGGCTGCTGGATACACGCTCCCTTTGAAATCGGGGCTGGTGTTACACTTGACACTGAGTGTAGTGAGGTTAATGCAGAGACTTTTATGTGCCTCGGAGCTAGTCCATGCAAAACTTTTCCATACTTACCGAGACTGGCCATGAAAACAGGCAGTGAAGGAATGAGCAACGCTTGTATGAGTCGCATTGAAACCAAACTTCTACATCTCAACCAGCAGATCTGGAAGGGACTGGATGATTTAACAAATATAGGCAAATTGTTCAAGAACTGCTAGTTTAAAAAAACACAACCCAGTCAGATCTGAAAGCAGGAGGTAGAGGGTCGAAGATCAGAGGCCTCATCAGTCTAAAAATGTTTTTTGTGGTTTGACTCCATTCAGAGAGCTCACCCCATCCTCTTCTAATTTTCAAGTGATTTATGTTACCTATGATCTTACACGTGTGATCTCAGCTCTGCATGGTTGATCTGGGTGGCTAATCAGAGTAGGCCAGTGCAAACACCTTCCTGTGCCCTATCGCTAAAATAATAAATGTGAGATTAGCAGAGCTGCAGAAAACGATGGGGCTCACCATGAGGGAAGAGAAGGAATGCACAGAAAAGAGCAACTGTGTTGTACTGTGGAATATTGAGATTCCTTTTTGGAGACAACTCAGCCGTTATGAGCCCTTCTGAGCTACCTTGTTATTCAATTGCTCATTCACACAGTTGAGAAACTAAACAATTCATTTTAACATTTCTCAGTAGTAATTTCTTCAACTTGAAGTCATTCTTTTATAATTTTTTTTTTTTTTTTTGTATAGCAGTTAATTTTTGTGGTGTCTTTTCATATGGAACAATATTTAACCTACTTACATCCACCATCCAACTAACATCCACGCTAATTTCCTTCAACTAGATCACAGGTTAAAATAAACAAAGAATATAGAAGATGGGGTAAGCTCAGAGAAGGGCGCAAACAAGTCTTCCTATTACAAAATGCTGAGCACATTGCCTTCCTGCTTGGACTCATGTCTTCAGTCCTTTTTCCTGTCCACCAATTCACTTACTTCTTACTCTCATAACTAGCAAAGATGTCTTCATAGGCCTCTAGAGGGCGCTCCTCTGAGTGATCAAAGTAGAAATCGAGCATAGAAGCTCGTCTGTGGAGAGGAGACAACCGCATACACCGTGGTCACCAAGAGGTGCAAGGAGGCACAGAGATGTGGGTGGCTGAGAGGAGGAGGAAGATTCATCTGTCAGGCTGTTTATGAATGTATTCTGAGCATATTTTAGCTCTCTGACATTGTCCTTCCTCATCTCATCCAATACCACAGGGTAAATGTGGATGCACACAGGACATTTCACCATTTCACCTGGACGCAGCTTGATCCCATTTAAAATAATGAGCTTCATGAAAGAGCATAATAAACAACACCAACACTCTCTCTCCATGTCTACAGTGACATTGCTCCAGAGGAAAAGGATCAACAAGCTAGCCCAAACACAACAAATGTGACATCTGTAAAATCCAAGTGTGAATGTTCTTACTTGTACATCCTTTCTATTGGAGCATTGGACCGCTGAAGCTCTCCTAAAGGAGTTCTGGAAACCGGACGGACGACACCTACAATATAAAATATAAACAGGCAACATTCATTAACTGCAGGAAGCTTGATCTAAGCAAAAGCCTCTGTTCCTTATTAAAGATAAACAGAAATGTAGAATCCATGTAGATCAGTCGTGTGCCTGTAACAGTTTGTGTATATTAAAAATGTTGTCTCAACTTGTTAATCCACATAAACAGCTCATGCGTCAATGGTCTACGTCTGATATTACCAAAATAGTGTAAAGGATTGAGTGTTGCAGAGAAAATGTCAAAATCCCCTAAAGACTCACATTTCTGGCCTCAACATGTGTCTTTGCGCTAACATGAAAGGCTAATTACAGAGCTTGTACTTCTTTGAAGCTTTGGTAAAAGTTGCACAAATGGCCCCAAAAGTCTGTACGATAACCGTCTGACACTTTTCTGTTTCTGTAAGTCACAAACGTGAATGTCTGCATTGGCTGTATTTCTGTTTTGAATCAGGCTGACAAACTAACACTTGGAATGTACCTGATGTCTTGGCAGCCCAGGAGCGTCCCGCCTCGTTGAAAGCAGCCATGCCTCTGATGGTGGCACGCAGGATGCCCCATCGAAACATTGCCACCGGGTCCATTCCAATAAGCTGCCGCACAAAGGCACGGTCACTGCTCCGCAACAGTGCCACGATGTCTGGACGCATGTGGTCTGTGTTTTTCTCCCGGAAATCCTGCAGGGAACATTACAATTTCAACCGCACTTTCGAGAAGGTGAAAGATACCATACAACAATTTGATGGAGTTAGTCATTTTCACTGCCTTGTCTGTGCATCTCACCTTGATTTGATATTTAACTTTCCCAGCAAAGTGTTGAATAACAAAAGCAGGTTCCATGACCGGCGTGGGAACAAAGTATTTGTTTCCCTGGTGCTGCTGCTTGAATTTGGCTAATAGTGTCTCATCTGTGGCGTGGGGAAAGCTGGAGCGGAAGAAACAAAGGGGAAAGTAGGATAAACAAAAAAAGGAGTGGGAAAAAAAAAATGTAGACAAACTAACTCTTTTCCCATGAAATGCTGTAAATCGTCTGCTGCTGCTCTTACTTGCTCTCCTCATCCAGCAGGTAGAGCAGACCGGTAGGCTTCTTGCTAATGAGATGGATGCAGCCCACGTTGTCTGTGTAGTCAATGTTGTGCCAGGTGATTCCCTCTGCTTGGTATTCATCCTGCAGAAAAGAAGATTTTGGCGATCCAGCTGATTAGTCAATTAGATGATAAATGATATATACCTCTGGCTGCGTCATGGAAAACCATTAGAAAAACAGTTATGAATTAGCCTGAAATATTCTATTGACATGTCCTACTATAAATATGCATAAAGAATAAAGGATGGCAAACCAAATGTGAGAGCCCACCTGCTCCAGATTGAAGATGTGATGATTGAAGTAATACTGCAGCTGCTCATTTGCATAGTTGATGCAAAACTGTTCAAAGCTGTTGGTCTCAAAGTCCTCAAAGCCAAAAATGTCCAGGACACCGATGGACAAGCACTGGGAAAACAGAACCAAAACAGTAACAGAGCATGAGTGTGGAGCAGCGATGGTCTGTGGTACTGGAGTGTGTAAATATTTATGTATGTGTGTCAGTGAGTGCTCGTCTCTCACTGGGACAGATTCCTCCATGTCCTTCTTGTTAAGCAGTGCATGATTGATGCGAAGTACGATCCAATCAAATAAGGCGCTGTAGAGGGATTTGGCCATGGAATCTCTGGCTGTGATAGCCTGATACGAAAAGAAGCACATGGAAAGATGTTAGGATGTTAGGTGTGCATTTAGGTACATAGATGTAGAAATCTTCCTAAGGAGAGTACCTCTGATTGGCTGTAGGGGAGAATCAGCTTGTCATTGACCGTCACAGTTTTCCTCTTCGTCAGTGCCTCAACCAGCAACTCTTCTTTAACCTAAACCATTCCAAAAAACAGTTTGTTCTGTAGTTTCTGTCATATACAACGAGAAAGAGCAGCATGTCGCAATGATGCCTCTTGTTACCTTAAGCAGGTCAGAAAGAGTAGCCAGGACCTCTGGTGGTCCCACATCCAAACCCTCATCTCGGCCCGTGGATTTTCTCCTGTAGGTCACGTTGCCCAGATACAAGATGGCCGACAGCACAGAAAAGATCCTGCAATACAGTTGCACATACTGAAAGTCACAGCAACAACACGGTCATATGACACATGCAGGAACAATGCTGCACATGTTCCTCAATCTTATCTTGTGTTTATATTCAATACATCATCAAACTGAAATCTGCACTGCAAAACCATGACATTAGTTTGTTACATGCACACATCTTTGCTCTTGTGGGTTTCTGCTGCAATTCATATTTCTGGTAACAAGACTGCCTCCAAGACTGAGTGGGAAATTGCTTGTGGAAGGTTTCAGGTTGAACTTCCGAGCAGCTGCAGTAAGTAAGGAGGAATATCACGCATTTTTTAAAATGTTTTACAGTGTTACACTACATGATGAGTGATTCACTCACTGCTTCTTGGTGGCTGGAAGGAAGCCCACCATCTCCATTGCTTGCTGAAGTCTTTCAAAGTCATGATGCAGGTCTTCTTCGTCTTCTATCTTAAAGTTTTGCTGAAGCGGTCGATGCAAAGAAGAGGAAATGAGAACAAGACAGGGACAAAAACCAACCCGGAAATGTATAGAGGTGAATGAAAAGAAGGAAAAGAGGGGAAGACAAGAATAAAAAATGAGGAAGCGAACAAAGAATGCTTCATTAACATGCAGTGCAGGAGCCTAGAGGTCTACACAGAAGTGCATTCAGTGGCAACTCTAAAAGGTTGAAACAGAAGTAAAACAGGGCTAGGATCTTTTATAGTAAGTGTTCTTCTAATTATCGTGAAACACTATACAAATAAAGAAAAAATGAAACACAGATGTGATGGGACGTGATCTGTGAATTTACCTGCTTGAGGTAGAAGTAGTCTTCAGGCGGTAGCAACTTGAACTCCTTCCTTTCCTCCTCTGAAGCCCCCAACAACAGGTAGTAAAAAACATGATAGTTCCTAGAAAAAAGCACATTGTTCGCATCATGTATTGCACATCTGAAATAATTCAATAAAACCAGGTTTCCCTTGACATTATTCTTCAGTGGATTCATTATATTCTAAGCTTTGTGTTTATGGCCATAAATCAGATGTAGTTTAAGTGAGAAAAGAGAGTAAACATGTTATTTAAAAAGCTAATAGAAAGTGGGTGTAGCTCAATAATGGTGATATCATTTTTTCCACCGTTATCAGTGAGTAGATAGTCTGATGGGCGACACAGCTTTGTTGTATGAGCACATAGGAGTAATGAGTTTCCACAGCTGCCACTAAGAAAAAACTGCATCATGCAGTAGACTCCGTCCCGGACTAGACAGGAGAGATGTAGCTCCAACAGCTACGGTGGGCCAGGTGATCAAAAGTGCACCAGGTGCATGATGGGGGTGGACTGACCTGACCTGACCTGACCTTTATAGAAGAGGACTGGTGAATGTAATGTAATAAAGATTACTATTTCCAAAACTGGGTGAGAAATAGAGTACAGGAAACATGAATGGATAATGCCTTCCCACTCAAAAGGCTACACAGACAAAATGAGCCCTTTTTTAACTGTTGTAACAATTTTGCACTGCAAATGAATCACCAGTTTGAACACTACCTACACGCCATATTTCTCAAGCGGCCCAAATAGTTGGTTGCATATTAGTTACACATGTAGCAATAGAATGGTTGTCTGGTCTGTCAGACAGAGAATCAAAGGCTGCCATGACAAGGAGCAAGAGTGAGGCTGTTTCTCAGCACTGACAGGCAATAACATTTTTTTCCCTTCTTCAACAGTTTGTTTAGCAACAGTCAATTCTTTAGACATGTGGACATATAATGTCAAAGTCTTCAGCTGAACTTCATATCCAACTGTCAGAGGCTCCTGGGGGAGCCTCCAATGTTTGTATAGAGGGCCCCATGGAGGTCAGCGGGGAGAGAGGTCAAGACCCTGCCTGCCCCTCCTCACCTCTCGTTCTTCTCTCTGGAGACCAGGCGAGACTTCTCCAAGAGATACTTCTCCACAACGGCCCTGAAAAAAGAGAGGGAAAAAGACAACAAAAAAAGAGGAAGGAGAAAAACAATGAGAGTGAATCTCTTAACACCAAGGTCACTCAGCTGTGCGTGTGTGCTGTCAGATCATGTATGAACATGGTTGTGTTATTAAAAAAAAAAAATGAAGGGAGAAGCAGGAGGCCCAGGGACACAGATGGTCGGGACAATCAATGGGTGAACAAAGCAAAGTTCTGCCTAATGGATGGCACAGCGTGTCACACACACTACATAGCAACACATATAGACAAGCCCGACTGATGTCAGCATTCATCCATTTTTTTTGGGGTGAAAAATTGCAAGACCAGAAAGCTACGGCCAGAAAAAGCAGAGCGATGCCTTCAGACCACCACACACGTTCATATGGCGGTGGGATTTACTACAAAAAGCAAGGTCGTAAAGTTGTCTAAATCGGATTTTATAAGTCAGCGTTGTTTTTTTTTCTAAAGCTAGGCAAAACAACACAGATGCTGGTACTCATGACACGCTAAGAATAGTCATGCTGGGAGAGGCATACTCGTGTCCATCTGGTAAAGCTGCTGCCACCACTACAGACCTAATAACTAAGATGCCGATTTAGGATTAGCCATCCTTGCCCCCCCCCCC
>CAESWR010000083.1:100183-123039 GCA_903171835.1 Mullus surmuletus | reverse complement strand
AGAGAGAGAGAGAGAGAGAGCATAGGTCAGTGATGATAGATGAGAGTGGGACCGACCAAACAGAATGAGCCAAGTCTCTCTCCAGGTCTTAGACTCCCGCTCACCCAGCCTTGAGGCCAGCCACCAAGCACTGCCGAGGGGCCCCATTTATTGCATTGATACGGTAACAGAGTAGCCTCTTTTTTTCTTCATGATGCACATGCTCACATGGTTACAGATACACACGAGAACAACAAAAGGCCACCGCAGGGGAAGTTGACTCGGTGCATGTTAAATAGGAGCCACATTGTATCTCCCCAAGCAGTTGTGGGGCAAATTTGATACAGTGGTGTCTGGGTTGATTAGAGTTAGGGGGCACAACCAAAACACACAACAGACACACACCAACAAAGACTTAAGATTCCTTGCGATGAACTGATGACCCACTTCCATTTCCTGTGCTTTAGAGGACTTGCCAGTCCTGTATTAGAAACTTGAAACCTGAGGGAAGTATGTGGCAAGAACTGTGAGTTGTTAATAGAAAACAAACTTTTACTTTGTGTTATCTAGCATTATGCATCCTCCAACCATGACTTGCTCAGACAAGACTCCTACCACTTGTCTATCTTCCTTATATCTCATCTTATATCGCTTACTGCGCTTCTCTAGGCCTTATCTGTTGATATTTTTTTCTGCATATGAGGAAAAAACTCAAAGAGAATGTGAATGTCCTTCGTAAACTTTGTGCACCAATGCACACTGAAATTCTTTTTTATTGTTTTCATTATTTTTGTTCGTGTACTAACATTGCCTCCCATTCAGTTTCAGGGGTCAGCAGTGTGTTTTGGCACAAAAGATCCAAAGTTTCTCAGCACTGCTGGCATTGCCCATCCCTATTCTGACACTCCACTCCAAAAACCTTACAGCCAATCGCACAAAACCTTGGGAAATCTCTACAAAGTCCAAGCAGCTGCAGCATGGAGGGAATGCTAAACATGTCACAGCATCATTTGTATTCAAACATGCCCATCAAGAGATGGTGCGATTGGCTGGGAGACTTAGCAGGTATGAGGAAGTGGGCCGACAGCTTGTCAAACCATGTCCACGGAAAGATGCAGTCTGATCTGCATTCTTACGAAATAGGGGTCGCCCTCCAGGGGTTTATGGAAGAAAAAAGAAGGAAGAGAGAGTAAGAAGCCAGGAGAGAAAGCAGGACTCACAAAGCAGACGGCGCGTAGCCATCTTGCCGTCTCAGTATATGCTCATGGTTGTACAATGCTGTCTCAAGTGATTCCTTTTCTGGTGAGTCGGTTTCTCGGGAGTCTGCTAGCCTGTACATTTCCACCTGAGGGGAACCGGAACTACCAGAATCAAGTCTCACATCCCCATTCAGCCACACATGAACTTCTCCTTACAAACCAATTTGATTTTCTTGAAAGCAGTCTAATAGAGGAGGTGGTTGTCTCAAGATGCAACCTGTTCTGCAACAATTGCACATTGAACAGCTATCATTCTCTACATTCATGACTCACTGAGATTGTCGGCTTTTATCATTGCAGATTTCAATATGCATGGTGATAGCTGATAACAAAATTATTTCTTGTATTTGGTAAACACAGCAACTGCTTAAATATGATACACCTTACTGATATAACACTGAGGCTCTGTGCATCCTTTAAAGCTACGCAAAAGAGCTTCGGTTAAACGTTTCCATGAGTGCTGCCAAGGCTCTGACACTGACACCTCTCTAGAGCTTGGATACGCTCACAAAAGGACTCAACATAGCCCAACTGACACAAAGATCGTTCCCACATTCACAAAAGGGCAACGGAAGGCGCTCATGCAAAAACTCATCAAACCTCTATGTGGACATGCTCACGTTCTTTTGAGCCTAACTGACATAAAAAAAAAAAAACATGAACTGAACTGTAATGCCAAGCAGCATGGTAATTAACTATGTAAGTACCGGGAGAGGCAAAATTGAGGCAAAACATAAATGGGAATTTCTGCCCAAATAATCACTGTTTGTTGTTGTGAATGTGAAAAATGCTTTTGGTAAGCTCACATGATGCTGGCAGTGATTGAATACAACCTTGTCTGCGTGGTTCCACCCCAGCATTTGGCCTTATTTCAAGCTGACGCCATATCCCACCAACTGCACTTAAACCCCTTGAGCTTAACTTTACTGAATTGTTAACAAAGAATCGATTCTTTGAGGTACAATAATGCCATCAATAGTGCTTAGAAGGCTAATGCATCAAATGAATAATGGGAATGTTGATCTAAATACAGTCATACTGTTCAAGACACTTCATGAATTACAACACAAGTCCAAAAAAGATAGTCATGGATGATTAATTAATTAGAGGATAATTACATGGAAGTACTCTCCCTTTGGGCCTCAGTTTATCAAAATATTGCTCATGTGTAAGATGACACATTTCCCAATGATATGTGAGGATGACACAATTAGATGATTCATTATTTACTCGGTAGGAGATTAACATACAGTACTAGTAATCTATCATTTGAGTTATTAACAATCAGGAGTCTTCATTTCAGCTCATTTCAGCCTTTACAACTTGACAATTACTGCTTCAATGTGTTAAGTGTAGCCAAATTACTACATTTGGGTTTGGTTGTGAGTTTTCCAAAATCACACCATGTTGAAGTTTTCATAATATTCAACCATCAGTATCTAGCCTAATTAATGAGTAATTACAAACATAGCAAAAAAGCGAACCATAAATATGAGCAATGCAATGAATGTTGACAAGCAAAACCCAATTAGGCTACTTATTAGACAGTTACACAGCAGTAAACCATCAACTGTAGAATACACAGGTGGTGCAAAATGACAACATAGTGAAATTAAACTTGTGGCCATTGCAAAGAAAAAATATCTATTGCTTCAGTAATTTCCATTTATAATATAAGATGGCTATTATTAGTGCAACAGACTAGACGGTGGACTACGGTTGCACTGCTACATACTGCACTTCTGTGTGCAGACTCGCCACATTGTGCAAACAGTAAACAGACCCATGCTTGGAAAGAAGTGAAGCATATTAATTTCATTATATTTAGACAAAGCAACATTTCACTGGGCTAATCATTTTGGGCCAAAGTTCAGTTTTATAATTAACTTCATTGGCATCTCTGTTGAAGGGACAACATCTGAAAGACCTGAAGAAAATTACTGACTTCATCGACTTCATGTGAAGGAAAGTTGTTACACACTCAACACACCAACAATCTACTTATCTTGCACTGCATAGGTCACAATTCATGCAAAACACAGAGGAAACCAAAGAACAGTTCTTTCCTTGTTGATCAACTGCAAGAATAATCCTTTGGCTATCCTGATCTTTACACTCCGTTTACTCTGATCATCTCAAACAACACAGCCCCTGTCACTATCATGAGGAGTGTCAAAACTGGCTTGAATGTTCAGAGTTACATGAGAATGTAATAGCCCTATTGACAATGCAATCATAGCCACAGACGTGTATTTTTTACAGAATGTTGAACTTTTCCATTTCATAAAAGTCTGTGTGTTCATTATGGGAAAATATAGCCAGCACAAAGGTGAGGTATAACAAAGTAAGTAAAGTTTATTTGTGAAGAGCAGAAAGTACGTATAGTTAGGATAAAGTTTCCAAGCACCAGTTCCACTCCTCTTGTGGTCTGGTCTTTTACCAGATTGGAACCATTTCGAGGAGCTCCACCCATGTCTAGATGGGTACCACATCAAACCTCAGCTTGTGGTGCAGTCACAGTACTGCGAATAGACCCTGAAGTGGACTGCAGCTTGGTGCTACATGCAAGTTGTGTTTGGCCAGGAAGGAACAGCCTGTTCTACTCTTCAATATAATTTTGAAAAGGAAAGATTAAAGGAAGTGCTTTGTTTGCCCGAGTGTGTGTGTGTTAAGGTAAGCGTCATATATGTGATGCAGCAATTACAACTCTGTAATACCAGTTTTTTCCACACTTTAACACAATACCACCCAGTCTGACCAAATATAGCCGAGGAATAAAGGTTGGGCAGCGCATAACTGAAGAGATAAACAATGGATCTGCAGACAGAATGGCCGGCTTCTCCTCTGCACTTCCTGAACAGTACAATGCGTCGCTCTGGTTTATCCACACCCCACCATGGCTCAGGGCTAACAGCAGACATAGCTAATGCTGTTACTTCCCATGTCGTAGCCACTTCCTGTTCAAGGGGGTTCCGGATGATAGGACCTTCCTGTCTGAACTTGTAAGGCAGGGTGATCTGGTCGTAACTGTGGAGGCTTTATAAGTAAGTAACATCTGGGATGTTAGTTTTTGATTAAAATGCTGCACACTATCTCACTTCTGGCGAAGCTTGTCATGTTTCAAGCAAGCATTAGGTTGATACTCCTCTCTCACAATTTGAAACCTCAAACTTATGTGGGGATTTACATGATCAGTTCTTAAAGACAGTAAGTGTGCAATGTATTATTAAATCAGCCTCTGAGTGTGGGAATATAAATAGAAAGCAATGACTGACATCACACCTTACAGTGAAAGCCTTTAATGTGGAAGAGAAACAGCCCTATAGGTGTGGTCAGAGATTTAAACAGGCCACATCACAAGCCCTGTTATTGTCGAGAGCATTGTGAAAGGTGAACTTGTAAAAAGCTGCTTTCTGATGTCAAAAATAAGAATACAAGTCCTTTTTTTGCACAACCAACTCAAAGAGTGCGCAGTTTCACCCAGCATTTAGATGGTGCCACAGTATGCTCATATATGCTCTATATGAAATCAAATTCTACACTGGCATTGTATTTTTCATCTGTGATGATAAATGATCTTGATGACAGCAATTTACGAAACTGGCATTAAGCTAATTGTTGCACATCAAGAATAGTCTAGCAGACACAAATTTATTAGAACGACAGGGAAATATTTATTCAATACACAGAACACTAAGGCAAACTTGATCTACACTCCCCTGCTATTGTCACATAACTACAGCATACTGCTGGACATATTTCTGCCTACAACAGAGGAGGGCCCTGCCTTCATTCAGAATAAACGTGCTTCAAAGAAAACACACACACACAAAAACCACACACAGCAGAGGAACAACCAGTTGGACCAGTTAACACGCGAAATAGTCATTTAGAGGAGTTGAGCTGCTCAGCAAAATTACCTCTGTTGAGAGTGTGGAGGACGCCAAGGGCAACGTCTACTTTACACACAGTACGCAAGGACAGAGATGAAAACATCTAAACATGTGATTGTTGCTGGATTGCTCAGGGAAATTCAAACAGTTTCTGAATGGAAGGATAGCTATTCTTCAAACCACTTTCGGATTGGGACCATTCAGAAGTGTTGAACCCATTCAGTCCAGCACCACAAATGGTGATCTCATCTCCTCAAAATGTGACCCAGGCCAGGAGGCCTCCCCATGGCTCCAGGATATACACTCAGAATGCACATACCCTTGACATTTTCCACCACTGTAACCTGATCGGCATACAGACCAGAACCCCAAAAGAAGGCTTTTGACGATTAGAAATTCAATTTAGAAAACTTAAACCTAAAATAGTATTCTTCACCCTGTATATTAATACCTTAACTGGAACTTGTCACAGGATGGAACCACGAGAGGTAGACTACTTGTGTGGAAAGGCACAGCAGGGAGCATAATTTCAAAGGAGTTATTGCTTCCTCTCCGAGGCGACTTTGTTTCATGTCGGCCATCTTGTGAGTGTGCTGCATGTTGTCAAAACGTTCCCCCCCCCCCCCCCCCCGCTTGTACAGCAACTAGGTCTACATATAACACTGGTAGGTTTACAGCAACGGTCTCCACTTGCACATGATGTTCAGAGTCAAATGCAAATTTAAATGTAATATTGACAGGGGGGAAAGGTGGATTCTTCAATTGCCAGTGTGATTGACAGACTGGTCCCAGGCGGAATCCAATCTCTGCTTCCGCTACTGACCAGGCCAGCAAAGACCAAAGTCGTCTCCCTGTCTCCCTCTGCAACCACAGCTCTGGACAGCACTAACAAACACATTGCATTTTGGGAGTGAACAGTGGAGTGGCCACGCGTTTGCCAAGGGAACCAGAAGTCTGCTGATGGAGGGGAAAATCTCTCCATTGCCCCCCCCCCCCCTCCTTCTCTCCATCCGACTATGACAGAATGACACAGATCAAGGGACCAAAACACTACTTATTCTCAGAGTGCCAACAGAGTAAAAAATCAGGAATTGAGTCAGAGGGTCTTGGGACAAAGACAACCCGACAAATGATGGATGGATACACCATATTAGTGCTGTAGCTGCTTGTCTGTTTTCTTGGCATTAATCCCCAAACCAAAATCTGGAACCACCAATCCTCAAACAGTTTGATTTTGTTCCAGCCATTAATATTTGCCGAGAGTTCCAGCAAGGTTTTTTTTTTTTTTTTCACAGATTGGCGTTTCATTTTTTCAAGCAGACTTTTGTTCGTTGAATAAACCACATTCCACATATGGCTTTTCTGGCTAAAGATCTATTTTTAGCTGTGTTACTGTGAAATGAGAAACAGAAATATGCAGGGATTTACTTCCAGATCAGGGCAAAGAGCTTTAGTTAACCACACCAAGGAGGTTTGTTAAACTGAAACAAAGTACTGGGATTTTTGTCCACAAGGAAATCAGGTGAACATGCAGAAAGTAGGGGCTTGCCAGACTAAGAGACTCCCTGTAGGATAGGATAGGTTCATACATACCACCCATCAATACATCTCAAATCACAAACACCCACATTACATCGCTTGCAGGAAACGCTCAAGACACATAATCTGACCCAAAGTCACACACTTTCATACAAAGCCGTACAGCATACACACCCACATGCCAGTAAAGTGTGTGCTAACTGTGTTTACAAGCAGAGTTAAACTTCCAGTGATGGACACATAAACTGCAGGAGGAGACGACGCTGGAAATGAACTATTGCTTACAAGAGAGTATGAGAGTAGGAGGGATGTAAACTGAAAATGACTTCACAATAATACCCTGCCTGAGGTCTGTCCGAAGGTAAGTTCTTCCATATGCGAAAGTGGAGGAGACCCCATCTCTTATTACAGGGATGAAAATAAACAAAAATGGAGGAAACTCTGTCGTTAGCCACACAGCTCGGGGATTGGGAGGGATTTGAATAAAAACAATATGATGTGTCATGATGCAACCTCTCTTTTGTGAAAGCTGAGAGATACCTGCGAGTCTGCGGGGAATTGATAGTCTCCCAGCACAGAGAGCTGTCATCCCGATGAGCCCTAGTTGTTTAGCTGCCTGCAGTGTAAAGATACCTGGGCAGACTTTTGGAAAAAGTCTCAATGTTAAATATTTGAATTATTTATCTAGCTTTTTACATTTCACTCTAATCTATTGATCTCTGTTAAAATGGAAGTTATAGCAAATAGCAAGTAAAGCATCTGTTCAGAATGAAACAGTGCTTCTTCTGACAATTACTGCAGCGATTCCCCTACTATTCTTTGTAGTTTAAGGTCAACATCCCCTTGGTGTGGGGAAGAAACAAAAGCTTCATCTTGTGTTTTGAAAGCACTGTGAGCAATCTGAAGGGCTAACATCGGAACTTCCCGTTCTCTTTTCTTCTTTCGAACAACTCTGAAGTTTTTATGTTAAAGTGTTTAACACTGCTCACAGACTTCGAGCTCGGCCCACACACGCAAGTAGAGCTGTCGCGCTGCAGCCTGAAAACACATTTTCTCTCCTTCTGCCTTTCTTCCATGGGATCTTTTAAAAATCTTTCATAGCCATCAAACTGGACACAGTTATCAACTCATAAAATAATACTACAGCATAGTGTGTGCTTTTCATCTTCCGCCTGGATGAGTGTGGTTTCACATGCTAGATTACAGTGATGCATTACTAGGAAGCATTGTCTTTGAATATACAGCAAGTTAAGAGTGATGCATTTCACACCTGATTGATGGCAGAAAAGGTTTTCAACATGAAAAGATACTGAGCATGACCAAGTGGTCATAAACATGAATAGATATAACAGGTCATTGTTATGAAGCTTTCTATTGGGTTGATGAGCATAACAGACAAGAAATTTAGGGCACAATGACCGTACCGGTTTCACTTATGTAATTCTAAGGATTTTGTAAAATATCAAATCAAAAAAAATATTTAAAGTTATGGGACTGTCCGCACATACCATTTAGCGCCTCTTCCGAAAGCAGCAGGTACGAGTAGGTAAACATTCATTGCATTGTCAAAGACCCGCTAATTATGTAGAATTTCTTAAATTAAGTGCCTTGAGAAAGAAGTGGTTGTTAGCCAAAGCATGCTTCGTAGGGATTTCACCCTCCTGTCACTAACGCCAAGTCTTACCTCCAAGACTGGTCCAGCTCCAAGTATGGTCCTCTCCACGCCACTGGCATAGCCCTTCTGGCTGAGCGCTGTCAAGCAGTGAATCAGAAAGTTGGTACTTTGCGTCTTGCCGGAGCCGCTCTCTCCAGAGATGACGATGCACTGGTTGACCTTCTTCCTGAGCATGGCGTAGTATGCCACATCCGCGATGGCAAAGATATGAGGCTCCAGTTTGCCCAGCTGGTGGTTCTCATACATCTTGACATACTTGGGGTTGTAGATGGGCAGGAACTTAAAGGGGTTGATGGCGATGAGGATGCTGCCTGCATAGGTGTAGATCTTTTTCTTGTAGAAACGTGTGCGCAGATTGTTTAATATGCTGTCCTCATTGAGGATGGGGAGGTTGCAAAGGTCTGCAAAGTCATCCTGCGGTGGAGGAAGGAAGCCCCTAGCAGCCAGACGCTGTGCCACCTGCTCCTTGGACAGGGTTGGGAGATGAACATAATGGATGGAGCCATCATTGTTCCTCTCCTGGATCAGAGAAAGAAAATTGAAATTGGATGATGAAACTGGCACGTGCGTTTCTCAAACATTTAATTGACAGTGCAGGTTCATATTCAATCAAATTATCACGATCACATGCATCTTGTGATAATGAGGGGCCAATTGATATTAGGGAGGATTTTTCATGAATATTTTCCCAACTGCCACTTTCCATCATGAGGTTCTAACTTGCAAGTTCGACTACTTGTTTTGTTTCTCACCCATAAAGAGGAAGAGAGAACAAAAGGAAGCAGAATGCAATAGTCAGCAGTCGCTCACATCCTTTGACACTGCGAACCGTGTGCTATAGACTATACCTGGAGTAAGAAGTAGAAGCCAAGACTCTGGGGGTGTTGCTCCTGGGCTTTCCGGGGCCACAGGAGAAACCTCTGTACTGGCAGGTCACCGGCCTCCAACACCCACTCCTCCCCACCACTTTCCTTCACCTCTGCCAACACATACAGACGGCTGGGGTCCAGCCCCAGGGCCGAAGCAGCGTCTGCGATCACTGAAGCTGCGGTTGCATCTTTCTGCACTCTGATGGAGGGGGAAAAAACATAGCTTGATCAATGCAGAGTTGATTTTCCCCTTCTTATGAAATGATACAAAAACATTTGTGTTGAAACAGCAATGTTATTATAGGTCACACCAACCTTAGAGTGCAACAGGTGGAAGAATCGTCTGCCAGCCGCGGGTAAATCTGGAGCAGGTAGGAGCGGCCATCGTGATCGTTCGGACTAGCTGGCCCGCCCCCCCCTCCTCCTCCACCTGCATTTGTTGCCACGACGGCACCACCATCTCTGACACTCATCCTGAGACAGGGGGAGTTGCCTCAGCATGCCGCACCCACCGCTTCCCTCTCACCACACAGCACCTAAAGGGGAGAGGATTGATGGCTCAGTAATAATATTTTTCACAGCGATGAATCCAACCTGTTGTGTTTCCAAACAGACAGCTGGTCAAGATGAAGCACACATTTGTTTACAGCTTAAACAGCCAAGCAGAAGGAAAGAGGACTGATTCTGGCGTCAGCAATCACCTATCCCTTTTTGGAAAGTTGGACTCAGCACTGCTGTAACACCAGTAGAAACAAAGTAGAACACTCCAAATAATGAGCCGTCTCCAATATCAGTATTGCAGCTTGCTAAGAGCCTAACTAATGCGTCATTACAGCTCTGAGCAAGCATTTAAAAATGCTAACAAAATAACTGATTTTCAAACAAAGTCTCAAACACATGGGAAGCACATCCTTGATGTCTGACTGCCAGGAACTCTCAAAACACGTAAAAAAAATGTGTACATAAAGCCTAGACAGGAAACTGTAATAGTTGTATAGCACAAAGACCTTATAAATAAGTATCCATCAAATAATCTGTGAGTCTCGTGTCCTCTCCTGGTTGTAATCGATTTAGTCTGAATTTACCGTAAAAAATATAATTCCTCTGACATAAAAGCACATAATTGAAATCGCAAATAAAAAATTATGTCAACAGGATCTCATGCTGTATGCCAGATGTGAAGTGGTGACTGCTGCTCCAAAAAATGTTACCATTCTTGGCCATAATCACATTACTGATAACAGTAAACGGCTCTCAGTGTTTGAATACTCATTTTTATGTAAAAGGATACATGATTGGCCTAATTGGTCACTTCCTTCTCCAAAAAATGCATTTGGTGATGCTGGAGGACTGTCGGACAATAAAATATGAGCATGTGTTCTACAAAAAAGTACTGACAAAATGTGGAAAAATGATGACACAAAAGGTGTCCATTCTTTCAGCTGACCTGTTAACAAAATCGACATCAACAACATCAACCTTAGCAGTGCAGTATAGTAATGAGGTGACTGAGATAAAGAGAACAATGGCACAAGATATTTCACCCAAAAAAGATAAAACTTCTTAACAATAAATTGTGTTTAAGGGAACTTCGATATGTGGAATCCATGATATTTGATTGAGAAAACTAAAATTTCGATGAATCCATAATGCATTACATTTTCTTTTAAATGATTGTCTTGTGAGATGCATCACACTGCCCCACACACTGTTGTTGCTTGGCAAACATACATGTATCCGTGGTGATGATGACTTGGTTTAACTGAGCCTGCAGCGTATCATTATCAGCTCACTAAATATCTGAACTCTCCTATTACAATGCAGATGCATCTCCAGATGCGGC
Organism: Mullus surmuletus; assembly: GCA_903171835.1. Taxonomy (NCBI): domain Eukaryota; kingdom Metazoa; phylum Chordata; class Actinopteri; order Syngnathiformes; family Mullidae; genus Mullus; species Mullus surmuletus. The sequence continues at coordinate 111,982 of CAESWR010000083.1, read as the reverse complement.
AATGAAATTTAAGCCTTCTTCTGCAACCACGACACAAAAACAGAGCGCACCTCGGGCAAACCACAGATAGCGTAATGACAGCAAGTCATTCCCTCTCACAGATGAGGCATCTTCACTGACGTGACGTGCAATGTAGAACTTTGTGGCCGGATAACGAGCTCAGTGCCTATTTACCACAGCTTTTAATATCGGCAGAAAATCTCCTGCTTCACAAGACTGAAACACAAACGGCCTCACAACATTACACGGACATGACAAGAACAAAGCAGTCTTAGTATTTTGGTCTCGTAACCGAGGCAAAGCCACCTGAAACATGTACTTGTCTATTTTTATTAACTAAACCATAATAATAAAAAAGGGAGACAAAAAGGCCAGAGATAGGTCAGTTTCTGTTAGACACTCAATTCAGCCCAGTAGTTTGTTTAGTCAGTACAGAATTATTTACAACTAACTTCAGGATCATTTTATGATCATAAAAGTTCATGTGACACCAAAAACCGTGTTGAGACCAACACTTACACTGTCAGTCGCATTTCGTGGTTACTTTGTTTACTGGCATGGTGACAGCTTTCAATCATTGCAGGGGAAATGAAGTAAGGGACACATTTCTGATTAACTGACAGTGAACTCTTTGAAGTACTGTGGTATTTCAACAGTGACGCAGTGCAACATCTGACTGAAAAAAAGTCCAGGTTAATCCTGAATGATAGCGATCTATAGCGCAGTATGACCCATGCAGGCAGCAGCTGGGTAAAGTTTGGTCTAAAGATGGATCGTGTAGCGTGGCTTCATATCAATAATGCATGCTTTGTAAACTGTAAGCCACCCTGGAGGAAACCAGAACCTGGTTTAAATCACTGTATGACAGGCAGACTGCACTGCTTTGGTAAGCTGAGCCGGGGTTGAGTCCTGTAAGCACAGAGGCCGACAGTTTATCACTTGTATCATTCGAGCAGGGATGGTTTATTTTCTCAACCTGAAATATATGAAATGTTATAGTCTGAGAAATGCCCAAAATAAGCAAGCCAGGGGAAAATAGGCTTTTGCATGCATTATGAAATCATGCTCCACGTCTTCATTATGGCGCCCGTTCTCACTGAAACTTTCCAATGATTGACGGGAATCTTGCCCGGACATTTGTAGGGCTATTAGGAACCATGCACAGCCCGCCTGGGCAGTCGGTCAGATTTCCAACAAAGCCGATATAGAAGGCGTTCAATGTTAAAGAACACCTGGGCATGTAACAGTCGCAGATGCAATTTTCATCCCCCAGTTTGTATAATGCTTGTTGCTATGTTTAGATAGACCTCACAAAAATAAACCAAACTACACAGTGTTTATAGCAAAATATGTTTAAGTGTTACAATATAAAAAGTTTGTGAGAGGAATTTCTTGTTTTTAACATACAAGACAAGAAAGATCACTGTACCAATTGTAGTCTTTAAGAAGTCTTTATGGAGCCCGCTGTGGAATACTTATGGGGCCGTCAGTCATGTAGTTCACAGTTGAGAATTAGAAAAATAGACCAACTAGAGGCATGAGCTTTTGCCTTTGCCAGGATAACTGACCACAGTCCCGAAAGCATGCAAGCTTGTAAAATGCCAAGGCATGCAAAACTGCAGAGACCACAAAAGACAGCACAATCATTATCCTCCATCATAGGCTCTGTCTGGTTTAAATCTGTGACTTTAGCTTCTCCTTTTTTGACTGCTTTTCAGAGGAGCAAATATAAAGATGTGTGTGAGAGAAAGTACCTTGTCCAACTCTGGGTCATGTGTTTGAAAACAGTGTCAGAGAGCGGATAAAAAATTAGGGCAACGCAAAGACAAGGCAGACAAACAGACAGAGCGAGAGAAGGAAACGTCTAAAAGTGAGACAAAAAAGAAAGACGGGTCCCAGGGGACAATCAAAGGAGACGGGGGCTTTGAGATAATGCAGCTTCCTCCCTGCAGAGGAGATCTTGTGCAAGGATGCCCAAAATTCCACAGATAAGACCCTGGGGTTGTCTGCTTTGCCTTGGCTTAGCCTGGCACTTTAGCTGCTTACAGCTAGTCGAAGAGAGACACTGCAGCTCAGAGAGGGCCTCTGCACACTGTAAGCAGGAGGAGGCATTAAAAACTAACAAGCTCCTTACAGCAAACGTTTTTAAGGGGCGTCCGAGGCATCTTTGCTGGCCTCAGCAACCTCTTGCCACCGAACTCTCATAATCCCATTAAGGAGAGGCTCGTGTTCATTAATTCCCCTGCACAATCATCGTTATTGGTTACATTTGAGTAATACTACTCATTCAAGTAATCTTGTTAAATGTTTACATTAAGCTTTGTTATATTCAATCTAGAATTCTGACAGGTACAACTTTGTGTGTCTGTGTGCCCATCTGTGTAGTACATACTGTACACAGAGTCTAAATAACAGCCTGTCGGACGCAGACAGAGTAAGAAATTTGGAGAGTGAGAAAATTCAAGTGTTTTGGCAGGGACACAGAGCGGTGTTTGACACACAGTGACAGAAGTGAAATAAGCCAACTAGGCTTTGCACACTCCCCGACTCCTACTCACACACTCGTCTTCACCCACTGACAGAAACGCTCCACCCAGAGACCGAGGTGGAGGAGGAGCAATTCTAAAGTCTTGAGTGCCAATTATCTGGGAAAGAAAAGAAATATTTTGCCTTTATATGGCTGCTTGTTGTAGTGTTTGTAATCTTACTTGGAGGTGTCGCTAAGTTAGCAGCTACAGACAGACGTTTTTCATTGGTGAATGCACACACACTCACACCAGAATGAAAAAACAGAGACACTAGTCACTGCTGAGACACCACCAGCTGACCGTATGATGTGGCAGGAAGTAAATGACCCGGTGACACATTGAGGGTCAATGACCTCAAAGTGAAAAACTCCACGGTCCTCTCTCTCCCACTCGGTCCCTCCTTTTCTATTCCACATTACCTATCTGTCTCTGACCCGTCACTCATTTTACATTTTAAACCTGACTCATATTCTAGTAATGTCCCAACCAGAGCAGATTAGCCCAGATGAGGGGAGTTATGATGTCAGCATTGTGTCTGGATTAAGACACAGTGACTCTTGACATTCAGCCTCAGCACAAGAGGAGGACGCCTGATAAATGCCGTGAGTCAGGGTTACTAAACATCCTCCATTCTGAACATAACTACTCATTGACATCACAATGGGAGCGGATTAGAGAAATGCAGGCATTCTAAATTTAGGAAGCAATACACTGAAGGATTTTATCAACAGTTTTAATATTTAGTGATGTAGAAGTACACAATTTGTTCATAGTTTGTGTTATTGCTTTCAAAGTGTATCCAAAGTGAGATGAGATTCATAAAGTATCTTGGTCTCTGTCACTTTTAACACGTGATGAGGAGAAGACCCCCAGAAACAGCGCAGTCTGTTCTTGTCAACTATGTGTACTGCATATTGTGAAATTTTTGCCAATACATATACAGAGAGATGTTTAAAATACCAATTTGGTAAATATTTGGTAAATGTATTGTTTGTGTGCTTCCTTATTCCTCTGGAGCTTACTGCCAGAGAAGCAATAATATATATGTTAACACACATGGTTTAGGGTCTTACGATCTGAAAACAAAAAAACATCCTGAGGAAAAAGGGCGGTGAGGAGGCAGGGGACCAAAGAGAAAGTCATTTGAGGTGGTTTGACAAACAATGCAGACATTACAAGGATCTGTCATTGAGCAAAAGCATGAGCGGCTTTCATTGAGAAAAAAAAGCCAACAGCAACTACTAGAGCAACTTCTACATGGTTTGGCAGGACCCAACCTTGAAATGAAACAGGTAATGAGCAGATACAAAGCTACACACCCACACACACATTGTAAAGGAGACATTTCTGGCTCTGACTCACTATAAACAAGTTAGCTGTAATGGCAGACACTCAACAGACACTTTGGGTGTCTGACACACACACACAAAACACACATATGACTGCTTCATAGAGCAACAAAACTGCTTCATTAGAGGAAAGGACATCAGATACTAAAACTTTGCTGCTGCTGAATGTACGTGTCCTATAAACGTCCAATGTCAAAATCCAGTCGACAATTCAGCATAACATATTTGATATCTTTGAAATGTGGATCTGAAGCAGAATTGAAATAAAACTACGTGGCTTGTTCAGGCCACATGTGGCTGTAATGAAGGGACTTGCTTAGGGCTTTATGGGGCCGAGGAGGTTAACTGTTTGAACATCTGTGTCCGAGTTTGATGTAACCGTTTTTGTTTTATGCTGAATTTCAAACATTTCAAAATCTCCGAGATCAACCTACGCGCCTTCAGGGTGCATGTGTGTGTTTGGCTGCAGCGCTGCAGGCTTCAGCTCTTTTTCTCTCCCCGGGGGAAGCTGGATGTGGGGCCATCGAAGTGTCCATCAGCGCTACAACTTCCTCTGCATGAGCTAATGGACATGAGAGGGGCTGGTTTTTTAGCCAAAGCGGGCCGCATTGTCCTCTGGGCACAATGAGAAAAGGCAGCCGGGGAAGGAGATTCACTGTCAATGAGGATCTGGTGGTGTGTGTGTGTGTGTGTTCCCGGTGGCATTTGCCCTCTACGTTTGTGTACTCTGAGGGACTCTTTAATGCACCCGGGACTTGGGGATGGAGTGAGATTGCTCCTATTGCTGCTGAGTGGTGCTAAATCAGCCTCGGGGTCTCAATAGGAAGTGCAGATGCGCCCAAAATGGCTGTGAATGGATCAGAGCCCTCCCACTAGAGCCATGTGGCCTATTCAGTGATGCAGCCTTTTGTTTAAAACAGACTAGTGCTCCTATCAGGGAATTAACCAGCAGACACCAATTGGGCTCACTGAGACAAACACAGATAGATTGAAGCCAGCAGAGAGAGAGTGTGAAGGAGAAGAGGAGAAAAAGGGCACTAAAAGCTCATCCCACCCACCCCTCCCAACCCCCTGTCTTTAAGTCGGCTCACGGGCTGGCCAGCCACGAACAATAAAAAACAGAGCTGAAGAGCATCTGCTGCCTCGGTTGAAAGAAGAGGATAAAGGAGAAAGGAGCCACGGGGATCCACTCTTTGACTTGTTGATATCGCCATATTCATTCCACACCAAGTGAAGCTCACGGTCAAAAGCCTCTTTCTTGCCACAAGGAGGGTGAAGAGCAGAGACAGAGACATCCTAAATTACAGGTTGAAGCCAAGCTGCACGGCAACGTGTCTTTAAGAGTTTAGTGCAAAACCAGCCCATGTTTTCTATGACAACTTGGCATTTCCAAACCATCGATAACACAAACATGTTAGCCAACCGGCTGTCACAGCAGATTAATGCAACTATGATGGACAGTGTCAATCCATTATAACATGGCCAACTGAGTGCACAGCATTGATCTGCTGTTTCCAATATCATGTGTCCGACTCATGTATTGACAAACTGAAAGCAGGCCGTTGTTGATCTGACATCTCTTGGAGGACGTTGTGACCCTCATGTCACGCACATGAGCAGACAGCATCAAGGGCTCGGAGGTCACTCGCCAAATGATCCAATAAAAAAAAAAAAGCCACCTCGGAATCACAGCTATTTTACTTCTCCGAGGTCTCCACGTGTCGACCCCATACACCGTTCGAGGCAACCCACCATAGGATTAAGCCGCAGCTTTATGAACTTCTACTTTATGTACATTTCACAGCGGGTTGGTAATCCGAGAGGCCTGGGTACGGCCTTGCACGCTCCCACCCGGTCCCACCCACCTATCTGACTCTCGGTATTTAACTGCTTCCTGAACTGTGCCCGTCTCCCCTCATCCTTCTTGTTCTATCACCGTCTCTCACAATATACCCTCACCCACCCCGAAAGCCGCCTTGCTCCCCTCCGACCCCCTGCCGGCGCAACCCCACCCCCCACACGCTCCCTACTGCCTAACATTTGGCACTGTTGCTTTAACTCAGTCCAGATGCCAGGCTGCACCAATTCAAGAGGCGCAGATTTGAATTAACCCTGCTTCCTACAAAAACATGTTATTTCTTTGTTTCCAGAAAGTATTTGATTGTTACCTGATTAGACCCACAGTCACCCAATTTAATCATATCAGAGGGGCCAAGATCACATATTTGAATTAATCACAAGCCTTTTTTAAAGTGTGCCATCAAATCACTATAAACGTGTCACAGCAAGGTAAAGCTTGCATGCAAACACGCATGCAAATTCTCCCCAAATCAAATCGGAGCCTTGAGGATGTGCTCTGCACTGACCCAACTCCACAGGTTTCTCCGTCCAGATGGTAGCTCGGCCACAGTGCAGCATGCGGGCAAACAAGCGACTACGCAGAACATGCATGTTTTCAATCGGGGTGATGAGCTGAACCTCTGGATTCAAAGCAGCAGTGACATGAAATACACCGAGGCCAGTCAGGCCGTAGCATGTCTGGCTTTAATGCGACCCAGAAGGCTCCGCTCCATCTGATTGGCTGTTAGGGGGTTGTACATTAGTTGGTGGTGACAGGGGATTCCAGCAAGTTTTCCAGACCAGTCATCACAGCCACGTTGGATTAATGGAAGACCAGTGGTGCTGCGCGCAAATAGTGCAGTGAGGAGATGTTATTCAGAGTTATAAATCATCTTCCCATCTCTCCATTTGATGTTTTTTTTTTTTTTTAGGTGTCAAAGGTGTCTAAAGTATAAGAGTCATCTCTAACTATTCGTGGCTTCAGTTTCAGCTTTTTCTTCCCTGAGCAGCCGGCAGTCGGGCCAGATGCAGAATGGTATCCAGTTAAGGAAACACTTCCTTCCCGTTCAAATGTGATAAACTCCATGTGCAAAAACACACACACACAAACATATAACATGCCGTTTGAAGATGTGAGGCAGCTGCAGGCAGAAATCAGGAAGAGGAGAAAAGGAAGTGGAGGAAAGGAGACAGACAGAGGGGATTATTGTACAGGCTCGCTCATGTGGGCGACCCCGCTCTAAAAACACTTCCCAAACACATGACTCCATTGTGGCACCAAGATAGTCACGGCACTGCACCAAATTCATACTTATTTAAAATCATTTACCCCAGCTTCCAGTTGCCCTGTCGCACAAGCTCAGAAGCATGGCCCTTTAAGCAGAAAAGTCAGGGCACTTTGTCAAATTCAAGCGATCCAAAGGGGTGATTGCCAGTGGGAACTCAGATTTAAGATTGCTAACAAAAATAAAGTATTTTTTATTTACTGAGGAGTTGCTCACAGCGAGGCCATCTCCGTCCACTGGCTAGAAAACCCCATTACCCTTCTTATCCCTGATTTTAAATGTACTCTGACCTCTTCTTGAACTTAGAAATAGGGCAAATTGCAGCAAACTATAAAGAGCTTAGCATAAAGGAGAAAAGGCACAAACTCAGACACTCTAAAACACAAATAATTAAATAGTCCACACATCAACATCTTGATAAGCATCTTACACACTTCTCTCTTTGTTCTTATTTTGCCTTACTGTAAACCCCCCTCCCCCAACTCCAAAACACTGATTGTTTCACACTGATTCATTTTGAAAGAGCAGCCAGCCAATGAGGAACCTCGATCATCCCCGGGACTGACGATGTAAATTCACCTAGCAGCCGCTCATAGATATCCGCAGTTGGACCGCCAGCTCCATTGTTGTGGTCAAGCCAAAAATATCATAACCACGTCTGGAAGCTTTTATTAAAATGAATCTGGCATTTAGCTCTACTATTGATTCAAGGATTATAATCGGAATGCTTCTTTATTTGACTGAAGTAGCTCTGCTATAACATTTAAATGTCACTCTCCCTGAGAGCTTGCGCTAACATCACATCTTCAACGTTTGCCTGCCTGCCTGCCCCCCCCCCCCACACACCTGGACCAGACATCCTGTGTGATTCCTCACAAATCAAATGTAACTTACATATGGCGCTATTCATCAGTGGAGTCAGACTGCACAGCGAGAATAGAGCAAAAACAAACAGAGAAAGAACAGAGGCTGGGCCAAGTGAGAGCACCGGCCAACCTCCAACGTTTTCTGCTCCGTCTCTCTCCTTCTACCCTCAGCCGGTCTCTTTCTTTCCATCTCTTTTGCCATCTGTGCCTCTCTTGTCTGCACTTTGCTTTCTCTCCCGTCTTGTCACTCTCCACAGCCCATAAGGCATCCAGTGGTAGGATTGGGCTGCAGTTGGCAGACAGAGGCAGTTTTCTACGCACAAGTCTTTGGCTAAAACTAACGGCATACAGATACAGTATACATTGTTGTGATAGAACCCCATAAATACGCCTCGGGGCAAAACCTTTTAAAATCCAAGGTTGCTTGATGGCTTGGAGTAAAAATAATCTAATCAAAATGCAGTCAGGCAATGATTCAAGTAAATCCCAAGTGAGCACACTATTTTGTAGAGCAATTTTGTCCATAGTCATAAATAGAAACACATTCCAGAAGTCTCTAATTTGAAAAACTTCTAAACACACCTTGACCTACTTTTACCGCTCAGCTTTACTTTCTTTCTTCCCTTCCCTTTTTTTGTCATTACAAGGGCAAACTCCCTGCACTCTGAGTGGCGCTATGCGGACCTCGCCGCTCCAAAAATGTGCCATTGCAGCGTATCCTGGCACTCGTAATGGGAACGGTTCGTCATCTCACATCCACCCTGCTCACCCGAGAGCGAGCGAGGAACGGCAGTCTGAGCCTTACTCATATTTCCAGCGAAATGTAAACAAACTCCAATATACCCACACCATCAAACGTAACAACGGTTGTTACACAGAGCGGTAAAAATGAACCAACTGTAAGCTGAGGTGAGGCAGCTGAGATGGATCTAGAGGCACCTAACACGTCTGCCCGTCATAAGCCTTTCCCAATGATGGCAATTTGGCAGTGTAGAGAGGAGCGAGCAGAGTGTCGGGGTGTGCCCTCTCTGCCCAGAATCCAGAGCCAAGGGATGGGATCAGTGACCGCAGAGAGGACGGAGGGGAGGTTAAGAGTTCTCAAGCGCACAACACACAAGGCAGACATCTTTCCCGAGGGTGACCACTTCAGCGGAGGGGGCGGGTTACCAAGTTAAAGAGAGGCTTAATTTGTCAGAATTGAAATAAGAGCCTGGATCTTTCTTTATAAGATTGCATGCGTGGTGGCGATATATAACAAAAGGGAGCAGAAATAGAGAGGGACTGAGAGATTCAACAATAGAAGTTTTTTTCTATTTATGGTCATTATGAAGTTCATTTTTAGCTGACAAGTAGCAAACTAATGACAATATCAATGAATATAACGAAAGCATCGTAACAACTCAACAAGGAGACGATGTGCGCATTTCATCCTACACGCAGTCGGCTGTGTGAAAGTGGTTACTTTTTATTGCTTCATGATATACCACTTTGCACTTCACTGTGGAAAATTCTCCAGTTGTTTATTTTGGTCTTACTGTTGCTTGGATCGCAACTCGGCCCATAATCACAATCTAAAACATGTGAATCGCATATCAAGCTTCGATCGCCGTCGTCCCGACCTGACATGTTGCGACAAAGGACACAAAAAACAAAACGCGCTGAAAAAGTAGGCCATTCCCTAAACGGTTAGTGTGTCTTTTCCTCACTTAAACCCTATCATTACAGCTGGGACTATTTATAAAGCCCATGAATTCCGCTTGCCACATTGACGGGGGCCAAGTTACCAAGGAGTTTGCGGAATTGATGACTTTACAACTGAACCAATCTCACTCTCTTTGCTCCTCCTCGTCTACCTCAGCTGAAGAAGCAGTGGTGGCGATTCCGCACTGAAGGGCTGGCTTCATGGACCACTGTAAATGCATTTTTTTCCCTGCACTCCATAGCTTTCACCAAAGAAAGTCAGACCCCGCAGCATTCCTGTCATCACATAGCGCTTACACACAGTAAATGTACACAAAGGCACACACGTATGCACACACACGGTGGCCCAGTTCTCCCAGCTGACCTTCTTCTTTCCATTCAGCCGTTTCTCTGTGAGCTGTTGTATTTCCTTTATTGAGGCGACATTTATGGGAATCAGCGTCAGCAGAGTCTATGACAATATCGTGGAGCTCGTTCGACGGCTCATCTGGAATTATTGCAGTAGCACCTGAGCCGACTTCCAGAAAGCAGCACAAGACGTCACCCATCCTAGTCTTCTTCTTCAGAAGCAGAGAGAGCGCTGTGATATGCAACATCTTCCTTGTGAAAGCAGCGGTGAATAGAACAAATAAAAACACGTCTCTGCATGTCTTTACTTTTCTTGCCAGGCCCTTAGTGATGAGCCGTTCACTACACCTTGTGCAATGGCAACACGCTCACAGTTTTTCTAAAGAGGACTACATATTTTAGACATACAAAGGGACCCCAAAATACACACACACACACACTTTTCTCCCAGACTGATGAAGGAGAAAAAATGTATAGCGCTTGAGATAGTCGAGGGGGCTTGTTTACTCTATGCGGCGAAGCGGCTTCTCAGGGCCGTGGGACTGCAGTGTCTGTCAAGCCACAGGTAGAGCGCGTCATCCAGAGTACACCAGCTGCACACGAGGTGCTGCGCGCTGCTCAGGGACTAATTACAAATCACCGCACCGCAGCGAGAGCAGAGCTGTCCTTGTTCTGTCAATGAAACCTTCCATAAAAATAACAGAATAGGCTAAGAATAGCCTTAAAGTGGACTAACAGACGCAGGGTTGCAGAGCAGACTGGATTGTTATTGCAGGTTCTGGAGTGGACCAAAAGCAAAATACAACAGTATGTTTTCTTTTTCAATTTCCAACCCAGACAAAAGAAAGACAGCCAACCCAACTCAATCCATCATATTTACACATAAATTACCGGTACCTATATTTTATTGTATCTTAGCTGTTGATTCACAATATCTACCAACCAAGTTGTAGGCGACCCAGTTCTAGAAACCAAATTCGGCCATGAACTAGACAGAATTACATAGTTCACATACACATACCAACCACCAAAGAGTGGTTGTTTGCTTGTCAGTATAAAGCATTCATTCAGGAAACTGAAAGGCGAAAATTGATCAGCAATGTAAAAATATGTTGCAGTAAAACATTCACGGTACAAATGTTTTCCTTTAAAAAGAAAATGCTATCTCACGGACTGTGGTTGTTGCGTCAAAGCACCAAGCGTCTTGCTTGATATTAGGAAACAGCATTTCCGCTTTTGTGATACAGACTCACAATCCAACATAGACCTAAATGTTTCTATGGATAAATACAAAAACAAAAATGATGCCTCAACTGAGGCTGCATTCAGATTTCCGATATTACGCCAGAGATTATCTACAGTGACTTAGAAAGGAATATATAATGGCTGAAAATATAGCAAATACTGAAGCCCTTCCCCAGGAAAGCCCCTCCTCAAATTCCCATGAGAGACATCTAAGAAATTTGGCAGAGCTATGATTGAAGCGATTATCTTTTCATCGCAGTTTCACACAATTGCATCCACCAGGATGTGCAGACCAATTACAAACCGAGGCTGAGCTGGAGATGTAATTGGTCTTCTTTCCCCCTCCCCCCTCCTTGTCCACTGCCTCTGTCACCTCCTCAGAGTTCCATCCATTAGCAGGGGGCCATATGGTCCCTTTCTTTCTGGGAAAGAGCTGTTGTGTGGACGGCCAGGGTGTTTAGAAGCACTTGGCTCCAGCAGAGGGATAAAATAGGCGATATATTTAACAGTTTTTCCGCTTGAAATTTTTTAAGATGTTGGGACGTGACATCTGTTTAGAATGTGTATGTGTGTGTGTGTGTGCGTGGGGGGGGGGCATTTTTTGGCTAATAATTCTGCCCATGTGTTCATGTACATT
>CAESWR010000082.1:184609-194897 GCA_903171835.1 Mullus surmuletus | reverse complement strand
CCTTGGTTTGGACTCACTTTGAGGAAAATATGTCCGTCCCGTCAGTGAGCCGCAGAGAGACGCGTCATCGATAGAGGAGGACTTTGACCTGCAGACTGGAGGTGACGTCACTCACAGCGGAAACACCTGCTGAGGAACCCCGAGTTACGACAGACAGGCAGGCAGGCAGACAGACATGCAGACAGACAGGCTGACAGACAGACAGGCAGGCAGACAGACAGACAGGCTGACAGACAGGCTGACAGACAGGCAGGCAGGCAGACAGACAGACAGACAGACAGGCTGAAAGAAAGGCTGACAGACAGACAGACAGGCTGACAGACAGACAGACAGGCAGAGAGACAGGCAGAGAAACAACAACTATCAGTCATGAAGGAGGGGTCAAAGGTCATCTCGTCATGAACCGGTGAGCTGCAAATGTTTCGCCGAGACGTTTAAGGGCTCACGTATGAAATATCATCATCATCATCAGTAATAGCAGACACTAAAAGCAGACGGGAAGAACAGACGGTAACTGGTGTGGGTGTTTCTGTCAGCTTCATGTGGAGGAAGACCTTCAGAGTGGAACCACGTCTTCATCGTCAGTGAAGAAGGTCGAAGATTTCTACTGTCGTTCACGCTCTGCATGTACATACACACTGGATCAATGATTGCAGTGCTGCCACAGATCAATAACATGGAAATACACCAGAGAGTGAGCTCGTGAGTGGGATCACAAAGATAGAAATACAGATTGAAACGGGTCCAGTCGCTCGAGGCGTGAGAGAAGTGAGCTGGACACCTTCATGAGAGTCCAGTCAATAGACGAAGAGATTGCAGGTGGAGAAGATCACAGGGCCAATGATTTGCGTGGGAGGGAAGCGGAGCGGCGGTGTTTAGGACGAGCTGAGGGCGATGAATCAGAGACTGGTCCCAGGCAGCCAACAGTGAGATGCAGTCGTCCAATCTGGATGTAATGAATAGTAACAATAATAATAATGATAACACGTTTTATTTGTCTAGTGCGTTTACACGACTCAAAGACACTGAGCAGAGGAATTAAAAATACACACATACATTCATTTTGTTATTCCCTCCTTCTCTTCTTTAATATTCCTGGTTTCTTTTCCTGTGTTTAGTTTCGAGGCTGGAAGGACTCGGTGATGCGATGGATGACTCTTTTGAACGCACGTTGCTTTTTGATGGGTTTCAGTTCAGCTCGTTCTTGAAGAATTTTTGCTTCTTTATACGTGTGAGACAAACAGCCGCTTACAGGCCGTCTCTTCTAGATGGACTTCGGAGAAACGATGGCGGCCGAGAACTGCACAAGAAACACGGCGCAAACATAGAAGCGTTGCAAGAGAGATTTGCAAATGAAAGAAAAAGTGCTCCCGGCCAAAAACAGACCAAAAATGTTTTTCTTCATAAAGTTATTGTAAGATTACGGTGTTTCAGAACGAAGGGAAAGTGCACCGTTTTATTCCACGTCTTCCACGTCGTGATGAATGTAGCTGTGTGTGAAGAGGGTCCGAGTCCATCCGTTTGGTTCAGACAAGCGGCAGCGCTTCTCTCTGTCAGCACTTTCATTGTTCCCTCTAATCAGATCCTTATGAGAGTCATTAGTCTGAACGACAGAGTTGAGAGAAGCTGGTTTCTGCAGCAGCAGCTGCTTGGCGAGCGCGTTGTGTATCCATGGAAACGCGTCAATAATCACTTTTTCCAGCTCATGTGATTGTGATGATGATTACGCAATGCTGCACTGACTGTGTGTGTGTGTGTGTGTGTGTGTGTGTGTGTGTGCGTGTAGACGATGAACTGTCCGAGCGGCCCGATGAGGGTGCTGGTGACGGGCGGCTCCGGCCTGGTGGGCCGCGCCATCCAGCAGGTGGTGCGAGACGAGGGAAGCAGGGAGGGTGAAGAGTGGATCTTCCTCTCATCCAAAGACGCCAACCTCATGTGAGGGACACACCGATGCACCAGTGCTCACTCACACACACACACACACACACACTCTGCTGTCTGCGCGTCCTCATCATGTGAGTGTGTGTGTGTGTGTGATGGCAGGAACTTGCAGGAGACCCTGGAGGTGTTTAAGAAGCACCGGCCCACCCACGTGATCCACCTGGCTGCCATGGTGGGAGGGCTCTTCAAGAACATGAAGTACAACCTGGACTTCTGGGTAAAGGGGGTGTGTGTGTGTGTGTGTGCTTGTAGGCCTGTAATCAATGATTGATTGCACGATAAATGACCACGAAGCCAATCATTTTTCCGACCTCAATGTATCACCATGTGCATTCACCTTGGTTTTCCTCGTCTCACGCAGCCAAACAGGCTGGAGGTCAAGAGGGTTCACTCTGTGCGTCGCTCTCAGCAGCACCTGGGTGCGTTGGTTCCACAGAGGAATGAACAGAGTGAACCCTCCTGTCCGTCATCCACTATCTTTGCCCCTGACATTCCAGTTACACTGTTAAATAGTCTGAGAAATGATAGTTTATTGCTTTCTAAAGGGTATTATTTGGCCATATTAACATTACATTATTATATATCGTTATAATATTGTTTTTTGGTAATAATTTGTCGTTTGTAATTCTGCACCCCCCCCCACCCAGAGAAACAACATCTACATCAACGATAACGTGCTGCAGGCGGCACATGAAGTGGGCGTGGTCAAGGTGGTTTCCTGTTTGTCCACCTGCATCTTTCCGGACAAAACCAGTTACCCCATTGATGAGAGCATGGTGAGAGGATTGGGGAGGCATCACACACACACACACACACACACACACACACACACACACACACACACACACACACGCACACAAATCTTAACTTTCCTCAGTAGAACAACTCAACAAAATGATTGCATGACAGTTGCATAATCACACAGTTTGATTGATTGATTGATTGATTGATTGATTGGTTGATTGATGTGACATTTGATCCGGCCTGTGTGGCAGATCCATAATGGCCCCCCCCACCACTCCAACTTCGGCTACGCCTACGCAAAGAGAATGATTGACGTTCAGAACAGGTGTGTGAGCCCACTGTCTGTCTGTGTGTGTGAGCGTGTCTGTATGTAGCTCTCTGAGAGGTGTGTGTGTGTGTGTGTGTGTGTGTGTGTGTGTGTCTGAACTTGCAGATAAGGCCCAGCTCTTTGTTTAGTTGTCCTCCTAAACAGATTGGCTGTGTGTGTGTGTGTGTGTGTGTGAGACAGAGCATACTCGGAGCAGCACGGGCGCGCCTACACAGCCGTCATCCCCACCAATGTGTTTGGACCCCACGACAACTTCAGCATCGAGGACGGACACGTGCTGCCGGGCCTCATACACAAAGCTTACATCGCTCAGAGTGAGACTCACACTCACACACACACTCACACACACACACACACACACACACACACACACACACACACACACACACACACACACACACACACACACCCCTTAAAGGGCTAGTTGGTGTTTTTCTTCATGAAGGTGTATGAGCTCCTCACCATCAGTGAGCTTCATCAGCAGTGACTTTTCCTCCACTGCGTCCCGTGAGCCGAGTTCCGGCCCGGTTTCTCTGTTGCAGAAAGTAGTTCGGTCTGCTTGCTGGAGTCACACGGATGAAGAGTTTGGCTCCAAAAAACCACATGCGTTCAAAAGAGTCATACATTTGCATCAACAATTCTTGGCCACAAAAAAGTCCAACTTCGGAATCACCCAAAATTATTTTCCCTCCCTTAATATCACTGCGCGCACCATCATCAGCTGCTGCACGACGTTCTTCTCTAGCGTCGCAGCGTCTCCCTCCACCTCCTCCAGCTGATGGAAAGGTGCGCGCAGTGATACGAAGGGAGGGAAAATAGTGCCGGGTGGTTGCGGGGTCGAACGTTTCCAAACGATCCCTTTAACATCTTTGAGAACGAGTGTGTTGATGTGTGGTTACAGAGGAGGGGCGGCCCCTCGTGGTGTGGGGCTCCGGCAGCCCCCGCCGGCAGTTCATCTACTCCCTGGACCTGGCGCGCCTCTTCCTGTGGGTTCTCAGGGAGTACCCGGAGGTGGAGCCCATCATCCTCTCTGGTCGGTCCGCCGTCAACAACATCTTCTGAAGCCCAAACCCACTGATGTGTCCTGATGGTTTTGTTTGTGGTGTGTGTGTGTGTGTGTGTTTCCAGTGGGCGAGGAGGACGAGGTGTCCATCAGAGAGGCGGCGGACGCGGTGGTGGATGCGCTGGGCTTCCAGGGTGAGGTGGTCGTATCCTTCAGCAGTGTTGGGAAGATGACTGATAGTGTAGCTATTTCAATGACTTTCTGACCCTGTCGCCAGCGCGCCGGTGCATTGCTGATAGAACATGAGCACAACACGCAATATTCCGCTTTTTCAAATAGGTTATTGGTGTTTCCATTTGAAACCACGTTATTGCCAATATTCTGCTTAGAAAAGGCTTATTGACTGCATGGAAACGTGGCAGGTTTGACCTTGACCTCCGGCCGCAGTACGACACCAGCAAAGCCGACGGCCAGTACAAGAAGACGGCGAGCAACGCAAAGCTGAGCCGCTACCGGCCCGACTTTGCCTTCACGCCCTTCAAACAAGGTGAGACTGCGGTTCTGCTCGCGGCCCTGAGAACCTCTCCACTCACCCTCCTCCTTCTTCTCCTCCAGCTCTGAAGGAGACCTGTGATTGGTTTGTGACCAACTACGACGCCGCCCGAAAATGAAGCCCAAAGTCTGAGGATCCCGGAGAGGCGGCGGCGGTGGAGGCGATGCGGCGCCACAGCGCCGCAGCGACCCGCTCACGCGCTGGGCTTCAGCACCGAGCCGCAGCAGAGAGGTTTTAAACTCCTGATAGTCCTGGAGGTTTTGACCCCTGAGGCGGCGGCAAACAGATTCAGTGGGTTTTAGTCTTTTAAACAGGGTTTCCGCAGGGTCTTGGCAAGTATTAAAAAGTTGATAAATACATTTTAGGGAAATAATGACCCTTAAGAAGTATTCAAAAGTCTCATCACAACTTTGAGGTCTTACATTTCGAAGGCATTTTTTTTGGTGTCAAAACCCAGACTTTTATGGGTGCATTTGTAAATTGTCTGAGAGGAACAGAAGGTACGTGGGCGGAAATTCATAATTTAAATTGTTTTATGGGAGTGAACTATTGTCTTCATCACACACTAAAGGTGTCACTGAGGGAAACGGCTCGACACCCTGTTAAAGAGCAAAAACCACCTGTTATTGTGGAGAACTTGAGGATTCCGGATCAGTTTGACTGTCAGTTTTAGACGGAGTCACAGTGAACAAAATAAATGTTTCAGCTTTCTGAGTCTGCGAGTCGTTGAACTATGAAACAGTTGCTGCACCGGATTCAGAGAACAGGAATAATTTATTTAAAGTCAAGTTTCAAACATGTAAATATAAAAACAAGCCCAGACGGGCGGGATGGAGGCGGAGCTTCAGGAGTGAAGGTGGGACGTCTGTCCGCCCTCGTGGACGCGGCAGTACTCGTGTCCCGCCGCCGCCCTCTTCTTACACGCCTTCCCCGTTTTGGTGATTCCGTTGCACAGCTGACGAGCCCACAGAGAGCTGAGGAGAACCAGCGTGCGTGTAAACAACAAACACTTACAGCGAACGGACGAGTTGCCGTCGACACCGACCTGTTGCTGACCGACGGAGTCGGACTCGCACTTCTGGAGTCGTTGCCCAAATCGCGGGAGTCGTTGACGGCGTCAAAAGCGCCGCACAGGTTCCTCGAGGGAATCTCGTCGATCACAGCCTGTAAGACGCCAGCTCGTCATCAGCAAGGCTACAGCCCTGACAGGGCAGTTTTAGCCAGCATGGTTGCCTAGCAACAGCTAGTTTTCATGTCCAGCATCAGCCAAGCAACTGCTCTGACGAGGTCGGTGCTTAGCAACAGTTAGCGACTATGAGTAATAACAGCAGGTGGGACGTCGGACCAGCAGGGAACCAGTGCCAACATGGGCGCCATTCTGGAGGGGTTTGAAAAGTGGGCGTGTCCTCAATGGTGCTGAATCAGGACTACAGACTCTGCCAATGGAGCCCCTTCACTTGAAGACTACACTGATGTTCAGCATGCTATGCTAAGCTAAGCCCTGTCTCGAAGATCAGTCCTGCTCACCGCTGACAACACCGGCTGTAGGAACCTGGGAGTTGAGCAACCCGGTGTAGCAACCAGGATCGGCCTCCGGGAAGAGGGCGGGGCCACGGACCTGCCAGTGGCTCCTGCAGATATCAAAGAGAAGCAACAAGAATGAGCCAGTTTCAGACAGAAAGCATCTCTGCATCACATCACCTGATAAGAAGGTGTCGTGGTTCAGCGAGTCGTCCTGCTCAGAGAAGCTGCTCCTCCGGCGGCCTCTGCTGACAGAAATCAGGCTGTGGTGAAGTTGTCCCACGGTCTCCGGGGTCCAGAACTCGGTGCGCCAACTCACCTCAGTGGTGTCGAGCACGCCGGATACGAGTGGCAGGAAGAAGTGGACTTCAATGCCTCCACGGTTTTACACTGCAGCGGCGGCCCTCGGACCCGCAGACATGCCAACAGTTGACTCGCCAACCAGTGAGCTGCGGCCACACACACACACACACACACACACACACACACACACACACACACACACACACACACACACACACACACAATAAGCTGCTGAGCCAACACGCCAGACGGTCGGCTGGCGGCGGCGCCCGTACCCAGAGACAGAGCGAGGATCAGCAGGCTGAGCCCGGCCAGGTCCAGCGCCGGCTGCTGGTTGACCTCCGCCACTGCGTTCAGAGGAACCGTGAGCAGCAGCGCCGCCCGCGAGAAGCCCGGGCAGCGCAGGAAGGTCAGCAGCACGGCGCAAAGCACAAAGTAGCCGCCGTGAGCGACGCACGTCCATATGGCCGCAAGACTCAGACCTGGAACAGCAAAGGTCAGTACAGATACTTCAAATATTTACCAAGTTATTGCTAATATTAGCAATATTGCCTATTGACTGCATGTAAACGTAGCCAGTGTTCCCAAAGCAGAACCCTGAGGAACACCAAAATCGGCCACAGTTTAGGGATCTGTTCTTCATATTTCAGGACTTTTACTTCCTACTTTGTACATCTTTACTTGCACTTCTAAGACTTGGACCCTTACTGGACAGGAAGCCTTTAACGATGCCAAAGACCATGTTCCCCCGCGCCGATAGAACCGATCTTCAGCTGCGGGTCCATGGCCGCGCGCACAATCCAGTTTTTGCTATTATTCAGCTTAGAAAAGGCATATTGACTGCACGTTAAAGTAGCCCCGCCCACCTGCCCAGCCCAGGTAGCTCTGGATCGAGCGCAGCCGCTCCTCCACTCGGCTCTGCACGCCGTCCAGGTGGAGCAGCAGGAACGCCAGCGTGCCGTTCATCCGCTCCAGTTTGTCGATCAGGTCCGAGTAGTACTGGGAGGTCTGGTCCTGGTACTGCAGCAGCTCGGCCATGCTGAGATCTGGACAGAGAGAGTCGCGCCCTCAGCTGAGACCTCAGCCGCAACGCTACCGCTCTGATGCTCGCTGCAGCCTCACCAATTTTCTGGTAGATGTCCTCAGCCTGGTGCCGGACGTCCGCCAGGTCCTGGACGATGGCCTGGTGGTTCTGCTGGACCTCAGAGTTCTGGATCTGTAGGTTCTCACTCACGTTCTCTGAGGACGCCAGTAGAGGAACCGTCAATGCAAACGTTCACACACAATCGTTGCCAGCCAGCAGATGCACATCACAACGTCCAACACGTCCGAAGCATCTGAAGTCGTCTTCAGGTCACCGAACCCTGTCAAAAGGTCTCGAATCTCACAGGAGCCAAAGTATGCTGTGAGGCAGAAGTGTGGACTCCAATCAGACTCCAGTCATGAGTCTGGAGAGTCTGCAAGACTTGCAGCTCGACTTGGACTCTCGAGGGCAAAGCCTGAGACTTAATTGTGCCCTGCCCAACGATGACGTGGTCCCACCTCCACCATGAGGCAGAGACGGGGACCAGAGTCATTGAGACTTGGCCTAGAGTCGACTCAAGTCGCAGTTTTGATGACTTGTGACATAACAAAAAAATGAAAGACTTGACTTGGACTGAAGTTCAAGACTCGGGACTTGACACAAGATTGGATGAACTGGCCAATGACGTTAAATGGCAGTTACTGATATCTCGTCTTTTCACTTGATTAGGACCAGATTGTGCAGGTAAAATAAGGAGACCATTGCAGGAGTAGACTCGACTTTCCCAAGAAAAAATGACTTGGGACTTTATCGAGACCTGCACATGTGTGACTTGGTCCCACCTCCACCATGAGGGGCCACACGGGGACCCTGACCATGGCGCTCTCACCCATTCTCTTGGCGACGCCCTGCACGAGCTGGGCCACCAGCTCCTGCCCCGAGGCGATGAGGGTCTTCTCTTGGTCCAGGCGCCGCAGGTTGTCCCTCAGCGAGTCCTCCATCAGCTCCTGGTCCTGGTGCAGCTTCTCCTGCTGGCTCCGGAGGGCGCCGTGGCCCTGCAGCAGCTTGTCCAGCGAGGCGGCCGTCAGCTCCCTCAGCTCCAGCTGGCCGCCCTGCCGAGGCCGGAGGCGGGCGTGAGTGGCTCCGCCCTGCCGCACCGTGACCCCGCCCCTTGGCAGACCCCGCCCTCACCTTCAGCTCCTTCAT
Organism: Mullus surmuletus; assembly: GCA_903171835.1. Classification (NCBI taxonomy): domain Eukaryota; kingdom Metazoa; phylum Chordata; class Actinopteri; order Syngnathiformes; family Mullidae; genus Mullus; species Mullus surmuletus. The sequence goes on along the minus strand of CAESWR010000082.1, from coordinate 186,274 downwards.
GGCCTCCAGCTGGCTGCCGGCGGCCGAGATGAGCGTGTTGACAGTGTGCTCGGCCCGGCGCCGGAACAGCTGCTGGCGCGCGGCGTAGCACACCGAGCGCGCCCGGTTGCTCACGATGTGGTAGGCGTTCCAGGTGTCCGAGTCCATGGCGGCCGTGCACGCTCTGATGCTCTGAAACGTCAGCAAAGTCACAGCCTCAGTCACGCCCGCTCGTTAGCTCACTGCTGATGGACCACACTGATGGCGAGGAGCTCACAGAACTTGTGGGTAGCGTGTGGGTAACGCCCCCCCCAAAGCGCTGCCAGGTGTGTGTCAGTCACAGGTGTGTGTGACGGCACCTGATTGGCTCCTGAGTGACTGACAGGAGAACATTGCAGGCGGTTTTGGCACATTTCTGGGGGCGTTTCCCACACGTTCAGCTGTGCTGCTCATTCTGTGAATGCACCGTCCTTACAAGTTGTAACTCGGTGTAAAGGTGACGAATCAGGCTTCACAACCGTATCAAACACAACATCAATTGGTTTTATTAAAGGGGAGAAATGATTGATGGAAATAATGGTTCTGAACATTTTTTTGAGGGGTTTATTTATGACACGTGATTGGAGGAGTTGATCCAATTTGACCTTTTGACCTTCAGCGGTCAGTCAGACTGATGTCTCTGGTTGGTTTTGTGCGTGTGTGTGTGTGTGTGTGTGTGTGTGTGTGTCCTACCATCTCCTCAGTGCAGGGATACACCGTGCGACCTTCGACCTCCGCCTGGCAGTTGAAGAGCTCCACCCCCAGTTTGGCGAGCTGCTCCTCCGTCAGGTCATGGCAGCTCGCCTTCAGCCGCGACACCACCTGCGACACACACACATGACTTAGACCACCTCCAAAAGGTCAAAGTAAGCCCCCCCCCCCCCGCGCGCTCCCTACCCTCTGGTGGCAGCCGTCCAGGACGCTGAGCTCCGTCTGCTTCCCCTCGGACAGGAACTTCTCGTCGGCCGTGGTCACCTCGAAGCGAGCGTCCTCGGCCGGAGTAGCCGCGGCGGCGGAAGGGGGCGGAGCCGCGGCGGGAGGAGGCTCCGCCTGCCGCAGCCACTCGAAGAGGGCGGTGGTGGCGGGCGGGAGGCCGCAGAGCAGGCAGAGCAGCAGGAGGAGCTTCATGTCTGAACAACATCACGACAGTCAGTGCGGGACATGGAGCAGCTGCACGCCGCGTGTCCACGGGAGGATTACCGTATTACCTCTACGAGGCGCACACACACATCAGCACAGTCTGGTGACTTCAACTTTCCCCTTCACAAATTCTCCTTCTGCGTGGACGGCAACTTTCTGAGCAGAGCGGCTTCTGGAGCCCACCTCACTGGGAAGAAAGGAAGGAGGGGAGGATTCTCTTCCTCCCTCTCCCTCTTCTCCATCGTTCAGACCATCACTGGACTAGATGAATGTCTGCCTCTCAGGAGGTCAAATCGGCGGTTCCTTTATTTGACTCAACTTTTACCAGGTTAAAGCAACTGAGATCAAAGACCTCTCAGAGTTCACACCCGCCAGAAGAAGCCAGACCCCTCAGGAGGACACCTGCTGGAGGGGCGGAGCTTCACTCTCAGCTCCTCACCAACTCTCACACCTCGGCGCCCTGAAGCTTACAGACGCAGCACAGAGTGTGCAGGGGGGCTCTGCCCG
>CAESWR010000082.1:156542-171738 GCA_903171835.1 Mullus surmuletus | reverse complement strand
CGTCCTCTGTCCTGTCCTCCATCCTCTGTCTACTCCGTCCTCTCCTTCATCCCTTGTCCTCACTGCTCCGTCCTGTCCTCCATCCTGTCTCCTCTGTCCTGTCCTCTGTCCTCTCCTCTTTTGTACGTCCTCTGTCCTGTCCTCCATCCTCCGTCCTCCAGCGTCTGTCTTCTCCTCCATCCTCTGATTCCGTCCTCATGCTCCATGTTTGCGGGGAGGATTTTAAGGTTTTTGTGTTTACATTTCATTTAGTTTTTTTCAGAAACAAATCCCTAATTTTTATATAGATTTTTTTTCTTCTTCTTTCTGCACGATTCTTGTTTATCTCAAACATTTTTTCTTTATTTTATTTCTCAGGAAATAGTTTCAAAGATTAAAATTTCAAAACTTTTTTTTCCGCTTGTGATTTATTTACATGTTTGGTGGTACTTATGGTGTCTGTGTGTGTCCTCAGTGGGACGATGAGACGGACATGGCGCGGCTGGAGGAGTGTGTGCGCTCGGTGCAGGCTGACGGGCTGCTTTGGGGGACGTCCAAGCTGGTGCCGGTGGGCTACGGCATCAGGAAGCTGCAGATCGCGTGTGTGGTGGAGGACGACAAGGTGGGGACGGACCTGCTGGAGGAGGAGATCACCAAGTTCGAGGACTACGTGAGTCACACACACACACACACACACACACACACACACACACACACACACACACACACACACACACACACACACACACACACACACACACACACACACACACACACACCACAGCAGCGAGATGGAGCTCATCAGACTGCAAAGACTCACGCGTGTAGTTGAGTGAAAGAAACATTTGTTGCCCCGCCCCCGTCAGAGGTCAGAGGTCAGCCAGCTCCTCACATCTGATTGAGTGTAGACACACTTTTCAACACTGGTGCAGACCGACAGACAGGCTCCTCTGACTCTCTCCCTCTCCATTGTTGCAGGTTCAGAGCGTGGATGTCGCAGCCTTCAACAAGATCTGACTCCGCCTCCTCCCGTCTGTCGTCTCGCCTCGTTTCTCTGCTGATTGTGTCAACGGTTGATGATTAAAACAAACTTGCACTGACTCTCCCGCCTCGTCCATCGCCTCTCACTGACGCCCACCTTTTTCAAAGACCTCGAGTCCCAAAGTGATTCTGAATCTGATTACTGCACTTGGTAAGTAACGTTACAACCACCCACAAGCTGTAGCTCCGCCTACACTGCAAAGTTGTGGCCGAGCGGCGACCTTCCGCTCTGACGAGTGAAGCCGATGCAGAAGTGCCAAACGGTTGCAGTACCACCAGCGACCAGAGGGGGGCCGTCTCCAAAACAGAGCAACCTTCCATTGACCTCCATGTTAAAACGGCGGACTTTGGAGCCGAACCTCTGGTCAGTCCTCTGTGGCTCCTCATGCTTTCTGGCTCTGTTCTGTTAGAGCTGCTCTCCGTGCAAACTGTGAGGAGTGAAAAAACCTCAGACTTTAGTTTAAGATCATTTATGTTTCAAATTCTGCCACTGTGACACTGCAGTCAGTCACGTGAGAACGCTCCCCAAAGCAGATCTGAGGCTGCTCAGGTGTCTTCAGGTACAAAGTGAAAATGGTCATTATTTGAATCTACAGCCAGACATGTTTGAATGACAGGTATTGACTGATGCAATTGGAAAATTAATTGATTATAGATCAGTGAAGTGCTCATCAGTGAAGTACGACGTGTACCCTGCAGTGAACAGTGAAGTACTCTGTGATGTCCACTAGAGGGAGACGTTGGACCGGCTCACTCTGGCCTGCAAGGACACCATGGAGGAGGTTGCCGCTGTGAGGTCCGAGACGAACCGTCCACCAGCAACAGTTGACCAATGCTACATTATCGAATGCTGCTACGTTAGCCGAAGCCACAAGTCACAAACAAACATGCCGTCGTCAATAGTTGCCATGGTTGTTTACGACAAGGCGCAGAAATATTAGAAGATATCTTGGACACATCGGAGTCCTGCTAGACCATTTTTGTGTCTCTAGAAATTGAAAGGTTAGACCTATTAGCATCCCTACCCCTTGGTTGCTAGTGTGATTCCGGAAAATCTTTTATTTGCCCCTCCATCCAAAGGAGGATGCAGCGGCGAAGTCCTGCCCCTTCCTGTAGACCCCCATGGGACCGATGAGATTGTTCAATCGAGAGACTGTCATGATTTTCTGGTCCCAGTGGTTATAGGATTACACAGCTATTAATGGATTTAAATGATCATTTTTCACGTCAAGAGTTTGAGCGTTTATTCATGGGAGCAGAAAAGAATTGCTATCTCCTCATTGACTCTCATTCATAAAAGCCATGGACCGGAAACGGAGAGGTGGGACTTCGCCACTCCATTGGGATCCAACTGGAACTGGGATTCAGCAAAAATGACAGTCGTTCTTTGTTCAAACCCTTCAAACATTGGAATAAAGATGGATACAAAAAAAAACAAAAATGGACAAAGCAGGAAGTGACCACAGGACAACAGCAAGTGTTGATTACGTCTATTGATTACTTCATGTTGTAGAAGTTACAGCTGCCACAGGAGGGGGCGGAGCTGAACATACATTCAGAAAATAGAAAAGTCAGAATCATCAAAACACTAGCATTTTTTCATCTTCATATAAAAATCATTTGCATCGTTTCAAAGATATATATATTTATGTATACATGTAAAAAAAAAAAAAGGTCGCTGCTTGGCTTGGCGCAGCACTCTGCTTCCGTCCTTCATCGACGTCCAGAGGAACCCGGAGCGAAGCAGAGGTGAACATGGTCGTCGCCGTCGCTGCTTCACCAGAGACTCGTCTCATATCAAAATAAATCACTTTGTCCTTCATTTGTCGGAGCAAGAAACATCAAGACATCAAACTCCGCCTCCATCAGGAAGCAGCTGGAGGCTTTTTCACTGGATAGATGATCAACACACGCCTGTAACTCGCCTGGGGTCACATGGCGTCTGGCAACTTAAAACGCCTCGGAAATGTTTCCTGAACGACCAAATATGGAAACGCTGACGTGTTTTCTCGGCGAATCACAAGCGGGTGTGTTTAAAACCAGCATTTGCCGTCTGGAAGACAAAGATCAGGGAAAACTATGCGTCCTCTCTGCCTCAAATATCCTTTAAAAATCATCTACAAAAATAAAATATCGTTATGGATTACGATCGAATTAGTGATTAAAAGTGTGATCAGAGGCGTCACAACAACGTGAGAACAGAAACTAAATTCTATCAGAAAATTCTCCCCACAGCAGTGGTGAGGTCACTTCCTGTCCACAGCTCAAAGTCCTCGTGTCTGGTCAGCTGACCACCGGCTGCTACTCAAACGACAGCAGGTCAGGGTGCGGTTCGCCGTCCTCGCCGCTCAGGCCGTTGGCGAGCACGGCGTCCTCGTCCAGGCTGAGGGGGCGCGGCGTTTTTCCCGAGCACGGCGTGGAGGCCAGCGGTGGTGCCGGCCGCGTCCACGTGTCGCTGCCTTTCCCGGGATCCTTGTTGATGAGGTCGGGGACGGAGAGCTGCAGCGGCCTCTCCTCCACGCCGCCTCCGCCGCCTCCTTCTGTCACGCCGTCTCTGTCCGCCTCACGCTCCTCTGTTGGCTCCGCCCCCGCCTCCGGCTCCTCGCCACCCGCGCCCCCCTCCTCCTCCTCCTCCCCGTGGATGAGGGTCGTCTGCTTTGGGGACGGCGGCGAGGAGGCGGAGTCGGCGGCGTCCAGCGAGGAGACCACGGGGTCGGAGGAGATCATCATGTCCTGGGTGGTCTTCAGCGCCCGCGGGAGCCGCTTCTTCCCGGACGGCGGCGGTGGGTCGAGTCGAGGGAAGGAGCCGAAGACGTGGCTGCAGAAGGAGAGCAAATGTTAGTGAGGACTGACAGAGGAGAGGAGCAACAATGCCATCTCCATGACGACGGGAGGAAAATGAGCTGTGGCTGCAGTAACGCCGCTGAGCCACAGGGGGGAGCTGCTGGTTCAGGACAAACAGCAGGTTCATCTGCACTGGAAGTTTGCAAAGTTCAGATCGCTCTTCTAAACGGAAACATCTGAACTATCTGGAACATCTGAACCTCTTAAACATCTGAAACTCTGAAAAGCTGGAACATCTGAACCTCTATAAAATCTGAACCTCTGAAACATCTGAAATATCTGAAACATTTGAACCTCTGGAACACCTGACACATCGGAACCTCTAAAAGCAGAATAATAGTGCGTGAGTGTGTGTGAGTGTGAGTGTGAGTGTGTGTGTGTGTACCTGTTGGCAGAACCTGGACTGAGCTGGTCCATGGACCTCCACACTACATCGACGTTTTTGTTGACCTCAGTGACCCCGATGTCCCCAAGGTGGCTGGAATCCTTTCTTCTCAACAGGTCATTGACCTTTCAGGGACGGAAGGAAGGAAGGAAGGAAGGAAGGAAGGAAGACATGTTGAGTAAACCCAGTTCTTGGGTCCTGAGTGAAGGTCCAGCAGCAGCTGCTCACCTTGGCGCCGACCGCCTTCCCCAGGTTGATTGCGTTCTTCAGCCTCTGCTGCCCCCCGGAGGACGGTGAGTCCACGACAGCAGAGCCGGACGGCCTGCGGACGGACGGCTGGCCGGGCCTGGAGGTCTGAGGACTCTGTTGCTGGGCAACAGAGTTCTCAAACATACTCTGATCGACTGAGAGACAGACAGACAGACGGAGAGAGAGAGAGACAGGCGGAGGGTTAGAGCCCAGCAGGGTTTTCTCTCCTCCAGCAGGACGACACTGACGGACGGTCACGCCCACACTGACACTGAGGGACTCCTCGCCCGCCCAGCAGCTTCAGCAGCAGCTTCAGCAGCAGCTTCAGCAGCAGCTTCGCCGCCGAAGCAGCAGCTGAAAGGGTGAAGGATTCCCTCAGACGTCAGCGAGACGCTCTGCAGCTTCACTCGTCTGAGAGGAGCTGCAGAGCCACGAGACGGCCAGATGGTGAGGCAGGACACACACACGCACACGCTGGATGGAATGAAGAAGCGCGCCGACACACACACTGCAGGAGCACGGATGGAGAGGAGGCAGAGATGCGCCACCATGCAGGAGAGTCAGACACCGACGTGCTTCAGCAGGATGGAGGATCATCTTACCTCGCACACGTTTCTCGGAAGGCAGTTAACGAAACACAGAGGCAGCAGACAGAGCACGTTAACCTCCAAACACCACTGAGCTCTGTGTGTGTGTGTGTGTGTGTGTGTGTGTGTGTGTGTGTGTGTGTGTGTGTGTGTGTGTGTGTGTGTGTGTGTCCTGGGATGCCAGCAGCTGAAAGGACGCAGACAAACGGAGGAGAAACTCCCCATTTGCAATCAGGCAGCGCGTGGACGGACAGGTGACCTCGGCTCTACAACTACTGCTGCCCACGTGCCCTTGGTCCAAACACATTGGAAGGAAGGAAGGAACACATTGACAGAAACGTGGGGTGTGTTCTCTGTCTGAAGGGGGCGGGGCCTATTTGATGGACGCCTTCCTCACTCATTATTTCAGTCACTCATCATTTCTCTCGACGGTTGAGCGTGTGTTGCTCAGTACCAAAGACATCATAGGTCACAAATCATCATGTTTCCAATAAAGTTCTATCCATATGTGGATCCATCAAAACGGTTGCTAGGCACTTCACACACCACAAGCGTTTTTGGAAGTTATCATGTTGGCATGCTCTGGTTATATAATACAACAATAGGCTACTCACTGAGGTTGTGCATTGGCCGGTGCGTAGAAACTGTTGCTAGGCATTTGACACACCACAAGCGCTCTGGGAAGTTATCGTGTTAGCATGTTTTGGCTAATTTATCATAGCCACATCTGTCGGAGAGAATGTGTGTGTCAGTCAGTGCCTAGCAACAGTTGCTAACCCCAGAGAACATAACGAGGTGCTTAATGAGGAAGACATATTGGCCTGTTATGGTTATATAACACAACCATACGTCACTCACTGGGGTAGTGTCTTGACCGGTGCCTAGCAACAGTCGATAACCCCAAAAGACATAGCGAAATGCTTAACGATGAAGACATGTTGGGGTTATACAACACAGCTAAATTTCACTCACTGAGGTTGTGTTTTCGCCGGTGCCTAGCAACATTTACTAACCCCAGAAGACAGGTGCACACAAACTTCGCCCAATGTGGAGATGGTAGATGGAAGAATATCCTGTTGCCGTGGACAACCGTGCTGCAGGCAGACCTGTCGGGTCGCTGGTGAGCACCGAGCAACATCAAGGTCATCCAGTGATCTCGGGATCGATAGTGTCACGCTCCATGGTTGGTAAATCAGCCTTATTGATCCCAGGAGACAGCTGGGACACACACACACAACACACACACACACACACCCGATTGCCTCGCCTCCTAATGGAAGCTAATGGAGGGGCCGCGTGATGCAGTCGGCAGGACTTGGCAGGACGTCTGAAGGACGCAAGGAGACGAGAACCTTCAATGTGCAAAGAAAAACAGCAAGACTTGCGATGCTGCCGACGTATCGGCCGGAACAGTTTTTGTCCCCGACCAATAAAGCCACAAGAGGCGGGACTTGACACCCTGAAGTGCTGCCACCTGCTGGACCGGAGGCCTTCAATGAACCTTCCCATGGAGCCGCCTTGTGCTGCAGCTCGTCTCTGCGCCGCACCGTTGGGATTTCAGCTTAAATTTCCCCTCTCTAGAGCATTTGGAGTGTTTGTTTAGTGTGTGTGTTGTTTTTGTGTAATTACAAACACGCCTGAAGGGCTCCATCTGTAATAATTACGGCTCATTAACACAGAAATGAGGATTTCCTTCCTTCATCCTTCAGAGCTGCCGTGGATTAGCAGCATTATTCAAGCAGCCAGATTAGCGGCAGACGCGGCCGGGCGCTTTTGTTTCACCGAGTAATCCCTCCTCACGTCCTCGCACATCAAACTTCCCTGATGTCAGGAGAGACGAGCGCAGAGAGCTCCCACTCCCACTCAGGATCCAGAGCCGGAACAAGCAGGAACATCAATCCTACCGTGTGATCTCAGAGCGGATGTTTACTGTCATCATGTTGGATGTGAGCAACTTCCACTTGTGCAGACTGCGACACACACACACACACACACACACACACACACACACACACACAGGCCAGATGTGCTTGTTAGCACTGAGCTATTCAATTATGGCTCCTCAATTAGCCAAATGAAGGTTTGAGTTTGTGTGTGTGTGTGTGTGTGTATGCGTCAATGCATCACTTCTATTGTCTCCTACTGACACCGCCCTGTCCTCTTCCTCTTGACCCGGCCCCCCACAAACCCACAAATAGCTTTTCCTTGCACTCGTCTGATTGGCTGCAGACGATCGTGTCAAGTTGCCGAAAGACCACGTTTGTTGTTGTTTATTCTGTCGCCTGGCAACAAACTCCCGTCGCCTGTTTTAGCAATTAGCTAGGTTTTGTGGAGGAGGATCCACAGCAAACACCCGGGAGTCGGGGCACGGAGAGGTAGAAAGACAGCACAGATCCACACACACACACACACAAACACACACTGACATACACTGACACACAGTCACAAACACACACACACACACACAAACACACACTGACACAGTCACAAACACACAAACACACACTGACACAGTCACAAAAACACACACACACACACACACACACACACACACACGCACACTGACACACACATACACACAGTCACAAACACACATACACACAGTTACAAACACACATACACACACGCATATTATTGCTGCATTGCCTTCAGCCCTGGTCTGAAAACACCTTCAGAAACACTCCCCAACAGTTTCCATCCTTTTACACACACACGCTGATGTCAGACGAGCGTGTGTATGTATGTGTGTGTGTGTTTGTGTGTGTGTGTGTCTGTGTGTGTGTGTGTGTGTGTCTGTGTGTGTGTCACACAGCTATTTCGTCTCCCAGACAGTCGGGCGCCCCCTGCTGGCTGAGGACATTGAGCAGTCTGAGCGTCTCCTGGTCCGTCCCCCAGCCAAACACCTCCATGTCCTCCTCCCCCTCTAGCTCCTCCCCCTCCCCCTCTAGCTCCTCCCCCTCCTCGCTGTCGTCCGTGTTGGACTCGTACTCCGAGGCGATACCCGACTCGCGGAACCTGCTGAAGTCCAGTCCGACGTCCTCGGACGCCTGCCGCCAGTCTCCGTCCCGGCCGGCGGTCTGGAGCGGCGGGAGGAGGGGGCGGAGCTTCCCCGGGGGTCCCGGCAGGAAGCGGAAAGGCTCCAGTTTGAGAAGATATTGCTGCCTACCTAGCGGGCTTCCAAGAGTCCCGTTGGAGGAGGAGAAGGCGTGGCCTGAGCCGTCGCTGCACAGGGGCGGCAGCGCCGACACCTCGGGCCGCGGCGTGGTGGCGTCGCAGATGATCGGCGCCACGGTGGAGCGGAAGGTGATCTCCAACAAACTGTCCTGGGATCCCACTGCAGGGAGACACACGTGACCTTTGACCTTCAGGATATAGGGTGTGTACGTATGTGTGTGTTTGTGTCTATGTACATGTGTATGTATATGTATGTGTGTGTATGTGAATGTATGTGTATGTATATGTACGTGTGGGTGTACATGTATATGTATATGTGTATATGTATGCGTGTATGTGTGTGTATATGTGGATGTATGTGTATGCGTGTATGTATATGTATGCGTGTATGTGTGTACATGTATATGTATATGTGTGTGTGACGGAGACACTGACTGGAGTTGGCTCCGGACATCTTGCTGATCTCCAGCTCCTGGATCTGCTTCACCAGCAGCGAGATGTGCTGCAGCAGGTCTTTGTTCTGCAGCAGCAGCTGGTGAACTCGTGCCTGAGCCTCCAGCCGTGCCGTGGCCTCCGCGCTCAGCTGGTCCTTCAGCAGATGAACCTGCAACACCAGAAGCCTCCTCAGATGCTCCGTCCACTCTGCTCCTCACAATTCTAAGGCAGCCCAGTGTGTGTTTGTGCGTCGCACACTCTGAAATACGATGGCTGTGTCAGTGAGGTCAGTGAGAAGGTCAGTGAGAAGGTCAGAGGTCTGTGTTTCGGAGCATCAACATTTCTCCACCACCATCATCGTCCTCATGATGAAGCTGGACTCTGCAGGTTGGAGTAAGAACCTTCCTGCTTCGCCCGGTAGCTTCTCCTCAATAATTCAGGTTCATATAAAAAGCCTGATCAATATCAGAGCAGGGCGGAACGACTCCCCGGGTTCTCGTCTTACCTTGATAAAACTAAGCTCGTCACCACGGCAATGCGAGGGAACAATGTGCCGGGACAAATCTAAAGTCCTCGTTGGAGGGTTTCTGTCGCAGCCTCTGAAATATCTTCAGTGTCAAGTGTAAAGTCAATCGCAGCAGCAATCATTTTGGGTTCCGTCTCAAGAGAAGGTGAGGACGTCGGCTGACTCATCGATCCTTCCCTTCTCACCCACACCGAGAAAAACACCACTTCCTGGAAAGCAGTTCCTAGCAGTGGCTGAAAGATAATAGCATAGCTTCCTGCATGAGAAGCTAGGTTTGCCTAGCAACAGTCACATAATAACATGAGTATTTTGCTCCTAGCAACCATTTTGGTGCTACGTCAGATGCCTAGCAATGGCTGATCACTGGTCACTGTCACCGCCACGTTGTCTCCGGAGCTCGGGTCAGCCAGGTGTGTGGCTGCTGGTCAGGTGCCTAGCAATGGCTGGGAAAAAAGTTACATGACCTCCTGGAAGAGGTTTTCCCCGCAATGGCTAAAAGATAACTAGCTTCCTGGATGAGAAGCGAGGTTTGCCTAGCAACAATCACATCATGACATGAGTATATTGTTCCTCGCAACTATTTTGGTGCTATGCCAGATGCCTAGCAATGGCTGATCACTGGTCACGTCACTGCCGGAAGGTCCAGGCTGGACTGGAGTCTGAAGCCCCCTGGTGGACGTTAGCGGGGACGCAGCTCGAGGCGACACGTTTCCATCATACGAAGATCAAAGTCGACCCAAAGAGCCACAAACAACACAAGAGCGGGAGGGTTTTTTAAGATGTCAGAATGTCGAATCAGTGGTAAGAGGAGGATGTTGGAATAAAAGCACCTCCTGCCTGGTTGGAGGTGTGAGCGGATTAGCCGGCTCAGGATGTTCTCGTCACACAGGATTAGCGTGGCGGCGCTGCTGCCCACGCCGCCCGGCTTTGATGTGCCTCCAAAACTCTGCCGCTCTGTTTTTATCTCGTCTTCGCAGGGGGAAAAACAACGGTGGCGCTTCATCTCGCTGCTCAGAGCGCCACACAGGGCGGAACTCCTCCACTGTGGGACGACAACGGAACTTCTACTGAACCGAGAAGACCTCGCCCCACTCAGAGGCCCCGCCCCCTCTGCCAGCCCGCAAGGCTCGCGTTCAAGCTAGCTCAGTGTCTGAGGTTTGAGTTGGAGGCCGAGAAGCTGACAGAACGTCTGCAGGGGAGGGAAGATCAAAGCGTGCGTTCCGTCTGACATTTGAATTCCTCAGGTATCGTCACGACGCCGCTGCGCCGCCATTTATAATTCATCTTTGTTTTGTTGTGGCATGATGACATCATCAGGGGCGAGTGCGGCGCGAGTGTGTGTGTAGAACCTGTAGGGAGTTTCTGCTCACATAATCAACTCAAAGCGGCGAGACAGAACAACCCTGATTGAGTTTGACGGTGTGTGTGTGTGTGTTAGTGTGTGTGTGTGTGTGTGTGTGTGTGTGTGTGTGTGTGTGTGTGTGTGTGTGAATAGAGGTTTCCTCTCTGCTCCTCCACTTCTTCATCTGTGTTGTGCTTTATTTAAGTCGAACTCATTAGCAGTTGATGACTACTGACCCTGACCCTGACCTACGACCTCTGACCTCCGACCCTGACCTGGGACACCTGGAGTCAGAGCTCCTCACACCTAAGATGACCAGACGTCCCCGATTTCCGGAGACAGTGCCCGTCTTGGATGACAACAGTTATTACGGTAACCAGGTGGAAGGTGCGAGCATGTTGTGCTCCAGAGTGGAACACAGATTCTCAGCGTCTGGTCATGTACATCAAGTGTGTGTGTGTGTGTGTGTGTGTGTGTGTATGTGCACTGACCTGAGCCACTGCGACCTGTGTCTGCTGCTGCTGCTGCTGGAGCTGCTGCTGCAGCAGCTGGATCTGATGGTGGATGGACAGTGGGCCGGGCGGCGGCGGCGGCGTCACAGCCACGGCCGGGAGCAACATCCTGGGGCTGGAAATCAGCAGGGAGGCCTCGTCCGCCGCCTGACACACACACACACACACACACACACACACACACACACACACACACACACACACACACACACACACACACACACACACACACACACACACACACACACACACACACACACAGGATGGTTGGTGGCCTGAAACAACCCCGACACGTTTGCCAAGAAACAGAGCCGAGTCTCATTTTATAAAGAGGATCCATCAGACGTCGAATCACTCCTCCATATTCGGCTTAATATGCAAACGCAACAAAATTGAAAGTAAATTACACACAAATATCAGCAGGACAAGCAGCAGCATCGATAAAAAGCCTCAGAGAGCAGACAGTCATCAAAACAAGAATCAGAATCAGAGATGTGGACTCGCTGATTAGTCGCTGCGGCGGCGGAATGTAGATGAGCGTCAGCTCGCCGCCGCACGCCACGATAATGAGGTTTGGGACTCGGGCGTGCTTTATCTAACCGACGCCACGACTGGATCTGGGCTTCTGCTGCCATCCTCCTTCACACACACACACACACACACACACACTCGTTTGTGGGGAAGAGGATGTTTACTGGTGCTGAAGCTCAACATGGCCGCCAGGAAGTGTCACCTCGTGTCATCATGAAGCCACAGAGACGCCGGCCTCGATGATGTAAACACACACACACAGCACGGGGGGGGGGGGCGGAGTAGAGAAGGACATAAAGACATGGAGAGAGAAGGATGGAAAGACAGAGTGAAAGAAGGACAGGATGAGAGAAGGACAGGGGAAGAGAAGGACAGGGGAAGAGAAGGGCGCAACGGTGTCCTCATTCCTCATCCATCATCAGGTTGATGATCATTCGCTAACTGACTCTTTATTTCTTGGCGAGTTTGCAGACTGGACCTGAAGGAACACAAGTCACCATCTGCCAGTCTAAGTGCCTGCTGGTCACACACACACACACACACACACACACACACACACACACACACACACACACGGACATATGACTGATGGCCTGTTGGAGCTTCATCTCTTAGGTTAATGAGAGGAAATTATCGAGGCTGATGGGTTGTTTTCAGCCACCAGGTAATGAATGAGAGCAGTCAGGTGTGTATGTGTGTGTGTGTGTGTGTGTGTCACACACTTGACTTAAGACCAGTTGATTGGGGACGGCATATGCAATTGGGGACAAAGTCCATGTCCGAGTGCAACGAGCTGGGTCCTGAGCTCCTACAACCTTGCGTTCTGGGGCTACTGCTTGTCTATGATTGTTTGAACATGCATATCTCATCACTGGAGGCTCCTAGAGCCTCAGGACCAAGCCCAGTGTGTTCGGCAGCCATGAAAATATGGGGGTACATGCTGGTTTGGTGTCTTTAGCACATTTGCTTCTCAAGTTATGGCGAGTCTTTCCAAGTTAGGGTTACCATAGGTGCAATGACGGGGTCAAAGGTCATGTCTACAACCAAGCGTCGTAGAGACTCGGGACCAATACCAGCGCGTTCAGGACGTCCTAAAACCTGGTCAGGAGCTACAGTCAGTCAAAGACGCAACTTAACTCCTGAGCTAGGGTTAGGGTTAGGGTTTCTCAACCCTAATTTGCCTCCCACTAGGGTTAGGGTTAGAGAACGGAAGGTCGTAGAGACATGGGGCCAAGTTCTACCTACAGGTTTTCAGGCACCCCGAGTTCAATTAGTCAGTGCCTGGCAATGGTCATGGCCTTGCAATCACTGGTTGCCGTCATTGCCGCCTCGTCTCTGGAGCTCAGGTCAGCCAACAGAGGAGAAAGGAAACCGCAGCTCCACTTAGGTATTGATGCGTTGATGCAGCTGCCATCGATCAGGAGAACTCAGCAGAGTTGCAGAGATGAAGGAGTTTGGCAGGAGAAACTTCCTGAGATACAATCAATGTCTGCTCACACAGAGGAGAACCTGAGCGTGTCGGCCAGGGAGGACGTTCTCTGCTCCTAACCTACAAATCACCTTTAAAAGGTTTATGAGAGCGATGACAGATGCATCATGAGCAGGTGCAGAGCCTGTTCTCTGACCTCTCTGACCTCTCTGACCTGTTGCACCTCTTAGGAGGTTTGTTATTGGAAAAGATGCTAATGGAGGAAAGTAATTCTGATGTCTTTGTCCTGCAGGCCATGTAGAACCGAGTTGCACTGAGTCTCGTTAAGTCGCACTGATTGGCACCAAGTCCCACTGAGCCCTGTTGAGTCACACTGAGTGGCGTTGAGTCTTGTTAAGTCGCACTGAGTGGCGTTGAGTCTTGTTAAGTCGCACTGAGTGGCGTTGAGTCTCGTTAAGTCGCACTGAGTGGCGTTGACTCTCGTTAAGTCGCACTGAGTGGCGTTGAGTCTCGTTAAGTCGCACTGAGTGGCACTAAGTCCCACTGAGCCACGTTGAGTCTCGTTAAGTTGCACTGAGTGGCGTTGAGTCGCAATGAGACTCAATGAGTCGCACTGAGCCGCAGTAATTGGTGTTGAGTCGCACTGACTAGCGTCAAGTCATGTGGAATAACTAGCATCCAGTGGCATTAAGTCCCACTGAGTCGTGTTGAGTGGCGCTAAGTAGCGTTGAGTAGCACGGAGTCACGTTGAGCGGCACCGAGTCTTGCTGAATCGCAGGATCAAACCAGCCGAACGACGCACGTCCTCCGGCCCCTCGGTGCCGCCGGCTCAGCACACAGCCTCTGAAAGTGGGCCAGCGGCAAAGAGCCTCCATCAAAGGCGTCGCTGTAAAGAATTCATGCTGATGTGAACATACATTTACACTGATATACACACACTGACACACACACACTCTCTTTGTGTAATTCACACAGAAACAGCTCTTTCTGATCTATTTTTAAAGGTCGGCTTATAAACATCTGACTGATGTGAGGTGAGAGAGTTTCTGCTTCAGGGATACAAAACTGACATCATGTCGACATCGTTCCCTTTGATCTCATCTTCTTCTCTTGTTCTGTTCGCTCTTCAGGAGCCCAACGTCTCTGGCTTCCAAAGAAGCCTTCAGACAAACCCGCTGTCGTCTCCAAACTGTCTCTCTAATGTCTCACTGAGCCCAAGACAAGCGAACGTTTCCGACTCGACTCGGCGCGCTCGCGGCGCCGCAGGCGGAACTGCGGCGCCCTCGGGGGAGCGATTTGAACATGGCGAGGCGAGGGACTCGTTAGGCTAACGGGAGCAGACAGGAAGAGTATGAACTTTAACACTCACAGGCTGCTTCTCCTTTCAAGGGATGAATCAAATCACACACATACACACACACGCACACACACACAAACATGTACACGCATGCACACGCACAAAAGTGCCCATCTGATTCAGTGTCTCCTGCTGATCTCTGCTGACTCGCATCTCATCAGTCAAGCTGCTAAATGTGGCAAACAAGTTAAAGGAAAGAAAAAGATATAGGAAAGAAATAGAGTAACACACACACACACACACACACACACACACACATACCCTGTGATTTTGCACACCATTGCCTTCAATCAGTGATGGTAATTGAAGCTCTCATAACTAGCGGGCTACCAAGACCCGAGGACCCTCAGACAGCTGCACGATGCCTCTGTAACCATGGTAACAACCCAAAACGTCAGCAGGTAGCTTTCCGTGCGCCTGAAGGTGGAGGCGTCGTGATTGTGTGTTTAATGACTCAGTGTCAACTGAGGCTCCGGCAGGAAACGCAACATCACGCTGAGCCGCAAAGGGGCGGGGCTTAAATAAATGAGGGCTAGCTGATCTGTACCTAGCCTGTGTAACACACACACACACACACACACACACACACACACACACCTTTGACCTGTGACCACCAGCATCAATCAGTTCATCTTTGAATTAATCCTCGCACGAGACTGTGGCTTCTGGTCAGGTGCCTAGCAATGGGCATGTCTAGCAATGGCTGAAAGACAATAGCCAAGCTTCCTGGATGAGAAGCAAGGGTTGCCTAGCAACAGTCACATCATGACATGAGTATTTTTTTCCTGGCAACCATTTTGGTGCT
>CAESWR010000082.1:131012-141992 GCA_903171835.1 Mullus surmuletus | reverse complement strand
CCCCCCCCCCCCCCCCGTCTGTGTGTGTCTGCCCTGGACGACCTACAGGAGTTGTCTCTGCATCGCACTCCCGTGTCTCCCGCGAGGCCGCCGAGGCTCATGGGAGTTTGTGTGAGTTGGCGCAGGAATGAAAGTGTCGGCCCTGCTTTCAATCAGGCCGCCTCGCCGTGACTCATATTGGCTTTTTAAGAAAAGGCTGCCAAAGAATTTCCTCAGGGAAACATGCTCACACTAACGTGGCGAGGAAACAATTCCGAGCCTCTGATCGTCCACATTGCTGATGTGACACACACACACTCACACACACACTCACTCACACACACACACACTCACACAGGGGCGGGTTATATGTTTGTAATGCTGGTCTTTGAGAAGCTTCCAGATAGCAGACGCGCGTGTGTCGGAGCGCCGTCCCACACACTCTGCAAATAGACTCGGCAGCTCCAGTCGCTGCCAGCCTTTTATTGACGCTTGTTTACCTTCGACACGTCTGCTTTGCCTCCCGTTTAACTCGCAGCTGATCGACGGCAGCGCGGGAGAGGAGCAGCGCACCGCCGCCAGGAGGAAGGCTGCGCTTGCCGCCCTGAGCTCCTTTGATGGGGGGTCAGACAACAGCCGGACGCCTCGACCACGGCTGGGCGCTAACGCCGTGTCAGCGCACTGCTAACACAAGGCTAACACGATAATAACACAACGCTAAAACACAGCAAACACTGCTAACACACTCTGATGCAAAGCAATGATGCAACACACAGCTAACACAATGATAACACACAGCTAGCATGATAGCACTATGCTAACACTATGTTAACACAATGCTATTATACAACTAGCATAACACTATGCTAACACACAGTTAACATAATGCTAATACACAGCTAGCATGATAACACAATGCGAATACAGTGCAAGTACCCAGCTAACATGCTAACACAATGCTAATAGACAGCAAACATGCTATTACCAGGTAACACTATGCTAACATAAAGATAACACACAGCAACACATCCCCTCTAAACACACTTTCCCTCACACACATCTCACCTGACACACAGACCATGATTCTCAGGATGTTTGCCAGCAAAGGTTGTGGGGAAACTTTGCCCCCGATGAAATGCTGCATTGGAATATTTTTGGTGTCGTTTGACTGAATATTCAAACCTCAAACTTCAGATATTTGGTTGTCGGAGTAAACATGAGGAACTCACACGAGCTCGTCCCGGGAGCCACGACCATCACGTCTGCTGCCTTGGAGCTCCTCCGTGACCTTCTGACGACTTCTGCTGTCGAACTTTCCCGGGAACGTTCTCGTTTCTCAGATATCCGTGAAAAACCATCACAGAGGGTCGCAGCTCCTCTACTGCCAGCCGCTCCTTCTCCTCCTCCTCCCTCGAGTCCAAACGCCCTGCTTTACATTTTAAGTGTGTGTGAGACGTGACGTCTCACCTCTAATTAAGACCCTGGAGGAAACCCGGCCGGCTCGCCGTCAGCCGGCCGCAGACCATCGTTAGCGACCTGCCGCGCTCGCCGAGGTCATCGCCTGTCAAACCAAACAGCGCAGCTCCAGAGGCGCCGCTGATGTATGAAGCCGACTAATCGGCCGCCCTCTGACTTATAAAGCGCACATTATTCTGATGGATGGACTCTGAGGACGCTGGCAGAGAGACGGGGGGGCGGAGCCACATTAGCTACTTTGTGGAGGGGCAACGAAGGAAGAGTCAGAGCCTCGTTAGTCACAAAGTGCCGTTAACGAGGGTCAGAGTGGTTTCCTTCATCAATCTCGCAGGTGGAAGAGGAAGCAGCTGAGACGGCCGACAGCGTGGAAGCGGTTGGTCCACACGTGGAGGCCAACCTTCTCCAGAGGGACAACAAACACCAGCTCGGGCTTCAGCTCTCAGACGCTGCAGCTTTGCTGTGATTCTCTCGGCGGCGGGGAAATATGTTTTAATCAGGCTGGCCAGGAGGCGTGTCCTGTCATTAGGGAGGAGCCAATGAAGCGTGAACATCCACGCGCCTCTCATCTCCGCTAAGGAGACGATGAGAAGAAGAGTTGAAGGAGAAAAGCGTAGAAGAGACGGAGAGAAAAACGCAGAGACGATCCATCTTTGCAGCTCTGACGCAAAGTGGCGACACAGCACACAGCTACCTTAATGCTAATAGACTGCTAACGCAACGCTAACAACACAACTAACACATTAATAACACAATGTATAACACAGTGATATCATACCGCTAACACAATGCTAACACAACTCTAACACAAAGCTAACCCAGTGATATCATACAGCTAACACAAAGCTAAAGCAACGCTAACACAACGCTAAATCAGTGATAACGCACTGCTGACACACAGCTAGTTTGATGATGACACACTATAAAGTACAATAACAGAAAACAGGACACTTGGTTGACACGTGTAAAACAGGTCAGAGGAGGAACCATGTCGGTCAGAGGAGGAACCTGCGGCGCTATCAGAGCCCCGCCTCCACCAGCACCGCGATGAAACCCCAAAATACACGTCTGTTAGTTATCGTTAACGGCGGCGCCGCACAGGAGGAGGCGGGACCAGCTCGCTTTGATCACAGTCATGGAGTCCCGCTGTGGGAATTATTCCAATTACACATGTCAAGAGCAGACAGTCCCGGCGAGGACAGAGACAGTGGAGCGTGGAAATGCTCCAGCTGATCAGCAGCAGGTGGCCAATCAGAGGCCCCCTCACACAGAGGGGCTTCCTACGTCTGTCTGAGGCAGCAGGAGTCCAGAGCGTGGGGAGAAACATGGGGAGCAGAGAGGAGCAACAAGAGGAGCAACATGGGGAGCAGAGAGGGGCAACATGAGGAGAAACAAGAGGAGCAACATGGGGAGCAGAGAGGGGCAACATGAGGAGAAACATGGGGAGCAACAAGAGGAGCAAACTTGGGAGCAGAGAGGAGCAACAAGAGGAGTAACATAGGGAGCAACAAGAGGAGCAAACTTGGGAGCAGAGAGGAGCAACAAGAGTGGCAGAGCAATATGAGGAGCAGAGAGGAGCAACGTGAGATGAAACATGAGAGGAGCAATAAGAGGAGTAACATAGGGAGCAACAAGAGGAGCAACATGAGGCACAGAGAGGAGCAACATTGGGAGCAGAGAGGATCAACTTCAGGAGCAATCTGAAGAGCAACATGAGGACCAACAAAGGGAGCAGAGAGGAGCAACATGGGGAGCCAAGAGGAACAACTTCTGGAGCAATCTGAGGAGCGACATGTGGACCAACATGGGGAGCAGAGAGGAGCAACTTGAGGAGCAACATGTGGACCAACATGGGGAGCAGAGGAGCAACATGTTGCGCATGAAGCCACCAGAGGGCACTGTCTGGAAGTATCAATAAAGTTGTGAATCTGACTGTGAAAGAAGACCTTGTCTGTCACCGGGACGGAGCGGCTGCGGCGTCACAGCGGAATTCCGGTTATTCCGGTTCTTCCTCCTGCTGCTGCTGCTGCTGCTGCTCCTGAGGTGAAGCCTCCTCTCAGCTTCTGCTCCGTCACCTGATCATCAAATATTCATGAGCGCCGCTATCAGTTGGCTTTGAAGTGCGCCGGCACCAATTCTCCGCTGGCTGTTTGAGTCTCCACAATGGCAGCAGGAGTCCTCGCATCCGTCGCTTTGAGGCGGCGGGCCGGTATCCATGACGACCGGGCGACTCCAACAAAACGGCCCACAAATGATGAAAGTCCTGGAAGAGCCGTGACTGATTCACCTCCTCAGCTGATCACAGAGGACACCAGAGAGGACAGAGCAGCGGTGTGTGTGTGAGGGGAGTCTGTGTGTGTGTGTGTATGTGTGTGTGTATGGGGGGATGGGGTGAAGGGGAATGTGTGAAGGGGTGTGTATGAGGAGTGAGTGTGAAGAGTGTATATGGTGTATTCGAGGGGAGTGTGTGAGGTGTGTGTGAGCCTATGTGTGTGTGGGGGGGGTGAGGAATGTGTGTGTGTGGGGGTAAGGAGTGTGTGTAAGGGGTGTGAGAGAGGAGTCTCTGAGGACTGTGTGAGGTGTGTGAGAGGAGTGTATGAGGTATTGGTTGAGGTGTGCGTGAGGTGCATGAGGGGTGTGTGAGGAGTGTGTAAAGAGTGTGAGAGGTGTGTGAGAGGTCTGAGAGGTGTGTGTGAGGTGTCTGAGAGGTGTCTGAGAGGTGTCTGAGAGGTGTGTGAGAGGTGTATGGGGGTGTGTGAGGTGTGCGAGAGGTGTGTGCGGGGTGTATGAGGTTTCTGAGAGGTGTGTGTGAGAGGTGCATGAGGGGTGTGTGAGGCGTGTAAAGAGTGAGAGAGGTGTGTGAGGTGTGTGAGAGGTGTATGGGGGTGTGTGAGGTGTGTGAGGTGTGTGAGAGGTGTGTGTGAGGGGTGTGTGTGAGGGATGTGTGTGACATAACACCGAGAACAGCAGCGTGGCTCTTTGATCCAGCTGCATCCAGATGTTTGTTTGGATCAAAGTCTCACAGTCTTATTACCCACAACCCTTTGCACTCGGACACTCAGACCCCAAAAAATAGCAGAACCGCTCTTATTTTGAAAAACGTTTGTGTCATTTTTTGTCACTGAAACAAAAGCAATTTTTGGATTTCTATTTACATGTTTGTGTTCAGAAATTAAAATTTCCCTGCTATTATTATTATTATTATTATTTTTGTCATTATTATTGTTCTCTCATGTTTGTCTCAGCTTTTCCTCCCGTTTCCGTGGCGATGAATTATAAAAGGAGTCTACAGGAGATGAGCGAGTTTCCTGCTGAAGACTCCGGGCTTCCTCTGCAGCCGACCATGAAACATTGATCGTGTGCTAACGGGGGGGGGGGGGTAAATTACCTGCTGCAGTGATTCTTTCTTTTTTCATTCTCAGAATTATTCACCATCTCTGCAGCTTTTTCACCTCAGAGATCAACTTGGCAACTTGGAATTCCATCAGGATTCCATCAATGTTGCCTGTCTGATCCCTTGATTTCAACACATTCTTTGCTAATAATCTTCTCTTACAGTATTGAGTATCACTTATTTCCTACTGCTAACTTCTTGAAGCTATTGGATCATCGAGTTATTTGCTTGACTTTTCCGTCAGCTAAGCTCCGCCTCCCTCAGCTAAGCTCCGCCTCCTCCACATCTGAGGCTCCACACACTCGCTTTCTCACACGCGTTTCTCAGTAATTCATGTCCAGACTGAATCTGGGGAACCTTTGATGGGTCCATTCGTTATGGGTCCATTCGTTACAGCTCTCTCTCACACTCTCTCACACACACACACACACACACACACACACACACACACACACACACACACACACACACACACACACACACACACACACACACACACACACACACACACACACACACACACACACACACACCCCCCAGGGGCTGGAGGATCAGACAGGCGAAGCGGAAGCTAATCCCTCATTGGGACAAATTATCCTGATTCTTTGCTGAGCCGACGTGTTTGTACGTCTCTGAGAGGGAGAGAGCAGCAACACGAGGGGCAACACTGGGAGCAGAGAGGAGCAACAAGAAGAGCGCAGGAGGAGCAACAAGAGGAGCAACATGAGGGGAAACTTGAGGAGCAGGGAGGAGCAATATGGGGAGTACCATGGGGAGCAACATGGGGAGCATAGAGGAGCAACAAGCGGACTGACATGAAGGGCAGAGAGGAGCAATATGAGGGGCCAAAGGGAGCAACATGAGGAGTAACATGGGGAGCAGAGAGGAGCAACATGAGGATCAACTTGAGGGGCAACATGAGGGGCAGAAACGAGGAACAAGAGTAGCAAAATGGGGAGTACCATAGGGAGCAACAAGAGGAGTAGCATGGGGACCAACAATAGTAGCAACATATGCAGCAACATGAGGAGCAACATGGGGAGCAACCACAGGCGGAGCAGGACAACCATAGCGGTTGCCGTGTGGTTTTCTGGCTCAGGATCTGTTTAGTCTGGTGGCTCCTCATCCACTTCCTGTGCTACTTCCTGCCTTTATTCCTTCAAGGTCCTTCAGCCGGAGCTAAAGTTGGAGCACAAGGCGGAAACATCTGCAGCTGCCGAGCAACCAAACACGCAACAAGAGACTCGGAGCTCCTCAGCTGATCTGAAGCTCTGGAGCTCAACATGGTGCAACTAAGTTAAAAAAAAACAAACTCACCAGGCCTGAAAACCACTTTTTACAGTGTAACGCAGCAGAGCCAGTGAGGTATTGTTCTCCCATTTCCCCCCATGAAATCCCCTTCCTGACACACACACACGCACACACACACACGTCATATAAAAGCTGTCCTGGAATTTACCAGACAAGTGACGCTGGGTCGAAATGTTGACATTAGACACATCCTGCGCTTTGTGAAAACACAGCTACCTGCACACACACACTCACACTCACACACACACACACCATGCCGGTGTTTATTCATGGCGCGTCAGTTCTGTATTGATCCGTGTTGATTATGTAAATTTCCTGTCAGACGAGTTGCCATGCCGACCAGCTTTGTTTTCCAGCTGTTAACGTGCGACACGGCAAGTAAACAACAGCGCGGCTGATAAAGACTTGTTAACCTCCAGGCTTAATTTCCCAGCAGTGATTCGATTCTGCTGCTGTAGGTGATTCTTCTTCTTCTTCTTCTTCTTCTTCTTCCACTGGTTTCTGTTCTGTAACTGGGTTTCCTTACTGGGACTTTCCCGCTGTTTGGCTGACGCGCCGCCGACTCATCAGGGCAGGAAATGAACAGCTGGGAGAGGAAGAGGAAGTGACGGGAAGCGCCGCCTTTGAAAATCCTTTCCATCCTAGAATGCTGCAGCCGCTGTGAGCAGCGAGGCGGCGGTGGGCGGGGCCAGAGGGCGGGGCCAGAGGAGGACTTCCACCAACGAAGAAGAGACTCACACTAAGACTGAAGGTGCAGCCGGAGAGAAGCAGGAAATGCACGGAGGGCTCGAGCCGGGCGATAAGGATCAAAACTCATATCCCGATATATCCAGGCTGAATATCGATATATCGTGATAGTTTTTCCGCACAGTGAGCAAAATGTTCAAAGTCTTTTTTCTCCATGCAAGGTGCACTTTAAAACATATCTTAAAGAAAAATAGCCCCCCCCAAATTTTTTTTTTTAAACAAATAAGAAAAGTCAAATACCTGCTAGTTTAGTTTGACAACCGAATGGCTCATTAAAATCAAATGACAAATGTTCTTCTTTATAACAAATATACTCTACTGGGCTGTAATCAATATAAACGACATGGTCTCATTCCATATCTCCTTTAATCTATTTTTCTCTAATCTACATATCTGCTCAATATATTTTCTTAAATGGATAAATCTCCCAGCTCTACCGAAGGCCGTCGCGCCTTTGAACTTTGCAGACTAATAGGAGGAGAGCAGCTGTGAAGGTCGAGATGCTGCGACATCATCACATCAAACCTGCTTTCTAATCACAACATGTTTGTTTTCCTCCACGGCTGCACAAACTTCTCATTACTTCCTGCAGGCACAACGTGTCGTGTTTGTCAAGTGTGTGTGTGTGTGTGTGTGTGTGTGTGTGTGTGTGTGTGTTTGTTTCCCGGGTAGTGGCTGTTATCCAGTTATTCTCTCTCTCTGCATGTTCATGTGCTGAGATGTGAAGCAGCGCTGCGTCCCATGAGTCGAGTTCCAGCCCGGTTTCTCTGTTGCAGAAAGTAGTTCCTCTAGTTGCTGGAGTCACACGGATGAAGAGTTTGGCTCCAAGAAACAACATGCCTTCAAAAGAGTCAAACATTTGCATCAACAATTCTTGGCCGTGAAAAAGTCCGACCTTGCAATCACACTGGACTATTTTCCCTCCATTGTATCACTGCACCATCATCAGCTGAAGGAGGAAGCAGCAGCACTCTCTTTCAGAGCATGTAAACACAGTGACACAGCTGATGATGTTGCGCGCAGCGATACAAAGGGAGTCCCGGCTGATTGCAAGGTCGGACTATTTTGTGGCCAAGAATTCGTGATAGAAATTTCAAGATTAAACACCAAACTAGAGAGTGAAGAGCAAAGTCCAAAGTAGTCCGAAGCAAACTTTGGAGCCAAACTCTTTATCCGTGTGACTCCAGCAACTAGAGGAACTACTTTCTGCAACAGAGAAACCGGGCTGGAACTCGGCTCACGGGACGCAGTGGAGGAAAAGTCACTGCTGATGAAGCTCACTGATGGTGAGGAGCTCATACAACTTCATGAAGAAAAATCTGAACTGTCCCTTTAAGCTTCCTGAAGCGTCGTGGATGAGGAAGAAACGGGGGTTTGTGAGGACGACTCGCAGCCGCGCAGCTCTGACAGCAGCCGCCCACAGCGCTGATGAAGCCGTCCTGGAGGGGAAGGTTTCATCAAGACCGTATTGGAGGGCAGCAGCATTTCATCCCAGCAGTCCACACACACACACACACACACACACACACACACACACACACACACACACACACACACACACACACACACACACACACACACACACACACACACACACACACACACACACACACACACACACACACAGCTAACAATCTCCCATCATCCCATTTCCTCCCCTCGCTTTCATCTGTGCGGATCTGAAGGGCGGGGAGGCAACGATCGCAGGGCGGATGTACTCTGATACGCTCGTCTGCTGGTCCAACCCATTTTCTTTTCCCTGTGTGTGTGTGTGTGTGTGTGTGTGCGGAGGGGGGTTCAAACTTCCTCTCACACATTTAAAAAGGGTCAATTAAAGCAAAGTAGAGGAGTTGAGGCTCGTTTATAGGAGGATAAAAGTGTGTGTGATCGATGAAGGCAGTGGAACAAGGCGTAGATGTTGTACTTCTAATAGATGTGAAATGCAGTACACTGGAAGTACCAGCATGAGCTACTACTACAAGATTTTGCAGTATGCCGCCAGCTGCTCTGCTGCCCATTCTGACCCACAATCCTCAGCGTGTGACGCCTCTGAATCAGCATTAAAGACGCACTGAGGTGATGGCGGGAGTATTTCCCGACAGTACACACACTGCATGCAGCAGTACTTTCTGTGCTTTCTGGGGGACAGAAGCAGCAGGTACCGTTAGTAAGATGTATAAGTATGCAATTCAGAACGCAGTCAATCTCTAAATTAGCCAGCATTAGCTTACATTAACCAACATTAACCCACATTCGCCAACACCAGCCAACATGAGCTAACATGAGCTAATATTAACTAACATTAGCTAACTATAGCCAACACGAGCTAATATTAGATACTAAATACTAATACTAATACTATACTAATAAAAGATACATGAAAGATCTGAGCGACTCTCGTCGCGGTCGTCATGGCAAACAGGAAGCTGGTCTCCCGCTGTCTGATTGGCTTTGATCAAACTCTGACGACTCTGCTCTGACCTCCAGCTCCACCCAGCACATCTGATCTGGAAACGTCAGCACTTCCACGGTGAGTTTCTCCAGAACGTCGCTCACGCTGCATTTCTGACATTTTACTACCGAGTGCAGCTACGGGCGGAACGCCGAGCATGCTGGGAGGAAGAGATGGAGATAAGAGCAGGGAGAGATGGAGATGAGAGGATGGAGGGATGGAGATGAAGGAGGGAGAGATGAGAAGAAGGAGAGATGAAGGAGGGAGAGATGAAGGAGGGAGGGATGAGAAGATGGAGAGATGAAGGAGGAGAGATGAGAAGATGGAGAGATGAAGGAGGGAGAGATGAAGGAGGGAGGGATGAGAAGATGGAGAGATGGAGAGATGAAGGAGGGAGAGATGAAGGAGGGAGGGATGAGAAGATGGAGAGATGAAGGAGGGTAGAGGGATGGAGAGATGAAGAAGGGAGGGATGAGAAGATGGAGAGATGGAGAGATGAAGAAGGGAGGGATGAGAAGATGGAGAGATGGAGAGATGAAGGAGGGAGGGATGAGAAGAAGGAGAGATGAAGGAGGAGAGATGAGAAGATGGAGAGATGAAGGAGGGAGAGATGAGAAGGAGAGATGAAGGAGGGAGAGATGAAGGAGGGTAGAGGGATGGAGAGATGAAGAAGGAGAGATGAGAAGGAGAGACGGAGAGATGAAGGAGGGAGAGATGAAGGAGGGAGGGATGAGAAGATGGAGAGATGAAGGAGGGTAGAGGGATGTAATTGGAGTGCAGTTAATAGTGCTGACAACTCAGTTTGAGACTGTTTGCCTACTTTGTCACTGCCAGCTGGATGCTGAGTGTGTGTGTGTGTGTGTGTGTGTGTGTGTGTGTGTGTGTGTGTGTGTGTGTGTGTGTGAGAGAGAGAGAGAGAGATATTAATCCCGAGCAGCAGTAAACACTGCTGTCACACTCTGATAGTAGCGGCTCCTGGTGATGTTTAACACTTTGGGAGAATAAAGAGGAGGTCGGGTCCTCCTCGCCTGCTGGTCGAGGCGCCCCAAAGGATTCTGGGAGTTCAGGAGCATTGAGATTCTGACACTGGCAGGGGGGGGGGGGGCGCCACTACAGAACAGAAGCCCTCGTCAATCAGTTGATGGTGGGCGGGGCAGCTTTGTTTGTGTTTGTGTGTGTGTGTGTGTGTGTGTGTGTGTCTGTGTGTGTCTGCGTGTGTGTGTGTCTAACGAAGCGTGCCAGAGGTTTTATCAGCTCCTTTTTTCACCTTTAAACTGTGACCTTTACTTAGAAAAAAGCCCGGGAACAATAACGAGCTCAACAGGAGCTGAAAAACCCCTCTCACACACACACACACTCACACACACACACATTTCCCATGTGGGGGAAAAACAAGCCCCGCCCCCTGGCGATCCTAACCTTTACAGAAGTCCAACCTGTGTGCGTGTGGGCGTGTGTGTGTGCGTGTGTGTGTGTGAGTGGGCAGCTTCTGCTGTCGCCATGGTAACCAACTCAGAGTCACTGTATAAATATGCAGGGTTCATTTGTTTAAATGTTCCTTCTGAAACATACTCTTCTATACTCATCTCACACACACACACACACACACACACACACACACACA